>CM017568.1:4460684-4725684 GCA_007844125.1 Sinonovacula constricta | reverse complement strand
CTTGTAAACACATACACGTTTGTTGATTGTATGTAGTGGAACTTAGATCTATATTCAATTAAGAATAATTATTTCGAACCCTTATGATTAAACGTTTTTAAAAATCTGCCCAAATTATAGTAAAAATACATAATTGTATTGCATACGTGAGAGCAAAATTCCTTTGCAATAATTTGATTTTAACCTGATACATCGGGTCACGATTTCGTTTATGTTAATGCAACAAATGGTGCAGAATCAGACAGGAAGCTCTAGAACTATGTTACCATTAGCAGCAAACTGTGAGATCGATCTACTGCTGAAATTTTACTCGAGGATTTATGTACTGCTTGGAATTAAACATTCAGATAATTAGTTCTATATGATAAGTGTGTAAAAAAGATAAATCATAATTTGGGCACAAATAAAAAACTATCACGCTAAAGTAGCCAAGATAAAGATGGTCCACAAGATGGTTAAAAGACACAAGATATTGAATGGAATAGACAGCACCACATTCGTGTTTGCATATTTTCATTCAAACGATCTTTTTATTTAAGGTTGGGAGAGTTCAAACGTACTAACGTATTTTATCGAAAAAATCTTGTCAATATTGCTTTTAATCAAACAACATTTGTCGGAAAAGATAACCCCTATACTGTTATGTATAAAGGTGATTGATTTTTTATGTATGAGACGCAAATAACTAATACAACATGTCGGCTTAGTGTTAGTTAAGTATGCATAGCCATGTCAAAGTTTACAGCGCGTGTTGTTTCTACGGAATAACGTTTTATGTTAAGCTGTTCAATGCATATTTGGTTAATCCATTTTAATCAAGGATTCTTCACAAAGAATCACCATACATTTACTTACCCGGGGAGTATTGTTTTTTTCCCGTGTTTATCTTTCCTATATATGGTAATTTTATTGATATATACTTGACGTAGGTATGATCCTGGTATAGTTTAAGTCACACAATATTCTTCTACTTATTGATTTGTTTAAACCTTTCTGTTTATTGCCGACTCTTAAACTGATACCATTTCCTGGATAGAACAAATGCTCTGGTAGTTACCATTCCGAAGAGCTCCATTACGTATACTATAATGAGTTTTAGTTAAAACGCAACATCAGCATCAACAACCAGTTTCAGCAGTAGCAGCAGCACTAAAGCGCCATAGATTACATATAACATTATATTTAAAAAATAAACCAAAATAAATCACAGAGAAAGTCAAAGTTGAAGCATTTTATGTAAAGCATAGTTGTGTTACATGTACTTTTAAACAATTGTCTTACATAAATATAATACTGACCTGCAGTGCGCCAGTGGTTCTGCTCAAACATTTTCTGGCGTCTTCTACTAGCAGCACCTCGTCATACCTCGTCGGCCCTAATTGGGTCGGTGCGATAAAATCAAATCTGAGAGCGCAATTATCAGAGGTTTCCAGGGGAGATAGTTGTTATTAAACAACACTAACTTTCAGCATTAATTACCTCCCTTTAAATCTCAGGCTAAATATACAGACAAATTACAAAGCGTCCGTTGCCGAGCGGCTAGAGTCGTCTCCTTGGAACTCCTTAGCCCCTCACCATGTGGGTTCGAGTCCCAGTCGGTCGAGAGATTTAATATAGAGAAATGTTCCATCTGACATGCAGTGTGTCGGTAGTTCTATTCACAAAAATGTTTTGTGTTCTGTATCAGATCGACGTCACCAATTATGACAAAATCTGTCGGTGTCCATTCATCTTAGACACAATCAAACAAATCAGAATGCAGACATGGACTTTTAACAGTGCCTTATTCAACATTCCAAAACATAAATGCATATTTCATACCAAACAATACAGACGCAAGTACATACATATGGGTATACCTGGCCAATGATAATTGTTTACTTATGTATTTATTTTAATTTACTCTGACACACCAACTGTCTGGTTGTGATGGTGGTTATGGTCGTGGTGGTGGTTTCTCTTGTTGTTATTACTGCTTGGTGTTGCGCTGGTGATATGGTGTCTGTCTATTAAGCTTGTTGTTTCTTAAAACAGGACTACAGACATTGAACTGAACCTTTGGATGAAAAAAATACATTTTTTATATCCCCGTATATAAGATAAACTTGCAATATATGACAGGGGTCTTAACCAAATCAAGTTCCTCGCGAGTATCCCAGTCAATAAAACAAGTAAAGGATATCGGTGCAGATAAAAATCAAGACAAGATCAGGCCGATTAAGATATCTACATACAGGTTTAAATATACCCGTCATAAAGAATACAGAAGATTTAAAGCAAGCTGGACACATTTGGTCTTATTCGCTTTTTGTTGACATTTTTTTTATAAAGGAGAAGCGTTGTAAAATAAAAATAAATATTGGAGTAAACTACAAAGTCTGATCATTTGTTCAAAAAGAAGCGTGTACTTGAACATATTTTGTTTGTTTTGTCCTTAAGTTAGGAGAATCAAAATTGTTTAACTTTTTTATTCTTCTAAATTTTAATTAGCCCTCAGATACTCCATCTATTTGACTACATAGTCAAACTGAACTTAAGGTCATGTCATCAACGCTGCACTGATTGGACCGATTGTGAAATTTAAATGTGATATCCGGCAGTTTGCCTTTATCAAAAACAATTATAAAAAACCTTTTTAGGGGAATTCGGGTATAATTCCAGCATAAAGTCACGCTAAAGTTTAATTACAGGCGATTTTGAACGCTACCAGAAACCGCACCGGCAGAGAGTAGAAATCGTGAAAACACATCTCAAAATGATCTTTGTTTCACAAAGCACGGTGTGAATTTCTGCTAAAGATAGATACCGACGTCAAAGTGGATTATCAGAGTTATTACATAATGTGATATCAGAAGCAAGGGGCACGGGGCTGTCTTAGTTTAAAAATAGTAAACTGTGCAGCGTGGCTCAGATAGGAAATACATATTTGTAATGACGATTGGAGGGTTATGATCAACATTTCACATTGATGAATGACGTCCACAAGCAGCATTTCGTGGGATCTTCTCAGGTAACAAATATTTCTATGATTGTTTGAGAAAATAAATCCTGGTCCAAACGATCAATTACCACCTTTAACAAAAATGTAATACGGATCATGTCGATTTATTGTTGGTGTGCCAATATACAGTCGACGAATCAGTGACATGACAATGGACATTTTTCGTCAATAAATATTCAAATGGGATATATGCTGCCCAGTTTAATTATTCGTTATTTAATTATTAACTAATAATCTATGCAAAAGTCCATCTTATGGAAAATAAAAAAAAAAACAATTTAGAGTGTTCAAGTCTTCATTTAAAGTTTCATTCTAAGACTCAAAATGTTCACACAGTAATAATTTATCAATCAATCGTAAACTTTTGCTTTGATAAATCGACATAAAAAATTATTCCTAATAATAAGCTTAATCTTACCAATCGGTTCATGAAAACTGAGACTAACGAACGATAACTCTTCTTAGGAGGCGGACGCTAAACTGTGTTTGGGCCGCTTTACTGGTAGATAGATGAGCACCTCTGCTGACGACTCGAAGCATACTATTCACCAAAATCAAGGCTAGACCCGTGTATGCTTTGAGAGGGGTCTGTTATTGTATATACAAAGAGGGTTATTTTGTGTCACTGTATTTATTGTCGGGGAAGATACCTGGTGTCCTTAATTAACTAGAGAAGTATAGTGTTTGAGACGTAATAGTGTAGTCGTGAGAGGAAACTGTAGCCAGCAAACATTGACTGTAAGTATGTGTTATAGTTGTATTCTAAGATAACACTAACTCAAGTTATGAATGTAATGTCAATCTGATACGTATGTTATGTTATTAATTAATTAATTAATTCATTATATGTAAATTAGTCAATTTTAAGTTCAAACGGACCTTATTGCAAAACTTGAAGCCAGTTCAACTACTTTAATGTGTCAATCAGAAAACGATGTCAATGTTAAGTTTGACAGTAAGATGCGCAATGGTCGCATTAATAGGCATGTAGTTAGTAGACATTATGTTTGATCATATATTACAGACTTTGTGTTTTCATTTTAAAAGAGTACATATTTTACCAAAACCAAAAAAGAACGTTATAGGCAACCTTATATAAATACGGCTATATACATTTGGTATATTTCTATTAAAATTGTACTGTTTCTATTTCACATTTTACCAAATAAAGCCTGGATTCTAATAAACCTTAAATATCCGAATTCAAATAAATGAAACTAAGCCAGATCGTGACTTCTGCAGCTAATTTGTCGTAATCAGCTGATTTATGTCAATTCTTTCCTTAAATCGATAAAATCATTTTTTACAAGTTTAAAGACGCGATAAATGACATTTACGATTTAAGTTGTTTGTTGGCTGTCAGTATGATGTGTACAGAGTTCCAGTTACTGGCAATGATAGACAGCTAAAACACATCGATCACGTAGAACCAGAGGTATTCAATAGGTGAAGATGAAGGACGTTGCTAACAGAATATGTTTTCTCAATCAGGAAGACCAGGAGGTGACGGAACCGTAAAAGAACGGTGACGTGATGATATCCTCCGCTTCAATCCTAATTTGATCGTGTATACTGCAATATTTGAAGTGATCTTGAATGAAAATAGATAAAATACAATGCATGCTTTTAATAATGTATCGGTTAAATGCACTGAATATTATGTTTTAACATTTTAATCCTTTAAAGTAAATATTTATTATTATATTTTTGCAGAACACTGGAAAGCAGGGAACATGGACCTTGAAGAGGTAAATAACCCACTTTCTCCTCTTCTTTCGCCTCCTCTTCAGCCCTCACTGCTCCTCATTATCATCAGAGGCAGTAGCAGCCGCCGCCGAGGGGCACATTAACGTATTTTATAAACAAGCTTCTTATCATCTCTCAATAATTACTTCTTATTGTTTTATCTTATCATGACAAAACCACATTAATAATAATTATGAAATTGTTGTTTTTAAGGGATGAGAAAAAAGAAAATGAGATTTCTTCTTATAGATTTTAATGACAGTATCATGGATAACAGCACGTTTATAATAAATAATGGTCCGAGTTGGCACTTAAATTAGTGAAAAATAATTAAAATGCACATTTCTCCTGCTAACAATGTTTGTTTTATGCACCTTAATTACATAAACTTTTTTCTCGCCTGTTGATGCAGCGTGCATTTAAACACTTTGTAGATCAATAGATTGTATACCATCTTGCGTTATGCCAATAAGCAATTCAAATTTATTGAATTCATTTTTTGTATCATTGGCACATACAGGTATTCTTGTTCATTGAAATACACCACAGGTGTAATTACAGACATTCCTCGGATATTTTATTATAAAGACACCCCTAGACGATTAAAACTACTTTTTGAATCTATTCGCTACAAGAGTATCTAGTGTGTGTATTACATACCGTATGTATGGGTAACCAGTCTATACCCAACTATGTCCATGTTTGTCTATAAGATTTAAACAAGAACTGCGTTTTAAATATTCTGTTATTAGATACCGTAGCGTAATAATTGTGGAGTGATTCGCAATTGGAATACAAATATGTTAACTAGAACACTCTCGTTTATTTAAGTACCTCGCTTTTTATAGTCTTTAAAGCATTTAAACAGAGAACCTATGAACTAGTGTGACCAATCGATATATATGTTAACAACTGTCATCATTGTGTTTGTGTTTACTAATACCCTTAATAATGTAAAATAATAGCCCATTCAATGTCCTACATGTACATATATATAAATTTGTTAACAATGTTAAAGAATTATAATCTATTGATTTACAGGCTCAATAAATGATGTTTTTATAGTGTTTTCAAAATCTATATATAACACCATTTGTTAAGACAGTAATTCAACTGAACGTGATCAAAATGCTTATTCTTTAAGTTTCTGAATCAAAGTGTTTTTATTTGCATTATTAAATATCAAAAGAGTTCACGGAGGACATTGAAGACATGTGTTTTGTATCCTACTATTATTATTATTATTATAATTGCTCAAAGTACAAACAGCGCTATGAAAGTACAATCACCATATTAAGGAACTGCTTTTGTTTTAGAATTTTGTTTTACTAATAAATAGTACCGCTCCCTAAGAGACTTTGATAATGTTGGTCGCTTTAAAACATTAATTCATTATCTCTTAGTTCACGTAAAAAATACATGTTACCCTATCTGACCACGGTTTGGGGGAATATGGACATATTATCTGCCTAGATTCACACTTTAGTCTGCCTAGATTCACACTTTAGTCTGCCTAGATTCACACTTTAGTCTGCCTAGATTCACACTTTAGTCTGTACAAAGACGATTTTGAACACTTACTATATTGTCAGACAGTACTTACTGCGAAAAAGTTTGATCTAATTGCTCATTTTTTACAAATCAATATAAAGCGCGATAGTCTCTGCTAAATACAGATATTAGCGTCAGAACACATTACCAAAAATTTCGATATATATTAATCTCGTAAGTAAGTGGTCACGCAAATTTTCTAGCATAAAAATAACTATCTCTGCAGCGTGGCTCGAATAGGAAAAACCTGTTTGCAATGACGAGTGGTGATTTATGCTTGACATTTCACACATATATAGGGTATCGCTATTCAGCATTTTACAGAATCTTTTAAGGTAACAATAACATATTTGGCTTTTTGAGAAAATTTATTTTAGTCCAAACTGTCGGATACCATCTTTAATGTGTTCCCATTGGGTTGTGTTTTCTATACAGTAGGTCTAGTGTTATGTTTAACTTTAGGATTATAAGATTTTAACAGTCGGTATTACGGTGATGGTTAGGTGGTTACAGAATGTCTACATTCTATATACTTTTTTTATTTCTTTATTTCCTATCACCGGAAAACGCAATGTTCAAAATGCATATGCATTAACTTGTTTGGGTGTCAATTTATTCCTCCTAGGCTGCGTTATGTAAATAACCATCTAAATTCTCTCTCTCCCTCTCTCTCTCTCTCTCTCTCTCTCTCTCTCTCTCTCTCTCTCTCTCTCTCTCTCTCTCTCTCCCTCTCTCTCTCTGTCTGCGCGCGCGCGTGTGTGTGTGTGTGTGTTTGTGTGTGTAAAATACATGTACGTAGACAGTTAGTTAGTAGTAATGAATCATCTGCTAGGTAAAAAAAAACAACCACAACACACACAAGGTAAAGACTACTTTAACTTTGCTAGGTTTAAAGTACCTCACTTTGTTGTTTTTATTTTCCAGGCTGAAACACTCCTTACCAGTACACAAAAAGCCGAAACTTTAACGTCCGCCTCATCTTTTGAGCGGGAACTTGTTCTCGCCTATTCGGATTCGGACGCTTCGGAGTTGATCGACGACGACTTACCAATAGATGATGATCAACTTCCGATTGAGACAAACAGACTTACTTCCGGTGACAGTTTAAGACGGGTTCCCGACGAAAATCGCAGACTGGTTTCCACCGAAAATCCAAGACTCACGGGTAATGACGCTGCACTAAGCTCCGGCAATGACTCGCCGATTGATGTCGGGGTTGTAAATGGGCTGATTTCTGAGCCAACAATTGAGCACTTAATGACGGAGGAAGAGATTCGAGCCTGGGACCAAAGGCTTCAGGACTGCAGCGACCGTCTAAAGGCTCACATGGAAGAACACGTGAAATGGGTGTCAAACTTAGACTCACGAAAGCAGCGACTGGCAACACGGCTAAAGAAGCTGCAGGAACAGTATACAAATCGCAGACATCTTTATGCGTGCGTAGAAGAATATTTAATTGGAACAAAAACTCAGCAACCAATTACATGAAAAGACAAACACATGTCATACGTATTGAGGATGTTGACATTCGCAGTAGCTTGGTTACTTTTGTATGCGCGCCCAGAAGTAAAATAGCTGAGGTGTTCCAATTGTGTTGGCACGAGGGTCCTACTCATGGGTGAATTTCATATTTGAATAGTTCACATTTGTCCTTAATGAGGGTATCCAAAAGAAAACTCAAGCCATTTTTTGTATGCGAATATTCAAGACAGTAACTATTTCGTTACTTTGTTGTGGTATTTTAGCTGTGCTTAAAAGTGCCTTGTCACTTCAAGAACACAAGCCTTAAAGGTGGTATCCCATTTGTTCTAAATTTATGTAACAATTTCTTACATTTGTTTGGGGAAATTTCTAAAAAAATAATCAAACTTTGGCCTAAGAAAAGACGGATTTGAACATTTCCTTGATGGTAAGACAGTACTAATAGTGCAATAAGACGCTCGAAGGCCCGAATTCACCAACAATTCTTAAGCCTAAGTCATGACTTAAGTCTAAGTCACAATTGTCATACAAATAAAAATAAGTTTATTTATGATGTTTCAGTGTAATTTTAAGCTCAAAGTATAGCAAGGTTAAAGTGTCATGCAAAAATACAGACATGTAGCTAAAGAGATCATGAAGGGATTGTGGATTGAAATCCATGTCTTGAGCATCTCTTACTTAAGAATAGTGGTGAATGCTGGTCTAAAAGTTCAATATTTCCATATCTATAAATATGCACGCTGAGATTTCGCTAAATCTAGATATCGACGTCAGAGCGGATAACCCGGATGGTGATATAACGTGATCTCAAAAGAAAGTAGACAGGCTCAGGTAGAAAATACATGTTTGTAATGGAGTGGTAATGACGAGTGGAGTGGTAATGACGAGTGGAGTGGTAATGACGAGTGGAGGGGTAATGACGAGTGGAGTGGTAATGACGAGTGGAGATGCAATGACTAGTGGAGTGGTAATGATGCGTGGAGTGTTGTGCTTCACTTTTCACATACATGCAGCGCATCGATAAACAAAATTTCGTGGCATCTCTTCAGACAACAATAGTTTATTTGATTGTGTGAGAAAAAAAAATGGTCCAAACTATCGGATACCACCGTAAAAGGCTTTCATAGTCGAAGAAAATGTTTTTATTTATAATAATAATAATAATAATAATAATAATAATAATAATAATAATAATAATAATAATAATAATAGTAATAATAATAATAATAATAATAATAATAATGATAATAAAATAATAAACAATTATTATTATTATTATTATTATTATTATTATTATTATTATTATTATTATTATTATTTGTTTATTTCTAATAGAATATAAATAAATTCCCACATATAAAGTATATGCTTATGATATGAATTCAGTGTAATAAACGCATGTCCCGGATCTCTCTATTATAAAGTTAGTTAAAGTGTACACAATTAAACAATTAAACTCTCTACATATAGCATAGACACAGTAAACCATTGTCGTGTGGCTCGGTCATATATCTGGGTTCCATCAAACAATGCTACACTATTAAATCTAATAACTCCTTTGTACAATTGTATCATAAAGTTCACGTGATGATGGATCAATATATATTGGACCTTTCGTCTTTAATATATATTAATATATATATATATATATATATATATATATATATATATATATATATATATATATATATATATATATATATATATATATATATATATATATATATATATATATATATATATATATATATATATATATATATATATGTTTGAAAAAAAACAAAACATTGGCGCGCAGGTTGCTGTCGAGTTGCGGATACATTGGTACATTTTTGTTTAATAACAATATCTTAACAACGCAAATTTCTGCAGTAATTAAAATTATTTAAAATGTCTTCAAATTTTGAATGATTATTGATAGACACCCCCATCTATTCGGAGGGTTATGTCACACACACTACATGTATTGCCCTTTCTTCCCATAAATTGTATTAGTCGAGCCTGCTTTTTACTACAAATGATACACGGATAAAATTAAAACTTAATTGAACTAAAGATTATCACATCACAGAACGCAATCTTGAATAAACTGATTTATTTTCCACATTTTAAGTTTGATTTTCACGTCTTTAAAGTATGGTCGATGTATTTGTGTACAACACTTCGAATGCAATAAAAAATACACAGTTATGCAGAAAAAAAGTAATTTTTATGAAAACATAAGTGAAATATACCATTTTTGAGGTATCATTGTTGTAAATAAACAAAAACAAACTGCTCAGCGATGATAATTTCTTAAGTTTAGATATCTGACAGTACTATGAACAAAGTCTTATATTTTTAAAGAAAATGCTATAATTAGTATAACTTATTAACCTAAAACGTGTGCACGGAGTCTTCGATTGTTTAAACAACACACAATATTCTAAATTAAACAACAGAGTTTAATTAACTAATTATAGGACCTTTTGGGTTCTAGTTCATGAACACTTACCTTTGCATTGAGTTTAAACGATACATAATGTGCTAACTTAAGCCGTTTAAATGAGTTAAATTGATTAATTAAGACAGTTGTGACCCTGATTCATGAATACGCTTGTACACTTGTCCTTAAGTTATCACAATTCGGCTATAAAGCTCTATAACGTAAAATGATAGAACACAATGTCAGCTACTACTAGTAAATACATAACAACTTTACATACAAACCCGGTTTGTATGCTCGTTTGATAGAGACAGTTTATTACTTTACAAGACTTGCAAACTGAACAATGAAATGACATTTTTAACAATTTATACAATATACTTATGTACACATAACGCTCGTTTTTAAAAGTAAAAACACTATAAAACGCAGAGACTTTGCCCATGTAATTAATTTCACAATACTTTTCAGCTTGTCCTTGTCTGGTATGTGTATCTTTTTTCAATGCACCGTTTCAATGTTCTTATTTTCACATTCTACGACATTTATAAGCGGTAAACGATATGCCGCACTTGGATTGCAGATTCCAAACGGTTCAACATCTGCATAGTGGCGTTTTCAGACCCCTTAAACATAACAAACGCTACACACCAACACACGTGATCAAGATGTCACTGATGTGACGATTCCGCTACTCTCCGAACGTACATCAATTATTACGCCATCAGGAGACGTTGGCGTCAATCGCTGAATTTCTTTGTAGAACTGTATCCTGGATTTATATCTGTTTTGTAGTTTTCGCTGCCTAGCCAACGCAAACATCCGACGCTTGGTCTGTGATTCGGACCATTGATGGAATCGCTGAAGAGAAGATTCCAGGGCCAACCGACAACTTTCTGCGCGCGCATCTTGCTCAGCTACTTCTTCCGGCGTCACGAGCAGCTCGTGAGCGTCTAAGTCGAAACGCGTCTCAGTTTCCATCGGCACTAGTCACTACTCCTACCTCGTTTTTTCTTTAACTACCGTTTGATAAAAATCCATGTCAATTACACTTTCTTTTAAAGCAAATACGCCGTAAAGCTAACGACGATGTGTCATTGCAGGTTTTGTAATTTTCTTGGTCATAGCGAGGAGATAACCCTGACTTTACGGCATTAAGCACTTCATATATTCCTGTTTCATAACTCATACATAATGAATATTAATTTCTCCTTTTTAATGTTGTTCCAACCAACACCACACAATGTTGGGGTGTATCTTTCTTAAAACTATCACAAGATAACAGTTTTATTCTGGGTATGTACAGTGATTTTTATATTAACCAATGGTTAACGTAAAAATTGATTTCCGGCGAATCCAATTTAACTCAATCAACCCTCAAAAGATAAGGCCCTTTTTAGTACAAAAAATCCCATTCAATCTTTTAAGAAACACTTTCCTATTGAAACAGTTCATCCTTTGGCTGGCTTTGTATATTTGGCAACGGTTAAGTGTTTTATCCCAAACGTATCACGTCAAGAGGCAATAAAATTTTAATTTTACGTGAAGACATTCCACTAAATAAAGTTCACTGTCCAATAGTGGCTATAGTAAACCATAAGAGGCTACATAAGCGGCTTATCCGCTCTATTTTAAAGACAGTTAAAGGGTGTTTTCGAATTTTTGCAAACCAAAACTAAACATTAAAAGTGGTGATCCGAAAAAAGACGCCCGTGGGTTGATGATCGAAAGTGCCGACTTATAAAGAGTTAGCCAACCACTGCCCGGGTTCGAGGCCCAGTCTGTCTTTTAAAGGCGTATTCTATTAACCCCAATTAGTTATTTGTTGAATTATGGTTAACTAAAGAGTAAATATGTAAGAAAAGACCATCTGCAAGTCTCCGGTTCTAATGGATTTAAGTCAACGTTGCGACTGTTTCGTGGGATCTTTAGTGTGTAGACTTTTACCTGACGTCGTATTTAATTTGGAGACCAAAGCAATAGCTTTATTAGTCGAGCATTTAAAGTCACCAACAGCTAAGGTTTAAGTCACCAACAGCTATGGCTTAAGTCCTTTGCCGCGTGGGTTCGAATAAAACAAAATCCTGGAAAATGTATGTTAAAAAATGTCCATGTTGCCGATTATAAGTCCATCCACTAGATAGATACAGTCTGACGACCTTATAACGAATGACTTTAAAGCGGCCAAGACACAGTTAACATACAAACACGTGACCCTCAATTCATGTTTTATTTAGATAGGTCAGAGTACAATATATGACCGGGATATCCACATGGCACGGCCACGGGTAAGATATAAACTAGAGTTTTTAATATCTAAATCAGCTTGAAACCCGTTATAACGGTTTTTATATTCTCAATCTAACGGTAGACAACAACATATGTTGATGGACAATATGTTCACATATAATCATATTAACATGTGCTCAGATATGATAATAAAGTCACTTTGTCATTGCTGTTTAGCAAGTTGCTTTCAGCAAAATGTATTTAATAATGCAAACTAGAACCAACGTGTCCCTGTCGCTTTAAGTGCCAGGTAGTTCGATTATAAATTTAGTCAATAATCGTCGACTCGACTTAATCGGATTTAACAAATCTATAGAATTGGTTTATGAAATCAATTATCCTCATGCAGAACTTAAAATTAATTTGACTGGAGAGAGTTTTGAAAAAGTCTGAATGTATTCCAACTGACTTGTGGTACACCGGTGGTTCTACACGGACATTTGTCCGGGGTCTTTCTCCCAGCAAAATACCTGGGCGTCGCCACTAACTGACCTTTATTGGGTCGGTGCGGTACATAAATCAAATCGCTCAGACGCGCTATTTGGGTGGTGCAAGTTTTACCTTGTACGCCATTACCGGTGTGCAAACTATGGTTAAAATTATTCCGTAGTAAGTCACATGTACAACGCAATAGAAATTGGAAAGAAGGCAAGTCTTCAGCAGCAAATAAACACCTCTTCTAAAATATAGACTATATATTGGGACAAAAGATACACAGAGTCGGTTACATCCGATAATAGAAACCAGTTTATTAAACATTCAGAATTTACATATAATTTTGCATATTAACTTAAGTTAGGATTCGACAAAAATAAACTAAGTAGAAAACTAACACCTACTTTTTACGCCCCTGTGATCTGAATCTAAAAATCCAGAACGCGAACGGTAGGTTTAGACTGAGATGCTGAGATGATACGATTGACCAATGTTATAACATACCTTGGTTCAGAGCCGTATAAGGCTCCGCGGGGAATATCGCAAATATCTCGGCCTAGTAGATGATGCAAAGTCAATGGAACACTCGCTCAAAGAGCAGTTCGCTCCCCATTTCCACCCTTTCGTCTAGTCAATGAGTGATATTCGTACGCGGCATTGTTCAATGATAGATTTTATGCATATCTGAATTACACATAATAATGAACTTTTTAACAAACAGATAACAATATTAATGTTAACATTTGAAGCGTACAGTTTACTTAGACATCTATATTTGTTTTGTTTACGCACTACCTCTTCTCAGGCATAAACAACTGACTGCAAGTAGTCTAGGTCATGCAGGGTCAATCCAAAGTGCTTCTGATGTTCATTTCTGCTTGCGACACTCCCCCAAACCACAACAAAACAACGATTTCTTGGGCAATGCAGATTGATATAAATGCATTAAAAAGATTGTGAAAACAAATACAGATTTCTTAATTATAGTTCTAGAAATACAGTAATAGACTTCTTTTGTTTGAACATATTTTAAAAGGCTCAGCAAACTTGTTATCGATATCAAGCCTAGATAGTCCCTTTGCATAATAACATCTAGTGCTTAACTAAAGAATGGAGAGAAATTAAACAAAACCACGTTTCAATTTTATACCAGCTTATATGATATAATTAATATATATATATATATATATATATATATATATATATATATATATATATATATATATATATATATATATATATATGCAATACCTGTATCATGTTGTTGCAGTTTTTGATTCCTAACTAAGAGTAATTATAAATCATGTATCATGTTTACATAAACACAAAACATGATACATGCTTAATAATGTTTAATAATAATAATAATTATAATAATAATAATAATAATAATAAATCATACGCACACTTGTTTGAGTAGTTTTCCCACTCAGCCACCACAAATTATTATATAAAAAAAAATATGAAGTTTAAAAAACGCATCAAAGAACACGCGCTACTTTGATTACGCAAGCACATGCTACATATAATCGTACATAAAATCGGTGACGTCACGAAGCGTTGACGTCGCCGATTGTATAGTAAAGATGACGACAGAGAAATGTTGCTTCACAATTTCCCACTGATTGGTGACATCATGACCAAGCTGAATCTCTGACAGCGCGTCCGAAAGCCCCGGAAAACTACTTCCGGCGTAATTATCTACAGAGCTCTCCGTCAGGAAAACGTGTCTGAAAAACAACAACAACAACAACATGACGAGAACAGTAGTTATTTCTGTGCTACTTCAACGTTGAGATGTCAAAAAAGATGTTATTGTAAAGCAACAAGAAAGATGAACAACATCTCTAGATATACCGACACATGGCAAAAGATGACATAGTATGTTAAGCAATGTACAAGTTGTTATGTACAGTTGTACACTAGCGTTCAAGGTTACGCTAGTCAGGTTAATGGGTTGTTTACCGTTGTAGTAGTAATGACGTGTTTCGCATGACGTAGCATTCGCGTATCAGCTAAAAAGAAAAGGATCATGCTAGAAAATTCATTTGTTTATTTTTAACTGGGTTTCGTGAGTGTTCCGGAGACTTCTGCGTTCTAGAAATTCTTTGGGTCTATATAAGAGCTTGTCAGCCGATTCAAGTTTTAAGTTTGGACAGATAGTTTGGAAATACTTGCAGCTTCTATATTAAACCTTTCTGTGTTGGAACTTATATGGACTTATTCTACAGTGATATAAATATTATAGTGTTGGATTTAGAAATATTTCAATTATATTCGTGTATTGTTCTACCTTTGGATTATTTCAACTGTGCTTATCTACGAGGACATTCTATCGAAAACATTTCAGGTTTATTCGACGTTTGATTATTAATTGGACCTAAAGGGACAAACTGTAAGCTAACATTTATTATGAATTCTCAAATTTTGTCTGATATATTTGGTATTATTTTGTTACGGCATAGATTTAATTGTTTATTAAAATAAAACATTATTGTACTAGTTTGTTGCTGGCTTGTTCTTGTTTAGTAAACGTTTCAATCTTAAATAGCAACACCCAGGGGCGTGCCTAGGCAACCTTTGAGAATACGCACTATTCCTGGGGGGGGGGGGGGGGGGGATTTTTTTTCCTTAAAACGCCGTAGATGCATTCTGAGGATAAACTCTGTCACAGTACAATGAGCAGGAAGGGACAGAAATACGTCAGGTAGGATTGCAGAAGTATTTGTAGAAATTGGAAAAGGGTTAAAGAACTCTAATTTAAAAAACAGCTAACAAGTGCCAAACACAGGTTATGTACGATTTTTATTTGCTTTTTGACGTTTTTATTTTTTCAATTTTTGGAAGCAACTGTACGCACGTGCGTAAGTGCGTAAGCCCAGGCACGCCCCTGACACCGGTCGTAACAAAGTAGAAAAAAAACCCCAACAACATGGGAATAGAAAACAGGGTAAAGTAGTAAAATATTACAAAATATTACAAAGAGGCAACCGATAAATTAAATGTGGCCAAAGTGTAAACTCTACAATATAGTAAATACTGAGAAATACTGAAAAGCACAAAGTTAAAATAAGAAAAAAAAGTGGTCAAAAAGAGAAATAAAAATACTTTCTGAGAAATACAAAATATGAGGGAGTAATAAGAAAAAAAAGGCGAAAACAGAGAAATGCAAACCTTAGGAAGTGCGAATTAGGCAAAGCGAAATCTTTTTAACGAATTAAAGAAAAGTAGACAATATATGAACCAATACATGCGAAACTGGGTAACTTGGAGTTGCGGAAAACAAAACTAGCAAAAAGTAGGAAAGAAAATAAATGGGAAAATAAAACTGAAGACAATGGATTTATTGAGAAAAGAAATATTTGAAAAATAAATGACAAACTGCAACTGAGGAATGCACGAGTGGGCAAGTACACAAGTTTGAACAAAACTGGTCTGGCTCACCGTTTCAGTGTCCGACCCGGCAGGCCCAGAGGGTCCAGAAAGGCCCTATCTAGTTGCATCAGTTGGTCGTTGACGCGTCTCACTTCAAACGGACTGTTAACAACGGTAACAATCAATTGCAAGTTATACTTCGTATCTATGTTTGAATTTCCGATAAAACTGTATTTGACAAGTAATACATGAAGACGTGTATTCATCATCAGACAGGGTACACCGTTCTGAGGCGTGGCGATGTTGCTTTTTCACATTGAATTTTATATATACGTCAACGACACACCGTAATCCGGTTATTAGGTTTTTCTAAAGTCAAAATGAAACTTTAATTAATTAATAAACGAATCGCACAATTACTTATCGAATTTGTATTATGACCTTAGAATTTGATTGCTGTTACGGTTCAGCATTACGTTAATGTATGTGGAATTATCCCAGGTATTGAACGTCATGTAATACTGTATAAATTGCAAGTAAAAAGTTAAATCCGAACCAAACAACAGTTTCTGTTGTGTAGCATAATGTTCAATACTCACTCATTGCGGTTACGGCATCGAGTCTCTTCTCAAAAGCTAGCACACCCTTTGTCAAATTTGTTATGGCCTCCCGCAATAGAGCTGAATACATAAGAACTTGATGCTTTACTTTAAATTGACTTTAATTTATTTTAAATGAACTCATTTGAGTTGTACATAATTCGTTCCATTAAACAATAAGCATAATTTGCCTTTGCGTCTGCTCCAGGTACGGGAGGCCCCGGGTCCGAACCCGGACCGCGACATACCAAAGTCGTTAAAAATGATAGTGGCAAAGCTTCCTTGCTAACGCTAAAGCAAATATAAGGGTAGTTCCACGACAGGTTGGCCCAGTGTCAGGTTAATGTGACTGGATATGGCATTATGCCATTGGTTCAAGGCATGCTATATACAGTGAAGGCAGCACTTTATCTGCTTCAAGTTGACACCGTCTCCAGAAAACTGAAATACGGCTGGTGGGTCGATAAACAAGTTGCCTTTGTTGTCATGATATTTCGGTAACACAACACCTCACTGTCGAGACAAACGGAAAATAAGAAAGTACATGAACGGTTTTTAGATCTTTCCAAAGATGGTAAAATCAAGTTTTTAAAATTAGTTCTTTTTCCGCTAAGTTTGCTTCATGCTGTAAAAGAGTAACATAGTCTAACACCATCTGTGTGGAGAAATTCTGTACATGAACAGGGTGGGGTGGTTTTACATTGCTGTCACACTTTTCGCTCTATTGCTTTTTATTCATTAACGTCATGTTACGTCACGTGTTTCTGCAATAATTTGTTTTTAAAAAAGCTTATAAGCTAGTCATCTTACATTGCCTTACCTGTAGTGATGTTATTCTTTTCCATCATCGGTCCGAACCTATCCAGTAGAGTATCGGAGAGTGTTGTCATCACTGACGTGTAGTCGGCGAGGTTGAAGGGGAGAATGAGGCTGTCAGACAGATGGCGCGCCATTTCCGCCCAAACTTGTCCAACGGCTGTGTGATACTACAAGAAATATACAGTGAAAACTTTCAGTGGTGTCCTTTTGTCAATGTCTTATACTAAAGTTCCCACGTCACACCTAAAATAAAGAAAAACTAGTAATTGTTGCGTTCCGTTTTACGTCCCTTTTACAATGAAATTTACTGCGTTAAAAGCGCACTGAACTTCTTGCACAGTATATACAACCAAATGGTATCCGCATTGTGCAGTTATACGTTTAAATTCTTCATAATTACCATAAAGGTGTCAGTGCGACCGGAAACAGGGGACTTACCTTAAATCCTTGGTCCATGATGGTATCAACAACGTAGAATGTCTCATAGGCGGAGTGATACAACGGATAAGACGATAGTTTAAGCTCCCGCTGAAAAAAGATCCATTTTGAATGAAAACCAACTATCTAATGTTTTTGTTATTTTAGAAGAATACATATAACAGTAGATGAAAAAAAAAACATGGTAAAAGGAGAATATTTGCCATGTCATCATTAGTAGCATATTTTATGTTTAATATTAAATGTATACAGGTGTAAGTACTTGTCGATCCCACGACAAACTCGACGACATATACATCAAGGCATGTTTCTGGAAATTATGTAAACTATAAAAAATGTTTAAAATGGAGACTGATTATTTTAGTTATTGACATATATTCGTACACTTTATATGCTTTTAATTTGGAGCAACCAATGTTTGGTATTTGTGTTGTCAACCAATTATATGCCATGTTTTAAAAAGGACTTACTCTTAATTTATAAGACTTCTTCGATTGATAAGCTATTTTAGTAAATTCAGTCACTGTCCAATGCTGTTTGATACAAATGTAAAATCTGAAATTTGTACTGGGTGGAGAAAGTGCTCCGAAATACCCGGAATTCCGATATAAGTGAGAGTTTAAGAACAATCGGTCATAAGTATATAAAACCACAGGTGCACACAATCTCAAACCGGGATTTGAAAATTTAACTACTTCTTTCTGTAAATAGATGTTATAGAAGGCATACAAATAAAACATACATGATATTTTGTACATGTTTTTATATTTACATACATATGTATATGAATCAAAATTTTAAAAGGGTGATATTGTAAAAAAAAGTACACAGCGTGAACTAAGCAAAGGATTTTATCCGTTTTAATGTTTTACTCATGGTTCAGCATGATAATGACTGGCAATGGATAATACACGCCACTCTCTATCGGCCTTGGAAGAAATATGGCTACCTTGCTGATTGAGATAAACCAATCAGTCATGTATTAAATTATATATTAAGATTTTTTTAAGATATAGTTCGATGGACAAGATATTCCTTCGAAATAGCGCATTTTTCGAAATAATATATATTGATAACAGAGGAGTGAAACATTAAGATAAAAAAGGAAAACGATAGGGACCGACGAAATTTTCAGGTAAGCGATTTGGGGATATTGAGCGAGGACTGTAACTCTATTTTAACTACACTACGCTAAAAAAACTGAATGTAGACCTGAAAGTAAGACTTCTGAAATGTTACGTGTGGTCAACATTGTTGTATGGCTGTGAAAGCTGAATGCTGAGTAACAACAGTAAAAAGCTGTTAGAATCTGCGGAAATGTGGTTTTACCGAAAAATGCTGAGAATATCATGGGTGAAGAAGCTATCAAATGAAAAGGTGCTGAAACTTGTGAAGGAAGACAGAAGTCTGTTGGTCACCATCAGGAAGAGACAGTTAAGTTTTATGGGCCATGTAATGAGGAAGAACGGATTAGAAAGGCTGGTTATTGAAGGGAAAATCGAAGGGAAGAGACAGAGAGGAAGACAAATGATGACATTCCTGGAGGGCCTGGCGTCGGCTTCGGGGTGCAAAGTAATGGAATTGTTGCGGTGTGCTGGTGGTGATCGGATTGGTCTCAAACGCATGATAGCCAACGTCATGTCCTGATATGGCACCCGAAGAAGAAGAACGCTCATGTTGTTAGGTTAACTCATGGATGGGCATGGTGCAGTTTGCTTCCATAAACTCGAAAGTTACAACGAACAAACGTTCTGAATAAAGTAGTGCCCAATTACACATTGGGGACATCGCGGACTTTACAGTACCCCGCTCTGAAAATAACCGAAATGTTCCAACTGATTACTTACGCTGTCCCATGTGTAGCGGATGTCAACGATCGGAATCCCCAGCCGGTCCCTGAACGGGGCGTAGTCACTTCCGGCACCGGGTAAAACCACCCTGCAACAGCAGTCCAGACAACAAAAATTTCAAACTTGTTATGGTAATGAAACGTTATTTTACTTAAAAAATCACTTGATGTACATTTGACTGTTGTGAAAGGAATGGGACATTATAGACTACAAAAAGGCCTGAACATTACGATTACAGAATTTACAGTCAGTTAATCCATGCGTGAAGTTTAGCATAAAATAAGTAATCAGCCAAGAAAATGTTATCATGCAATACAGCATTAATATACTCGTACTTATTACAGTTAAAGTCGTAAGTATTTATTCATGGTTAACCATTAATTACATTCTTTTATAAGACATACTTCGGAACACCATACTGATCCCATGGTAGTGCAGCTAACCAAGTGTCATAAACAGTCGCTCTACCGTTGGCAATTTCCGTCTGATTTGGGTTCGGTACTTTTCGTGTCGCCTCGTACAACGTCCGGTGAATCAACGGAGTGCCAAGAGCCCGGAGTGTGTAATTACCTGGAGTTTATGTTTTGTTTCAACAACACGGTGATGGTGTTCAGAAGGGTTGATTTCACAGTGACAGCATGAAATGCATGTATGAAATAATACACGCGCCACACAAAGTTATTCATGCACATCCGGTTTCCTTGGAAACGTTAAACAAAGTAAAAAAGGGTCGTTTAAGAGCTATCCGATGTACGATGGCGTCATGTTCTTGCTTCGAGGAAGCACTGTAGGTAATTCAAGTACCAAAATGTTGACTTTGACCGTCACTTATTCAGACAATAATGTCTCGCAATCTGATTGTCTGTAACCTACCAGTATATATGCATATGTAAAAAAATGTTGTGCATGCGCGTGACCTGCTTCCGCTCTATAGCTCACAGCGACACACTTATAATTTTAACGACGTCCAGCTCTGTTTGATGGAAAAGAACCCATAGACAATCGTCAGTGTAACACCATCAGTTAATGGCTGATCACCAGGAAGACTTTTTCATATAAGTTCTTACCACAACCAGAACTCGAACCTACGCGTTGAGGAGCTAAGGAGTTACAAGTCGGTGATTTAACCTACTCAGTAATGAGCGCACCTTCCAGTATTTGCCATATTTTTTTTATTTTAAACGTCTTCAATAAGTTATAAATATTTTAAAATAATAAATAAAATATTCTATCCGAAATTTGGACAAAGAGCCTAAAATTAAATGTGCGATCTCCCACCATTAGAGCTAATCTTTTTAATCTGTAAGGGTCGGTTTGTGTGGTCATGTCTCTGCACAGATTAAGGATTTAACCTAACTATGAATTCATTCAAGAAAATAAAGAAATATTCTTAAATCCTTTTAAAATTTTGTGGACCTGAAGCAAGTTTTGCTGGTACTATTTTTAAAGGTTTTTAATGGTGTTACCTACCTTGCACTGCAATGTCCACGTTGAGATAAGCAATAGCACGTGCTCCAAGTGTCTTCGTGTAATGCTGCGAGATTGACAAAGAATGTTAAATTTGTCGAAATTTCATGTATTATTTAAACTTTTTTGAGACACAATGTCGAAACATAACATGGATACAGGAAAAAGTTAAATGTGAAAAGACATACACATACACGCGCGCCCTACAGAAACATAAAACATAGTTTTAATTTTAACTAATATACATGTATGTGATCTCAAAGTAAGTCCATGTGTGTCATATTTAAGTAAAAGTAAAGTAATAAACTAATTTTGACTTTGTTGATTCTGTTTAAAAAGAAATTGGGTCTTGTAAACATTTTTATCTCACTAAAGGTAAGAAATGTAAAATTTAACAATAATCCCAACGATCACAAGATATTCCTCGGGTTACAAGGTTTTAACGATGGGATTTATCAAAGGTTGTCAAAGCTAACGAAAATTTAAAAATATTGGGCATTTTTAGTTGAGAAGTGCGGAAAGTTCTTTATGGAATCAACATCTCTTTCATACTAGGCTCAGAGCTGTAGCTCTGTCAAGACCTCTTGTCTCACCTCCACCCATTCCGTTGAACCTAGTAGTCCGTATTCTTCCGCGCCCCAGCTACAAAATACAATCGAGCGTCGAGGCCTCCATTTTCCTGTCGTGTTGAAAAACGTTATTAACATATTTAAGCATATGTTTTCTTATGAAAAATATTAATCATACATGCTTACAAAATGCGAACTATATTGCGTTTTCCTTTTTCTAAGCAATATTATAATTTATCCGGAAAATAGTTTTTAAAGAATTTAAATTTAAGTACTTACATCGGAAACTATTTCATAAACACTTAACCGTATTAAGTTCACAAAATTGACAATGTTCTATATTAAAAACGCCGCGAAACTAATCAGTTCTTTTTAAAATGAGACTTGGCAAAGGTCTAATAAAGAAATCAAAGTACCGAAATTGCTGTAAATGTACATGTTAATTTGTTAAAGCATAAATATGGTAATAGTAATATCAATAAAACATTTTCAATTTATTGCTACAGACATTCAGCATCTGCACAACCCTTGCCAAACATTGACACTCGGAACTCGCTGACGTGAAGGACTGAACATATAGTTGAAAGATGCCAGTTTTTCGTTGTTTTATACAAAGTACAAAGATATTTTCCCGAATGAATAAGTACTTATAAGTGAATTTAAAGTACTCGATTACAACGACCACATTCGTGTTTATTGAACAAACAATTGGATGGATGAAAGAACTATTTAAAATCGCGGATGACACGTGGGCATTGTCGGATCTTGCAACCGGATCTGACCGAATGCTAAAATGCGAAGGCGTTAATCAAATTGTAAAAAAGTGCTTATTTATCTTTCTGTTTGCATCAAGTTAAAACCCAAAGGTTGAATAAATATAAACCAAAGTTAAAGCATGCAGTTAAATTTGTTGTTTAGGTTGTACAATAAGCAAAAGGAGAAGAAACAGACCTGATTGGACGAGGTTCCCCATAACTCTGACTATCTCCATCATGACAGCTGTGCCACTAGAAGGGTCAAGGGCGCCAAACACCCAGGCGTCTCTATGGTTACCCACCAATACGTAACGGTCTGCAGACGACAGAGACAGAAAACAGAACAATAAAATGTTTGTCCATATGTGATGGCACGGAGACAAAAATGTGATAAAACTTATTGTCTTTCTGCCCGTTTGCTTGTCCATCCGTACCTTCCGAAGCCATTTCTCAGAAAATACACTATGTCTGCACGACGTTCGGTGTCTTGTACTTTTATGGCGATTTTGTGAGTATGATTAGATTTCAAAATATCTGCTTCATCAGAAAAAGATGTTCTTTTTAGTTGCGAATATAAAAATGACAAAACCAAAATGGAACCCATAAGATCTATATACCAGGTTCAATTCTTCCTCGGATGATACCGATAGTGTTGTAGACTGTTCGTCTGGCATTTTTTGTGGTCACTTTTATATGCACCTTCCTGAAATGGAGATATGAATATAATTTTTATGAGTTTATTAATGCGGCTTGGACATAATGAGTTTTTCTTAAGTTCTGAGAAAAATAATGGAATAGAGCTCAATAATTGGTATTTATTTATATGTAAACATAACCGATTAACAAAATTAACTGAGAAGGACTAAGCTATTAGAAGGTCTCTTTAACGCATAATAACAAATTATATCGGATGCGATTATCAAGTATTTATTCCACTAGAAGTTTAATAAACGCGTTATAACAGTTATCAAGCTAGGAAGCCATTTGAAGGTTTATTCGGCGCGTTATAGCAATAATCAAATTAAAACATTAGAAGTGCTTTTTGACCCTCTAGAACGACTGTTTGCCATTAGATGGTCGGTTAACGCGTTATAACAGTATTCGTACTATTTAGCCAGTAAAAGCTCTATCAAAGGTTTTCATTTTTTAAGATATGAACATGTACAGTTTGGGTTTCAATAATTACACTATTTTTTCAAAACAACAACAACAACAACAACAACCGTTTTACACCATAAAGCCGCTAAAGTCAGTGTAGTGTGAATTTAAAACGTTTATATCTGATTATTTGAGCTCATTACAACATCGTCGAAAATAGAAATAAGGCGTGATTTACAGTAAATGTTTTACTTAACATGTTTTAAGCGCTGTATATTTGTGTGTTTTGTATGTGAAACCACGAATATATTAATGATGAATCATGTCCTTTCTCTACACGAATCAGGGATGGATTCGGGGCCGGGGATGAGGGATCCACCAACCAGGTAAAAGAGTAGATGTATGAAAACATATACATGTAAGCTTAAAAATACCAAGCTTTTTATAAGTAATTTTTGTCTAATGACTGCTTAGGTCGAAGTAAGGTTCCCTAAATGTGTATATCTGTTTATCTAGTATTTATTAAGATAAAGTTGGATAGATCTTGATTCGCACGCATGCACGCACGCACACACACACACACACACGCACGCACGCACGCACGCACGCACGCACGCACACACACACACACACACACACACACACACACACACACTTCTGGATCCGCCTCTGTACATATATGGGTGTTTCTATGCAAAATAACAGGCTGGTTACTACACGGTATCGGTTTAAAGTTAGAGATCTAGTATTGTGCTTTCAACTGTTTTTTAAGTACATTTTGGGCTCATATGATTAGGTTTTAGGCTTGTGTGGTTAAAAATAGTATATAGAACCCATAAGACATAAACCCACAAAAACTGTCTGTTAAGAATGTCCCTCCAGTTAAAGTTAAATGGATCTTGATTCATATCCCGCCTCCCCCCCCCCTCCCCCCCCCCACCAACATTTCAGGATCCGCCACTGACACGCATCAGAGAATTTTAATATCACTTGGCAACTTACGTATGGGGAAATTCTCCTTATTATCCCAGTTATTCTTGTACATGCCTATTTGCTTCAATAATTCGGTCACAAAATAAAATTTAATTCTGGATTGGAGTTTATATCAAGTGGAAATTACCTTTTCACATAAAATAGATTGGAAATTATGAAATATTTTAAATTATGTAATTTAAATTAAAAAATACAAATAGTTTGTAAATCACACTTTGTACACATTTAACAAGAGTAAAAAAAGCCTACACAAGAAGCATAGCTGAACTAATGGCCAGTAATCATTACTGATACACTCAGACAATGGTATGTTCTCGTACAAGGACAGGTGTTTTGATACAGGAAACATGCCGAATACCACCGTACATTGCTTACCAGGTGGGATCTTCGAAGGAAGCCCCGTATCTGTAGGTAAGATTAAGTCCACCCCGCCATTCCTCCGGTACTTCATCTCCCGCTAGCCGACTGAAATGAGAACATTTTCCATTGTTATAATTGTTATATACCACATGATCATGATGATAATAGTACTGATGATAATAGTGATGATGGGGATGGGGATTATTATGATGATGATGACGACGATGATAATGAATATCACTCTAGCAGCTGTTCAGCTAGCCGACTAAAATCCATTGTTATGCTTGTTGTTGCTGTCATAATGATACTGATGTTGATGTTTGTTGCTTTGTTTGTGTTGTCGGAGTATGACAAGGAGATGGATATTTAAGGATGATGACGACGATGCTGCTACTGCCGATGATGATGATGATAATGATGGAAATATTGCTGATGATAATACTGATGATAATGATGATACTAGTAAAAATGATAATGGTAATGATGATGATGGGGATGCTGCTGCTGCTGCTGCTGCTGCTGCTGCTGCAGCAGCTAATGATTATGATGATCCTGACGATGATGATAATGAATGTCACCTTAGCAGCTGTTGGGCTATCCCATAACTTATAGGGTGTACAGGAACTGAAGGAAGGAAGAAAGAGGGGTCCAACTTTCTGTAGGCAGAACCTAAAAATAAACAAGAAATATCCTTAAATAAAAAAATATACGGCGTTTGTAAGGCATTAATTAACACAAAAACAACAACAACACAACAGGTTCTCATTGCGTTTGCTCCTTTCAATTTGAAGCTTCTCGCTAAGTAGACACTAACAGGATCACGTGATAAACTGTTCCAGAGAGAACTGTATTATTTATATTTTCTTCTAAAAACGCCCACACTCAAATTTTCGGCAAATTGCCTTTTTCATGCTTCTTTATGTTTAACTCTTGAAAAAGGCAATTTGCCGAAAATTTGAGTGTTGGCGTTTTTAGAAAAAATAGAGCAAGTGATGTGTGTGTATTTTGCACTCCAATACTGAAGAGAAATATATTTTGGATTCTTAATAACTTTAGTAACCACATTATTTTCTTCAAATTACGCTATGCTTACTTTTAATAGAGTCAAATACGGTACATTGTGTTACCTGGATTTTCTACCAATGCAAGTTGCTATGATATTTGCAATGTATGTATGTCGAAATTTCAAAAGAGTTCTGAAAACTGTCTGAAGACCAATGTTGGGAGCGCAAAAAAAAATCGGGCGTAAAGTTTTACTGCAATTAACGAAGCAGTTAGAGTGATATCTCTCTATCAATTTTCCTTTGGACGGGGATAGGGCGCACCTGATGGGACCTTTATGGGTGGTATGTCCCTTTATGGGTAGTATCAACAGCTAGTCGTAATCAAATACATGCATATTTAACTACTTCTGACCCCCCCCCCCCCTTTGGGGGTGGGGTGGGGGGGTATTTTTTGCAGACATTATACTTATAGTTAGTCAATGTAAAGACTACCTTAATTGTATGATAGTACGACTCGATAAACATCACGCTAAATGTTCATTCATTGAAAATCTATAAATATTGAATAAGGACTGTTAGAATTTCTGCCAAAATAGACATCGACATCAGAGCGAATTACCCGGAAAATTATATAAGAAATATATGTTTGTTATGACTACGGTTTTTATATATATATATATGTAGGACACCAATAAACAACATTCCGCGAGATCTGTTCAGGTGACTATAATATATTTGGTTGCTTTAGGAAAAACGGTTGGATACTACCTTTAAAGGAATGCACACACAATGTTTTGAAATATTTACACCACCATGTACCATGCTCTAGGCTTACTTGTGACCGGACCGCTTTGCTTATCGAAGGTTCGGTTTTAATTCAGCTATGTACGTTTCGTGATAACGCATAATATAGCAGTTTTGTTTATAAATTACTGTCTTTTCGAGGGCTAAAAAGTGTGTAAACATAAAATAGCAATAGTGTTTGTTTCAAGGTAGTTCTGTTTTCTGAATAAAAACTTCAACACATCTTACATATATTTTATAATAACAAATAAATATACATTAAACTCTTGTTCTTTCTGGTAATCATTTATATTGTCACAGATTGTGTACATATTTGTTGCGGTGCACTACATCATGTTATAATCAGTTACTAGGAAATCATTGATGCAAAACAATAAATGGCGTCCAATTATATGTTAATAGTAAGAACAAACGTTCTCCTGACAAACGACAACTCCGGACAACCGATAAATACTTTGGCTTAAAGGTGTTATCCGACAGTTTGGACCAAACTCTTTTTATCAAATAGCCAAATAATTCATTGTTTTCTAAAAAAGGTCCTGCAAATGATGTTTATCGATGCCCTAGATTTATATTAACCGTGAGGCATATATCCATATTCATAAATGAACACATGTATTTTCTATCTGAGCCAAGCTGCAGAGACTAGCTACAATGTATTTTTAAACTAACTCAACCACGTGATAACTTACTTTTTAGATTAAGTTCTATCACCATTCGGGTAATTCGCTGTGACGTCAATATCTATTTTAAGCAAACATCACAATCATTAGCTTCTATATATATTTCTCAACTGCGAAAGGATTTGTTCGCGTGAGCAGCATATTTCCCAAATGCATATTTCCCTGCATAATCTACAGACCACTGAGGGCCCCCATTATTTGGATTTGCCTGATCCTGTCACATAGTGACCAGGGGAAGGAACTCCAGACTATGCGGTGTGTAATTACAGACGTAAGCAGACGACAAGAAAGAAAGCAAAGTGGCCGTTAGTCTAGTTCCCATCACAGTTACGGTTAATTAATCGACAGCTTAAGCGAGTGTTTAGTTCCCAGGATAGTCATATTCCTGATAAAAGCGCATGCTCTCTGCTGCGTCTTGGATGGCTCACATCCGTTCTCTTTCTAGAATGCTATCATCCTCCTTCGCAGAGTTATTGTTCGTTATCCTAAAATACACCCTACAACAGGCTCACGTAAATGAATGTCAAACTTCTTGACGCAAATAAGATAAAAAAAGGTTCGTTTTGGTTTGGAGGATTCACTGTTCAAATTAAAAATATTCTGTTTTTGTCTGAAAACTTCAGATTACTTGAGTAATTTAGCAATACAATTTGACAGAGCTAAATGTAATTATCCGACAGTGTGAGAGTGGTATATTATATGTCCATGTTTAAACTTACTGGTTGAAGGATATCCGGCGGTAAGTGGATCCCCGTCTCCCGTGTAGAGCGTCCCTCGTTGGGTACCGGACGGTGGAAGCCACCAGTCTTTCGGATACACTTGGTTTGTATCGCCCGATGTATAGTCTTTGGGGTCCGAGAAGAGAATAACGCCAATGGCTCCTCGGAGCTCAGCCTGGTGCACCTAGAAAAAGAAAAGGACAAGAAAGAGCTACGATGTGAGACATCTAAGGCGCCATTGAGAGCATGCGCTTTACACAAGAAGATGAATATCCTGGGAACTAAACTCTCTTACACTGTCGATTAATTACAAAAACATTTGACAATAACAAACAATAACTCTGATTGGAAGTAGAGTATATGCTATTTTGTTGTCCTTGTTCTCTGCTACATCTGTATTAACAAGCTGCCATGGTAACATCGGTAACTCGGTTTCTTTTGTTAAACATTACTTCACCAAACAGCTGCGAGTTTCTATAAATGCCCGCTACATTTTAATAATTGCAAGCTACACAGTATTGCTGCAAGCTACAATGTTAAAAACGGAATACTCGGAATGTACCAACTTCTTTTTTCTGAAAAGGGATTCGAAAGCTGTTTGTTGTGCCAGCTCTACCAACATATGAAAGCATATAAGAGGCGCCGTCCAGATTCTTCCCTTGTTTATATATCAAATGCTAAGGTATACCATGCTTAACATAAAAAACAACATTACAATCGTACTAGTTTTGGGTAAAGAGGCTAATTTGTAAATGTCTACTTGTTATAAAGACGGTTGACTCTATAAATTTTGTAGACCTAACAAATCCCAAAAGAATTACCCTTGTGTATTTCAGTCTTAAAAAAAGACGTTAGATCTCTGCAAACAAAATCGAAGACAGAGCGATTACCCGGAGACGAATACGCGATCTCAAACGTAAATTGTAACGGGTAAGCTTAAAGGGGGATGATCAAAAGACTTTTATGTTACAGTACGTTGAATTGGTACAACTGCAATACACATTGAAAGTATGGAAAAACGTTTGCATAATGTTTTTTGTGTAAAGGTCTGAAATAAATTGTATGTAGGAAATATTATTGTCATCTTCAAATGTGTGTAACTACATTTTGTTGTTTTTTTCCTTTTAATAAATGGTATTTTGTGAAAAAGCTATATGTTTAACATGTCGAACGTCTACGCTTTGAGGAAGCAATATATTCTCTTATAACTTAACCTCTTAGCCTGCTATTAGACTATTTATAAGTCTATGGCAAATAGTGTTCCCTGCTGGGGACTGTTTGATCAGGATCTTACACTATTTTCTGTCCAGTCTATGTTTATAATTTCATGTAAATCTATCTCTGACATGTAACATATATACTATTTAAGCAAAGAATAGCGAGAATTTAGCATGGGTTTTTAACAAAATGTAGCAAGTTAAGAGATAATATACACAAAACAAAAATGACATAAGTCGCAACAATAATGAATAATAAATAATTTATATAACATATCACATGAACCAAAACCAATACATTTTATCGATATTAATGACAAATGAAAATCTAAGACATACATCATGTATACAGATTTTTAATTTTGATTGAAAAAAACACACACAACACGTTCTTATGCGAGAATTTGCATTTCCTCGAGGATACATGTCAGTTTCGTCAGTCTTTTAATGTGAAAATAGAGAGAGAGAGAGAAAGAGAGAGAGAGAGAGAGAGATAGAGAAAGAGAGAGGGAGAGAGAGACGGGGAGAGAGAGACAGGGAGAGAGAGACAGGGAGAGAGAGAGACAGACAGAGACAGACAGAGACAGAGAGGAAAGAGACAGAGACAGGGGAGAGAGGGAGGGGGAGATACAGAAGGAGACAGACAGGCAGACAGATGTGATAGAAAAGAAATATAACAATTATCGTTTTTGGTGAACAAAAAGACAGTATTATTGGTAGGATAAAACGGTAATTGACAGTGCAGATTACCTTGTCGCCCCTGAAAATCTTCCCGTATCGAGCGATGACAATCTTCCCCGATACATTCACGCTTGTGTTGGTCTCTATGTAGACGTAGTCCTCCACACGGCCGTAGTTGACATAAACCAGGTCACCCTAGAAACGATGTAACCATGGTTACAGTTGTCCTAGTACCAGATTTAAAATTGTTGAGTGAATGAAATACAATATATATTTTTTAAGAGACATAACGATGAACTTAGAAAGATAACGCGAGGTTATTAACGGATGAAAATTTTCCTTAGAAACAAAGGTTGCCATAGTAACGCATGTCAGAGTAGCTGTTACTTTCAAATCGTTAAGTAAAAAAAGAAAGGCAGGAATAACGGACGAGAGAGAGAGAGAGAAAGAAAGAGAGAGAGATGAGTGGAGGAGCAAGAGAAGACAAAAAAAAGAAAGTGACCGTAAAGTAATATAGACATAAGTGTTGTAACTGTAGCCATGGTAACAGTTACACAGCCCTGAATTCTCAGAGGCAATTAAAAATTTGAGTTGATAAAATGCATATAGATAAAAAGGGGAGAATAAAAAAGGTTAAAGAAAGTGAACTTTCTGTAGACTCAAACCTTTACTCACATATGTCGGATTATTAGCTTAATGATTAATTATTCGTGAAAGAATAACTATAGCTAGGCCTAGAGAGTATCGTTATATACACGCTTTTCGTTTCCTTTGACATTATTTTAATCTGGAGAAAATGGTTACAAACTAACTTTTTAAGCGTTTTAAAGTTAACACATTCCCAAGGAAAACGGACCGAAACAATAGAAGTTCTTCATAAACTTTCCTCTTGTTTTTTTTTATTCATTAATTAATTAACGTTATAGTTATTAGCGTCATGTCTATTAAAAATGCTTATCGGTTTACCCTAATATCACCAGGCGCGGAGTACGCGTTAAAGGGCGGCACCACCCCTGTTTTGTTTTCCTCTGATGTCAGCACAGGTTCAGTTAGCGGCGACTTGTACTGTATCGCTCCGGTTCCGTCCAACAGCTCCACGTAGTTTAACTCAGACATGTCTGGGTATGACAACAAGATGTCGTAAGGTGTCCGGGTCACGTGATCAAGCCCCGCATCCTTCCATAAGGTCTGAAGGTAAAGGGCAAGGTCGTCGTTCTCCTTGGTGCCCGCCAGGTGGGGCTTCGAGGACAGCATTCTGGTGTTTTAAAAAATTAAATGTGATTTATCTGCAACTTGTCGTTGAATAAAACTTCACTAGTTGTTGAAAAATCATCGATCAGTTGAGGCTTGCACTGGTGCAGATTATCATTTTAATTTGTCTGTTTTATAGGGTTTATTTCATGTAGCTATTTGAGCTTATTTAATTTGTAATAATTAAGACTTTGGTTAGCGTTAGAATCAAAGTTTGCAGAGAAGTTGTTGAATCGCCCCGAAATAAATTTAAGGGAGCTGTCGTAATTGCGATTCGTAAATCTCTTCAGCCAAACTCATTTACCTGGATCTCCAAAGCCACACACAAAAAAAAACATACACGAAGAACAACAACAAAACAACAACACGAAAATTTACCTTAGATTCTCCCTAATATTTTCACTGTTGATGCCTTTAATAATTTCCTGATCGATCCCTGGCACCTCGTCTTGCATTAGTAATTCGGTAACTCCCGGCAAAAAGACCCCGTCCCTCACGGCTTCTTCTGCATCTGGGCATGTAGCAAACCGACCAATCAGAATACCGATAACAAACGCAGCAATTGCGGCACCAATGCCGGCGTAAATAGCGCACCGGTTTGACTTCTGGCGCACTACAAATCCGTCCTCAGAGCTGTAATGATGCTCCATCTCCATGACAACTGGAATAGTATTAATTTTAATTATGGTATTTATTCATGTTAATAGTTTATGTAATACTTGTTTATTTTATTTAATAGATCGGATATATTTAATTATCTATTTCCATTTTGTTCGTATGTTTAGTGTCACAGTTTAATGGAGAACGTATAAGAACAAAGATGTAAAGTGTGCTTGGTCAAACACGGAATAGATCATGGTTTGTCGCTCATCATTTAATCGAATGCATCTGATTTTCGAAACCGTTATATATTTAATATAATATTGATGTCAGATTTCCCATATTCGAAATGTAGATGTCAAAGTGTTCTTCGTCTTCGCATCAGATGTGTCAATGTGTACATCCAAAAATTAGATGCTGTATATTTTTGCATAGTATAAATCTACATGTCATATGTCGTATTATCGAAATGGAGATGTCAATATGCAATCTAGGGGTCTAAGTGTGCATAGTAAAATGTCGAAATCCGCATACTTGAAATCTAAAAAACAGTCAAACTTGTGATAGCCGTTACGTGTTAAGAGTGGCCACAATACTGTAAGTTAGTCAGTTTTGGACCGCCCAAGCAATTTGTTCTTTAATAGTCGTCTAATCAGCGGTCAGGTGTTTTCTGCGAACAGCGGTCAACTTGATTGGGCAAATCCTTCTTTAATTGACTCCTAATCAGCGGCCAATCAGTGTTTGTCAATCGTCAGTTACTGATAATCGTCAATAATTATTTTCTTTGTCTAATAACACATTCCGTGTATTTTTAAAGAAAAGTTGAAAAATCGCACCTTCCGGAACGTGGCTGTCCGAATAAATGTACACTTTTCGAGAATTGTAGCTTTTCAATTTGACAAAGTTTTTTGGTACACTCAGAAAAAAGTTGACGTGAATTTTCTTGATATAGTGAGACACTTCTGATATTCTTAATCATACGTTGACATGTTATGTTGTAGTATTAAATATCTAAATGAACAGTACTTTGCATTACCATTTTTTTTGGGTAAACATAAATGACCATAGCAATAGGTAAACAATCAATAATGTCATATTTTGTATTAAGCAACCAACATGTCTTAAGCAGCATACTCGACAGGTATATGTCAAATTTTGCATCGTCGAAATTCTAATGTCAAAATGTGCATACTCAAAAGCTGAAAGGTCAGATGCGACAAACTCGAAGTCCATTTTGCATATTCGGGATCTAGACATATTTTTTTCACAATCTCGAAATCTATGGGTCATTTCGCATACTCGAAGTCTGGATGCCAAAATTACATGTTTTGACTGATAACTATAATTCTATAATATTGAATGATTAAAATAGTCACAATTATCGCATCCCTTTTTTTTAATTGGGTCGCCGTTCTTGAGAGCGGTGCCTATTATGGAATGTATTTTTATGGGGACGATAGTATAGCGGGCAAATACGGAAAATCGCAGCTGTTCTGCGAGACCTTTATCAGAGAAAAGAACTGAGTATTTAGTTTTTTAACATTGTAGCTTGCAACAATAATATGTGGCTTGCCATAATTATAAAGTAGCTGTCATTCATAGGAATTCGCAACTGTTTGGCGAAGTATTGATTAACAAAAGAAACCGAGTATACCGATGTTAGCAATGCAGCTAGTAAATACAGATGTAACAAAGAAGAAGGATAACAAAAAAGTAGCAAATACTCTACTTTCCATCAGAGTTATGGTTCGTTAATGTCAAATGTTTATGTAATAAATCGACAGTGTAAGAGAGTGTTTAGTTCCCAGGATAGTCATCATCTTGTTTAAAATGCATGCTCTCTACGGCGCACTGGATGTCTCATATCATAGCTCTTTTTCTTGATCTCGTATTAATAATTGGTTTTGGAAATGTCTATTAGGCGACGTCACTGCTTGAAAAGCGACATCATTTTAACGGTGTGTGTTTATGCTATTTCCACAGTAAAATGACCATATTTTTATTTATCTATTATGTTGGTGGGTTTATTTTGTTTCATAGACAACAACCATTTAAGATAAAAACAAATAAACGTAAGAACTGTGACGACAATTACAGCTAAAACCTCGCTAAAATTAATTGTTTATTCTTAATGGCACCGTTCTTGAGAGCGGTGCCTCTTATGGAATGCATTTTTATTGGGACGACAGTGTAGCTGTCAAGAACACGATGTCGGAGGTGTTCCGTGAGATAATTTTCAGAAGAAAGAACCAAGAGTTCCGTATTTTTAACAGGGTCACTTGCAATAATAAAGAGTAGCTTGCAATTATAAAAAGTAGCATAAAAACGTAGCCGTTTGTTTAACAAAAGAAACCGAGTATACCGAGGTTAGAAACGCAGCTTGCAAATACAGATGTAGCCGAGAACAAGGAAAACAAACACAGTAGCAACTAGTTACTCAACTTCCCATCAGAGTAATGGTTCGTTACTGTCAAATGTTAATGTATTTAATCAACAGAGTACGAGAGTGTTTTGTTTTCCAGGATAGTCATTTTCTTGTTTAAAGCTCACGCTCTCTACGGCGCCCTGGACGTCTCAAATCCTGGCTCTTTTTTGTTTTTATATTACATGACTGCGCTAATTGATGCTTGGACAGACTGCACTAATTATCACAGACTTCAATAGAAACATTTTAATAGATAGATGTGTAAACATACTTCGTCTTTCAAATATTGTTAGGGTTTAAACTGTTTTGTTTCACATTTTATGGTTACTATGTATTCAGTGCCTGCGCATTTAATACAGAAATGGTCTGACAATTCGCGATAGGTATACAAGATTATTCCCACGCATATTGTACTATAGTGGGACTTTTTTCATCCGTTCGGTGACCTCAGTCAAATGGTGCTAATGTCAAATGTGCCAAATATGAATTTACAGATAGGTACTTAGTTTCGCTCTGCATAATTATTTTTTGTCTTATAATTTATTCAACATGTCTTATTCTCACAAGCTTACACATGTATGCGACCAGCTGTTGATTCAGTCAATACTATATACGTTATTTATTCAGGCTTATATCTTACAATTGTAAATGAAATACCTCTATGGTTGATCATAAAGCAAATAAAGCATCATTGAAATTGGCCCATTACAACCTTTGCACAAATTTATAACTAGGTTACCCAGACCACAAACATGGTATAATTCAGTAAACCGCTGGTTCTACCGAAACATTAGTTCTAGGCCATCCTCGTCCAATAAAAGCTAGACGTCTCTACAACGACCATAACTGTGTCATTTTGATGTACTACGCAAAATCAAACACAATCATATCATGTTATAAAAATACATGTATTTGGCAAGCAAATAAATGGTCGCAACAAAATGCAACTTACCTGTGTGCAGTTGTATACCTCGATAAACTACCTCGCTACCTGGCTAGAGACAGATCTGTGGTTACATATGCGTTGTCACAATTGTGTTATTTACCAGCACGCAGCATTGAAATCATAGCCTGACAAGTTCGAATTTATCGTGTTGAGGTAAAAAGAATCTCGTCTTAGAATACAGATTAACCAGGCTCCCGCTGGTGGCAGTTCGCACACGATAACGAACTTTCTGTTACAAAACCTGCAGTGAAACGTATGTTTGTTTCTCTGCATGCAGCTGTAGGCGAATGACTTAGAGCTTGTGATGAGGACAGAGACAGCTGGATAAGGCAGAAACTTATATTGTGGGAATGCAGGAACACATCTGGATTTTTTAAAATTTGAACGTGATTTTATTTCTGGAATATCGGACATTCGTTCTGACGTGTTTCGGAACCAAAACATATACTATTCTATAGTAGGTTATAAGTTTATTAAACTGAATTTACAATACATATTTTATGCATTGTTGGAGAATGTTAGGGGTGAGAATTAGTCCGGTGTGGTAAATCCGCCTTTGGAAGGACGATGTTTGCAGAAACCTTTTAAGTAGACCGTAAGCCTCGCTTTACCCAGTGGTATATTTGCATTTCTGACCTACCCAGCGCGTTTATTTGGGCCAAATATTTTGGTATCTGATTCCTATAGTTGCTAACGTTAGGATAATGTACTCGGTAAATGAAAGCTCGCCTCAAAATAATGTCCTAGTGTCGTATTCATAAAGACTCCTTGTTGTTGTTGTTGTTGTCTTTTTCTTACTTATACTTGAAAAATGTTCTTAAATTTTGAAATCATTTCTTATACGAAATTTACTTCATCCATAAAATCAACAGTGTAGTGTATATGAAAACTATCGTCCAACCCGGGAGATAACTACAACATTTCTTTCGTTTCGAAAATGGAGAATAGCTAGACCGGTACCCAATCGGAACACCTCGGATAATTCACGAATCATCTCTCGGACGTATGTAGGTAGTCGGATTACCTCGGCCACTTCCCAAAATGGGACTTCTTTTTGACAGACGTCAAAACAAAGATTGCAGCTCGGATGACAGCTCACTATAGTACGATACCAGTAAAACTTCAATTTGTGGCGGCTTCAAATTTAAATCATCTTTTTTTAAATTTACCCAGCGCAGCAGACACACAGCTGTCAAACGATGGCAGCGTCTATGTTTTGTGCGAATTACTTAGGCATGTTCTTCTTCCGACTTCCGGCAAACAAAACAATAGTGATTTCATTAAGTATTATTGCACCAGATACATCCGAGGGATAATTGTCCCGAGGACGGAATTACCCGAGGAGTTCCGATTGTACCGGTACCAAGTCAGCCGCAAAGTCAAAGCAATCGGAACTCCTTCAATGATGTAACAAGATGTAACAAGGAACGGCACGGAAATCGAGCTACAAATTTTGCTGTTTTTTTCCAATTTTGGGCAGTATTTTAATCAATTTTGCGACAAAGCCTTATATTCGTTCTAACAAAAGTCTGTTTTAATCAATACTTTTATTAAGGTTTTGTACATAATGATTATAGAGAATTAGGTACTTTTTTGATGGAAACAAAAAGTTAACGCCATGGAAGCGTCAATTAAGGAGAAACACATTTTAATAAATGTGGACAGTTCAGAAGTCATTAAAACCGACCACACGGTAGAGTGTTCCACCAAATGCTTGTATATTGGTGTGACGTCACACATGCACACATTCATCAGAACACTTGATTCAGATGACCGAAACTTTTCTAGAAAATGTTGGAAATAAAATTGCTTTGACCAGGTGAGATCTTATTTTGAAATGGCAAACAATAGAAGTATTAAGTTTCAAGTGTTCAGTGTTACAGACCACCGTAAATTTGGCACGAAATAAAAGTACATTTTGTCCATGTAGCTATGTTAACAAAACTTGCAAAAAAGACTTAAGCAGCTGTTGTTGTTTTTTAAAAATGTCTAGAAACGGTATAGCGCGCGCTTCATTTGTAGATAAAAAACCCAAGAACAACTTTCTTACAATGAAGATTTACTTTCGATGAGTGTAAAGAACGACAACCCTGCGAGGGAAGTTAGGATTAACTCTGAAGTTACTTGGCCTGTTTAATGTTTTATATAGCCCTAATTTACAGAATCCGTTATCAGTTGCAAATTTACTCAACTAAAATTTTGAATACTCCTTGTTCATTTATTGTTTTAACCAGTCTGCAATCACGTCTAAAATATTATTGGTGTAAAATTTGAAGCTAATCTCACTAGAGATCTGTGGCCAGATCTGCATTTTAGACTGAGACTGTATCAGTTTCTTCCATGTGTGCCGATGTATACAACTTTTTAATAGTTGTGCATTTTTAAAGCAAAATAATAACGACATGGAGACAAAGAAAACATATTTTAAACAAGTATTATATTATATTTGAACATGGAAGTAGGTCTAACTGTTCTCTACATCTATGTATTAACAATATATGTTTTTTCCCCATTACCTGTGATTGTAAATGAAAATGATTGCCATTTTGCCATCTTCAAATAACTGTAGCATATGTTTGTACTTTGGGTGTCCAAATAATATAAACAGTATTTAACTTTATACAAACATTATTGCAGTATTTGATTAGTATGTATGTGTAAACAATTTAATGAATAAAAAGCAGCGCCTGTCGTAATTCATAACAGCACAGTTATAATCTATACATCCTTCGAGTAGATGATGTACGTCAATTGTAAAATGAGTATTAAACAGTACATTATGCAAATGAAAGGTTTCACAACATTATTGTAGAGCCTACGAGATTTCCAATATTACATTATGATACACATGAAAAAATTAAGTTACATTAATATACACGTACATCTTAAGTTATGTCTTCATGTATTGTATTGCAACAGACTTACGAAGTAAGTTATAATGACATGTTCCGAGATTTGAAAATCCCGCCATAAACGTTTTTCCCGCCAAAACCATTTTTTGGACAGAAACTATTTTCTCGCCACACTATTCCCCCCGCCAATGAAGCTAGTAATATTTAGCCTTGTTGGCGCTGGTACTGCCTCAGATGTTGCCTGTAACGATAGCACGTGTAGCAGCAGGCGGATGAGGTGTGAGTGTCGTTGCAGGTATCGACGCCATATTGATGAATATACTGGACACAGTCAAGCGTTCCACGGGAAGTCCTGAACAGCGTCGGGGAGTCTCCGTATTCGCACCCTGCTCAAACAAATGTTAACCATTTATGTTTTTTGTAGACGTAGTCAGGTGATCACCTGCGATTAGTATCAGGGGCGTAGCTAGGAATGATATGTGTAAGCATGGAAGCTAGGGATGCCCCGGGAATTTTTTTTTGTGTGTTTTTAGGGCGAATATGGTTGCTACACAGAATTTGCATATTTGTACACAACCCTCTACAAGACTAGTGTTGTGATCGTCCTGAGACGGAATTATCTAAGAAGTTCTGATTTGAAATACGAATAAAAGTGGACAGATGTCCCATACCAAAAAGCGGTGGTATTTAAATCGACAATTTAACGTAATTTTTCACTGTGCAAGTAGGGATAGTAGTTGATCGCAATTAATATACGCAAAATCCCTACTATGATAACATTTGTATTGCAGATTTAAACTTTTTTATGTTTTCATTCTTTGTAGACAAGGTGTACGCAGGTGCATATTCTGCGAACAGTCATCTACACACCTGAGTATATTAGACTTGATTGTTACATAAGTGGCGCACTTGAGCTTCAAGTAGATCTACTCTTTTTTTTAAAAAAAGGAATGATATGATGTGTACGCACTAAAGCTCTTTTAAGCCACCCTCCACCACTTCCACCACAAAACCTGTAGTAAAAGATAAGCATAGGTTAGACTCTAATCCCCGTCATTTTCCAGCTTCCATTACACCAGAGGCTGTGTTCCCCACACCACCCCACACCCACACCCATCCCCGACCTTTGTAAATCCAGGGTTGCGTTCAGTAAAGCGAAGCGCTGGCAAACTCTAGCAGGTGCTTGCCGATTTCCGAGTTAAAACGGCACGCTAGCCGCAAGCGCTCGCAAACTCTTGCAAGCATCTTCAGGGCGTAGTTCTCGGCTTAAAACTAAATGGCGTCCAGGTAAGTTTTTGCGTGTTTATATATATAAACATCTCATTTTTCGGCAAAATGAAAACGAAAAATGAGATGTGAAATATTTTCGCATTAGACACAAACGATCTACCGAATTTCTTTAAATATATTGCTATATATATTATTATACCGTGCCAATACTGGTGCCGGTACACAGTGTTCTTTTGACGTAGGAAGTTTTATTGATGTTTATTTTGTGTAAATTGATTGCCACAACAATAATTTCTATACACATTTCAACACCACTATACATGTATAATTATCTACGAATTTGTAAAAGGTGGCAGAGATTTGTGAATATATTCTTTACTTTATAATTTAATCACGCAATAGATAAATTTCTTGTCATAATTAGTATATTTACATATGTACATGTGTTTTAGTTTTTATTGCACTTAGTTGGCTATTCAATGATTCTTTTTATTGCATTGATAGAAAGCTTGAATGTATGCAACTTAAGAAACATAAAAATATACCATAGGAAGTAATACATATATAAGCAATTGGTTATGATATAATATATTTTAAGACTATTCAATATTAAATTTAAGGTCTTGGATTCACCTCCAAGTCTAAAGGTTAAAGGTCCTGTCTTACAGTTTGTCGTACTATTTAAACAGTTTCCTTAAGTTCTTTAACTTACACAATGATGCCTTGTTTTTACAATTAAATGGGATAAACAAAAAACATGTTTTAACAAAATCATAATGTTAAGCGCACTTTAAGAAAATTCAGCACCTGATACTCAAATTTCAAATTTCCATTTCTTTGTACAGAAAACTACCACTGTACGAAATTCGTTACAGTAAAAAATGTGGGATGAAGCAAATGACGAATTTGAGTGTGTGAAAACGGACCTTTACTTCCTTCAAATTAAAATGTCACTACACCGATTGCTGGTGGGGCTACAAACTGAAGGCGACTGGTAGGCGCTACTCCGGAGGTTCTTAAGCAGAAATTTACCAGTTTTGAAACGAAAGAAAATGCATCAGTAATCTCTCTGATGGCTTGGTGTTTTTATGTATCATACATTGTATCGCATATTTAATTTGTTTATTTTTCATTATAATGCTAAAGCTCTGTTACTCATTCCTATCTATTTTCACAAAATACAAATGCATGTTCACGTTGCCATCTCAACAGCATTTTCACAAGTTTAAAAATAAAAGCAAAATCCATTTCTCTACAAATGCTTTTTAGTTTTTACATAACAACTTCATTTCAAATACCTACCCACAAGGGAGGTTAACACAATAAAATCTACAGTATGGTTTGACTAACGTCTCATTATATATGAATGAATAACGAGTGATCAGCAGTATGTCGCTATTATTACATACATGTTTAAATGCGATTATTTTTCCCTATAGCAAACAAACCTGACAGTTGTTTACGTGAATGGAAGCGTCATGCTTGTGTTTATGAGATGTATTAAAATATTAAGCCAAAACAAACCTGCGATGGGTTGTTGTATCCGTGAGCGGAGACCTTCGCATGTTTGACAGCAAATGTTCCTAACACCCTGGATATAGCAATTGATCTTAAGTCTCCGAGTAGAAGGTTCGAACGGCTCACAGAACTCTGGGCTCTGGTCACCCCATTGGCAATCTAAAAATTAAAAAAAAAACATGAACATAAGCAGAAGAATGGAGAAAAAAGAAGAGAGGAAGGTGGCAAGGTGAAAGAGAGGATGAAGTTAGTTAAGGAGAACAAGAATAAGAAAAACAAGAAGATGAGGAACAAGGACATGATTAAGACGATGGCTGTGGTCACTCTACTTCTGACGCAGCTGTTGGCGGTGATCCCGATATAGAGGATGAGGAGGAAGTGGTAACCCCTACTGGTGCACATGATGATGACGATGATGATGATGATTGTAATGGTGTTGTTGAGGTGATTTTGATCATACAATACTGTTGTTGAGTTTTATTATGATGATGTAGTTGTTATTAATTATTGTACTTATAGTTGTTGAAGAAGAAATTGTTGTTGTTGATGATGATAATGACGAAGGTTATAATGACGATGATGATTATGAAAATGATGATGATGATAATGATGATGATGACGACAACAACGACTACGATTGCTACTTACTGGAGACCTGATTCCTGGCCAGTCTGGGGCAGGTTTCACAACACACTCGATGGTTCTGGGGCATATAGCACAGATACGGTGTGTGGACGAGACCCGAGCAGTTCCGTGTGAAGTCGCCATATTCGCAACCCGGTTGTGTTAGTGCTGAATTTTATTATTAATAACTGTTTAATTATGTTGTGCTTTTGTTTGTTACATCGCACCGACACATTTATGGCCATAATGGTGACGTCCAGCTAATTATTGGTGCAGGAAGACCCTTACCTCTTGGTAGAACTACCAGCGCACCGCAGGTTAGCTGGAAAACCCCTCACATGAAAACTTTCGCCCCGACCAAGAAAGACTCGAACTTACGCGGTGAGGGACTGATGAGCTTTAAGTCATTAACTCTAACCGCTATCCCCCCCCCCCCACACACACACACATACACACATTTATGTACTAAAGTACCAGAGTTCATATTTTGAATAACAGTTTTATGTCTTGATATTCATAGACAACTGAAACTATGTCCATGAAAAATAAAAATAAATCACTTTTACCGGACATGCATATTGTACTGAAATGGGTTGGTTGTGGAGTGGCAGATTTATGGAATGTATTATCATCAAGCAACACACTTTCACAAATATTACAGCTTTACCTTTTAAAGTGTTTCTGATGTAGAAAAAATTATGAAAGGTGATGGGGTTCAAAACAAATGGAATAATCCCTTATTGAAGAACAGCAGGGGGACCGAAACGGCAAGAAATGCGCCGGCGATACGGATTTATTGATTAGTAGCCTAACGTACGGTGAATTTTCATCTGCCGAGTTTCTTGCGCACTCAAAATTATTTTCATTTTAGGTAAAACGTCACTTAAAGAGGGTCAGTACGAGGACACATATGGAAGTGGTAATTGAAATCAGCAGGTATACTTGTAGACTATAGCCAATAAAATGTAACATGTTGCTACGTCTCAAGTGAATGAACAAAAGGCTTATTTTCCGTTTACCTATTCGTTTACCTATCGCATGTAACCATATACAAAAAAAGCGGTACGCTTGATTGTCGCATATCATTCAGCCGCCGTTCGGCACCGCTTCCCTACCGCACGTATAAATTCTCACCTTTAACTGTTAATTTGTCTTCCAAACTCTATAACGTCATAATTACAAATATTCCCACGAGAATATCAAGCTTGTACCGTTTTGTTGGAGATGGGTCTGGAAGGAAGCACATCGCTGACAACATATCTCTCTGTTCCGTTGGTTGTAACAGGCGCCAGGCTCGATCCTCTCACACTCGTTTGAACGGTCTCCATACTCACAACCTAAATAACAACAATAAACAATACGTGTGATAACATGCATTTGTTACATTTTACACCAGTTGCATCTTGCATTTCTTATATCTAGCACTTGTTATACATTGTATTTACTGTATCGAACGCTCGTATAATAACATTTGCTACGTCATACGTTTCTTATTACTTACGATTGTTATAACTTGCATCTGTTATATACAGCATTACTTATATTTATACTGGCCGCAATAGCTCAGGTGGTAGAGCGTCGGCTTGCGGATCGGGAGGTCGTGGGTTCGAACCCCGTCCGGGTCAAACCAAAGACTTTAAAGTTGGTAGTAGTGGCTTCCCTCCTAACGCTCGGGGCTAAGGCGACAGCATTACACCTGACTCGTTGGTGTCAGTATAATGGATTTGCCGGGTTCATTCCCTGGGCACCTCATAAGTGCCCCTGTGCTATAATGATAGAAATGTCGCTGCGCAGTATCGGCAAAAATGCCGGCTAATCCATCCATCCATCCTTATATTTATTGCATTTTTGTATATCGCATCTGTTATATCTGTTATCGTAGATTGGTTATATCACACATTCGTTTTGCATTTCTTTCTAACATTTGCTATAGCATGCATATGTTTATCCCAGGTTTTAAATAACTGCATTTTAATATAGTGCATTTGTTTTACTATCGTTTGTTATATGTTATATGTATCGTTTGCTATATCTATCGTTTGTTATATATATCGTTTGTTATAGCTTAAATTAGGTATACGTTTGTCAAATCAAACATCTTTTATATGTAACACATGGTTTATCTTGTATTTGTCATATCTTGTGTCTTTTAAACTTTTTGTTGGTATGCGCGTGCTCGAAGTATACGGGACGCATTGGATCTTATTAATTCATTTTGTACAACTGAACAAGTATGAAGCCCAGGATAAGTGAACTTGGAAAGATTATAAACCCAAATAAATTTGCAAAATAACAGGACTGGTCTTGGAAAGATTATAATCCCAAAACAAATTTGCGAAATAACACGACTGGACTTGGAAAGATTATAAGCCCAAAACAAACTTGCGAAATAACAGGACTGGACTTGGAAAGATTATAAGCCCAAAACAAATTTGCGAAATAACACGACTGGACTTGGAAAGATTATAAGCCCAAAACAAATTTGCGAAATAACACGACTGGACTTGGAAAGAATATAAACCCAAACAAATTTGCAAAATAACACGACTGGACTTGGAAAGAATATAAAACCAAACAAATTTGCAAAATAACACGACTGGACTTGGAAAGATTATAAACCCAAACAAATTTGCAAAATAACACGACTGGACTTGGAAAGAATATAAAACCAAGCAAATTTGCAAAATAACATGATTGGTCTTGGAAAGAATATAAACCCAAACAAATTTGCAAAATTACAGGACTGGACTTGGAAAGAATATAAAACCAAACAAATTTGCAAAATTACAGGACTGGACTTGGAAAGAATATAAAACCAAACAAATTTGCAAAATTACAGGACTGGACTTGGAAAGAATATAAAACCAAACAAATTTGCAAAATAACAGGACTGGACTTGGAAAAATTATAAACCCAAACAAATTTGCAAAATAACAGGACTGGTCTTGGAAAGATTATAAACCCAAACAAATTTGCAAAATTACAGGACTGGACTTGGAAAGAATATAAAACCAAACAAATTTGCAAAACAACAGGACTGGACTTGGAAAGATTATAAACCCAAACAAATTTGTAAAACAACAGGACTGGTCTTGGAAAGATTATAAACCCAAACAAATTTGCAAAATTACAGGACTGGACTTGGAAAGAATATAAAACCAAACAAATTTGCAAAACAACAGGACTGGACTTGGAAAGATTATAAACCCAAACAAATTTGTAAAACAACAGGACTGGTCTTGGAAAGATTATAAACCCAAACAAATTTGCAAAATTACAGGACTGGACTTGGAAAGAATATAAAACCAAACAAATTTGCAAAACAACAGGACTGGACTTGGAAAGATTATAAACCCAAACAAATTTGCAAAATAACAGGACTGGACTTGGAAAGATTATAAACCCAAACAAATTTGTAAAACAACAGGACTGGTCTTGGAAAGATTATAAACCCAAACAAATTTGCAAAATAACAGGACTGGACTTGGAAAGATTATAAACCCAAAACAAACTTGCGAAATAACACGGCTGGACTTGGAACGATGATAAACCCAAACAAATTTGCAAAATAACAGGACTGGACTTGGAAAGATTATAAACCCAAACAAATTTGTAAAATAACAGGACTGGACTTGGAAAGATTAAAAACCCAAACAAATTTGCAAAATAACATGATTGGACTTGGAAAGATTATAAACCCAAACAAATTTGTAAAATAACAGGACTAGTCTTGGAAAGATTTTGAACCAAACAAATTTGCAAAATAACAGGACTGGTCTTGGAAAGATTATAAACCCAAACAAATTTGCAAAATAACATGATTGGTCTTGGAAAGATTATAAACCTAAAATTTTTTCCAGAATAACAGGATTGGACATGCTGCTCTGTTTAGAAAAATGGCCCTATGGAACTTCCTTGCTTGAGCGGATGTTTAATAACATTAAAAATGTTCAAATCCAGACTGTAAAATGACATGAAAATGCTTATGATATAACCTGATACATCCTGGAAGGTATTCTTGGGGTGGTGAGGACTGGTTGGCCCGGTGCCCGGTTAGGTTAATGTGACTGGTGAAGACAGCCATATAATTAAAGTAAGTTCCCTGTCAGTAAAACTGATAATTTGTTGATGGGACGTTAAACCAAAGAAACAACAAACAAACAAAAATAAAATCTTTCAAATACCTGGTTGTTGTGCTTGTTTGACCTGCAGACACCGTTCACAGCAGTCTGTGGATACCCGCTCGTAGTTATAACACACAAACCGGCCTAGCTGAGTAATGGCGTCAGCACATGACATGCCGTTTATCGTCACTCGAGTGTACGTAACAGGACAGTTCTGAAACACATCATCACCATCATCATCATCATCATCATCATCATCATCATCATCATCATCATCATCACCATCGTCGTCGTTGTCGTCGTCGTCGTCATCATCATAATCACATCCTCATCATCCTCTTTGCATTCATAATCTTCAATTCATCATCGTTCTCATCCTCGGTCTCATCATCACATCATCATCATCATAAAAATCATCATCATCATCATCATCATCATCATCATCATCACCGTCATCGTCGTCGTAAAAAATCCTGAACGAGAACTTACCGGATCAGAAGATATTTGTGAGACGATGGGATCATACGTGGCCGGGTATCTATTTCCACTCGAATAATAGAACTGGCTCTCGCCAAAACTGTCAATTGGTCGACTTCCGGTGTACCCGTCGTCATCTGAGCCACCAGTATTGTAGACCGTTCTTCCGTCGGAGACGGGGTCAACATACCTAGCCCCATCTCCGGAACCGCCGTACGTCACGGTACGCGTAACGACGGCGTCACGATAACGGCCACTGACGTCATAGTAACGTCCCGTCGAATCAAGGTGGCGGCCGTTGGCGTCGATGTAGTGTCCGTTGTTGTCGCGGTACACAGGCCCGTCATAGTAATTACCTCGTCTTCCGCCATCGGTGTATCTATCATCTGAAAATTAATTGTGGTTTCAACACAGACTACGAATCCCATGAGTCGCCAGGAAAGGACACACTAATAATTTATTATAATAATGTAACAGTTTTATATTCGTAGTCAGTTCTGGCAATTTTAAGCACTAATTATTTCGCGGCATTTTTTGAACTGTTAGAAGTGCCCCAAATCGAAAAAAAAGCAGAAAATCCTAACAAATTCGCAGTGCATTAAAAGATTCTTACATGCTTAATAATCCGATTCGTCGGTATATATGTAGTAGCAAACTTTTTAAAGCCAAACATGACAGTTACGGCGAAGAAGAAACTTTAATGCCGATGTAACTGGAGACTCCGATTTCGCATTTTTGTTTGTTTCGAGAGACAATTTTCATTTACCCTTACATTTTATAGTGATTTATACATGAAATCTGTGTTCGAAATTTCTTGATGAAAATTTGTGTAAACTTTAAAGGGACTGAAACATTGCACGGGAAGAGCATCTAATGTGAAAATTAGCTGCTGCTTAATTCAAAAGCGTCACTAAACTAGTTTTCGCCAAGAATTACTATAATATGAAAGCATGCAATCTTAAGGGGTATAATCGTTATTAGCTGGTGTAAAAGTACAACAATCTCTTGCTCAAACATCCAAGTCGCTCGAACTCATATGTCATCCTTTCTGTGTGTTCGACAGATCGAGGTTTTGACTTATATAAATGTATACAAGAAATTCTCAAATCCATGTATGATATATTGAAAAGTGTCAAATTTAAGACATATAAGACACAATGCTGCACTTTAACAAATAACACGACAAAATTGCAACCAATCGACACCATACCAGAATACCCGCTTCTTGATCCACTTCCGGTGTTGTAAACAGTGGTTTGGTACCCGGTACCTTGAGGGTACCCTGTTTGTGACCCGCTTCCGGTCATGTGCTGTGGATAACTTCCAGTATTTCCGAAGCTGCCGTGTGTCTGCACGCGTCTTCCTGACTCGTACCCTGACTGTTGGTCAACCCTGGGTCCACTGCCGACGAGTGTGACCCTTCTCTCCGAAGACTCGTAAGGACTCACGTTACCAAGATTTGACGTCTGGCTGTATGGATACTGCGCACTGTATTTAGTTCCGATTTCTCCATTATTGCTTGGAACTCTGGCTGCACCAGTGGCAGAAGCTGACGAAGATGCTGCTGCTGCTGTTGACGATGCTGCGGATACAGCAGCTGTCTTGCTGTTTTCCGGTAGCTGGGACCCGGTCAGATTTTCCGGTGGCACAATCTCTTCGATTTCTCGGTCCTCAAAATACTCCGGATCAGTCTCATAATCTTCATGCCTTTCAGGGTGCCCATCAGTCCCATCTACCCCCTCCTCTTCTCCCCCCTTCAACTACAGGCTGGAATATTTGATTGACCGTCTCAAAGTGCTCGTAAATGTTCTGGACCTCCTGTTGCTCGGTAATGCCTTGTTCTTTTTCAGATGACTTGGCGGCCAAGCTGGGATCCAGAGGTTCGGACTTGGCGGCCAAGCTGGGATCCAGAGGTTCGGATGCCCGGAAAGTTCTGCCTTGAACAAACGGGAAATTGTCCGTCTAGAAAATAAGGAAGTAAGAATATACCCATGAGAGTTTTACGCAAATGACCTTTACAATTCTCATGCACAAATGCATACACAGTCCTGGGCAAATGAAGACACTAACATGTCGATTGTGAATATAGTTGTTAATTTTATTTGAAAATTCTACGAAAACTGGCTTATCATTGTAGATATTAGTATTAGATAATCTGGCGGACGTTTGCACGTGATTGATATTGACGCACGAAGAATTTGACTAATGTACTGATATAGGAAAGTGAAGCTTCAGAAGGTAACATAGCTTATAACAGTTAAATGGCTATTTCCAAACGAGCTACACAACCCCTTTTAGGGAATTAAACTGTACAATCAAATAGATTACGTTCAAATTAAATATAAAGGTAATTTTTTATTTTTTTTTTCATGAGAGAATGTTTTACATACCCCATGAAGTGCCTCTCGCTTGGTTATCACCCGGAATTGTAACTCCTCCGAATTGCTGTCACCTAGAATACATAATTATAAAAACGTGATTTTTCTTTTTGACTGTATTAAGACATAATGTTGCAAAGCCTCTGACACTTGTATTTATTTTTAAAATAGATAAGTGTTGAGACCAATCAATAAAACAGCAACAAAAAACAACAACAAACCAAAAACCAAACCAAAAACAACAACAAAAAACATTCTTGTAGTTTTTTTAAACATTATTCGATACTTCTCGGATGATTCCGTTACACAGTATTATTTCAAGCAATACTATAACTGAAAAGATCACTGGGTACAAGACACGAGGGGTTTGACATGTAGCTTGTTTGAAATTTGATCTACCCACAGCGAACCTTACATCGGTTTAGCCAGCATCTGTTGGTAAATATTAACTCTGCTGCATTCCATTACACTTCAAACGGCTCGAGACTGGCCATAATCTCTTGCATCCTGTTTGAAAATACCCATGCTTATGGTGCGGAGCTGATCATCTAACGACAACCACAAGCGTAATCGTTCTTTTGGAATTTCGAGTCTTCTTTCAAACATCACTGCTCCCTTCCAGTTTCTAGTGATCAGTTTCTACATATGCACAAACATTTTGTTTCATTTTTTTTTCTTCCATCTTTGGTGTATATATTTATCTTAAATGCCTTATTTTCAAAACGTATCTAGTTTTGTTGTTGTTGTTGTTTTATTTTTTTTTTGTCTCTTTTCCCGCCTAATCATTTCTTTTTGTCTCAAAATACGCATAAACCACCTCGTTTCTGTCTTCATATAAACCACACAGTCTCTCTATGTCCCTAAATGATCTCATTTCAGTGCAATATACGCCTGAATATTCGAGCCTCGAACTACGCTAAAATGTCTGATTCTTATTTATTTACACCCTTTAACATGTATCAGGTATAGTTTCGATCTCGGTGTTAAACGGCTTACTATGTGACACTTTGTCTCAAACTACAGCTAACATTATTACAAACTTTAGATATTATCTTCCACTGGTACGGTTTCCAGTCCCAAGTCCCATAATTGTGAGCTTCAAGAACCGCATATGGCGACAGTGTCAATTTAAAGTTGGTATCTCACAGATTGGAACAAAATCGTGTTTTTCAGACAACCAAAAACGTATTGCTACCTAAAAGATCCCGCAAAATGTCGTTTACTGATGCCCTACATCTATTTGAAAAGTAGGACACAACACCTTACTTGTTTTTTCTATCTAAGCACAGTTAGTCATTTTTTAAAGCTGAGAAAAACACGTGACCAATTATTTTTTAAGATCACATTACATCATCATCTTAGCAATATCATTCGTCAGCAGAAATCCCCATCGTGATTATTTATAGATTTTGACAGATTGGACATTTAGAGCGTTTTATTTAATGATTTGTGCGGTCTAATAAATAAGGAAGAAATTTTGCTAAATTTCCACAAAACATGGATAAGATATTGATACGTGTATTTGATATATAGACAAATTGTTGGCTACCGCTTTAAGGAGTTTAATGATACCGATTATCATAAAGCATGGTGTGTCACTTAATCTTCATCTTCGTCAGATGCTACAAATAGATAACTGCATTCATCTGATTTAGAAAATACGTTTTAATCTATCTTGAACATTAAAAAACAACACCTCTACATAATTTTATGATTACAAAATGTATGGCCCTTAGAAAGAGAAAGAAAACTAGCGGTGACGATCGCTTATAACTCCTTAGCCCTTTAACTTGGCGTTTCCAGTCCCGATCGTTTCCAGTCACGATCCAAAATTTTCCTAATTGTGAAATGTTCATCCGACTGACATGTCGGTGGGAGCATCTATAACTTGTTATCTAAGTTTTCATTTTTCTCCAAGTACCGGGACGTCGTAGTCATGGCACATATACTTGTGTTGGTAGAATTCATGAAAATATAAGCGAATCATAACACAGATTTTTTTCCTTTTATCCCCGAATATCAGTCATATCCATGACAAAAGACTATTCTTTCACCCAACTCTTAACATAAAGTAACATTACATAAGTCCTAATCTAAGACTTTAGACTATTTTTGATACCAAATTCTGAACAGATTTTTCTTATGTAAATTCATAATAACATTAAAAATATTTAACAACTGTCTTGTATTCTTTTATACAAAAATATTTTAAAAGTGGTATACGACTGTTTGCTTACATCAACTACATGTAATAATGTCTCACGGCACATCTTCTTCATAAACTCACACTTTAGTCTACAAGTGTAGGCAAACACAATTTTGACACTACCTCCGTTGTTAGATAGTACAAATTGTTATATAAACCGCTTAAAATTTCATTCTTTCAAAATCTATGAATAAACACGATTGGGAATTCTGCTAAAATATCTATCGACGTTAGAGAGATGATGATATAATGTATCTCAAAAGTAAATGGTCGCAGTGGTTTTCTTAGTTTAAAAATAGCTTTCTTTGCAGCTTGGCTCAGATGGAAAATACACAGTTGTTATGACGAGTGGGGTGTTGTGCTTCACTTTTCACATACATGTCTGGCTTTAATGGGAAACATTTCGAGGGACCTTTTCGGTTAACAATTTATTTCGTTGTTAGGGAAACCAAACTGGCCCAATATGTCAGATACCACCTTTACCCATTATAGAAATCTTTAAAAAAAGTCATAAGTGTGATGTTTTCGTAGTAATTGTCACGGATAAGGGACATCTTACTTACAAACAGAAAGCACACCCACCTTGCTTCAATTCCACTGTAGTCCTGGCCCAAACTCCAAGTAAACATAGCTGGAAGAGCACACACACCGTCCCCAGGCAGAGAACCATTCTGTCTCGTTTAAATGCACACTCTCTTGAAAACTGTAGATTTTATAAATTACTAGCTTACACCTTCTGCTCAATGTTGGATAGGTACACCACTGAGCATGAATTGTACCCCGAAGATCTTTTAATTACCGGATGTGCGCAGAAAATATGCGCAATTGACAACGATGATGGATGTATTTTAAAATCTTGCTGCTGACCCACTATGTCACAATGACAGTAAATCCAGCAGAGCACTTGTTTCTGGTATGATGTTAAAATCCTGGGTACATGCTTCTGTGGAAGAATTACGCCCGATATGCTGGAACTGTTTCGGTTCCAAGATATATAAATAGCCTACAGATGGTCTTCTGTGATGAATTATGCCGAGTTTCGTGTGAGGTACGCCAATTAGTGGTTAATAGTTCAGTAACAGGTTTCACGACCACGCAAGGAACGATGCCAGGAACCTGGGCGCTATACTCTGCCTTCACTAAAACGGTTCTAAAATTACTCTGCGATAAATCTCGGTTCGGTCTCGTTTGAAGCCGCCAGCAGGTTCAGCACCGAAAATTCCGAGTACCTCTATGTAATTGCACTTGGTAATCTTCGGGATTCAAAAGCCATTCAATTATTGCCGTCTGTGATTTTCGGAGTCCGAAAGCCATTCGATGATTTTCGTTGGTAATCTTCGTAATTAGAAATCCGGTCAATGAATGTTATCATTGATCATTTATTTAATATTAACGCCTTTCGGGAGTTTCCGTTTATTAATGCTATCAAGAGACGGGCTAAGCCGATGAGTTCAGATTTTTTTAGAAGCAGGTGGCGAGTTAATTTAATGCATGTTTCCGTAACATTAATGCAATTTGCGTACCACAGTGCTGAAGGCATTCCTTAGAGTGTTCTAGCGTCTGTTGAGACATGACATCTATGTTAAAAGTCACGTTGCGTTACGGAAGTACTTAAATGTTGATTTTTTTTTAAACAGGATGTAAAACGTTTTATAAATTATTTATAAATTATTAGCACAAATTGTAGTGGATACAGTTCTGTATGCACCGTTTGAGCACGTCATTATTCATAAGAGAGCCGACTTTAAATTTTGGAACGTCAACCCTCTTGTCTTATTGTTTTATATCAATTGTTCCCTTGGTATACCGTTATAATTGGCAATAAGATATGTTTTAGCTAATACGTACGTACTGATACAAGTCGCATAAGGACAACAAAAACCAGTTTTAATGTTAATTATGTATTTTACCTTGGATCGAACCCTTGACCTGCCGTCAACAAGACTGATACTTTACTTGAGAAACAGGCCGTCAAATCCATATAGAATCTTAGCTATTTTTATCTTTTGAACTAAGAAGTGTTCTTAGTTAAAAAAAAGACAAGTGGAAAAAGAACTGAAATTCTTACTGCAGAAGACCCTGGAAGAAAATCTTGCTCTAAACTAAGAATTAAAAAAAAAACCTAAGTCCCATTCATGCTAGCTTATGACTGTAACGACAGCAGAAGTAGAAATATAATCACTTTTAAACCAGCCTCGCCGCTGGGTGAACTCTTTAGCGACGCGGTTTAAGCGGCTTCCAAAGTAGCGCGGTTAAGCACCGGTGGGTGATCGTTGGAGATCGTTTTCCTGCGTTACATTACCTACGTATTTACCTTTAATCGTAGAACAATTTTCGAAATCTTAAAAAGATGTGATGCATGGGTCCCGAGCAAAGGTGAGAAGTACACATTGTGCATATGACCAATGGCTCGAGTAAGACGTCAAACGGTAATGCCTGGCATTTTAATGAACATAGTTATGATTTTTTGTAGATGTATTATTTCAATGACTCGTGGATATAACCAATGGCTCGAGTAAGACGTCAAACGGCAATGCCTGGCATTTTAGTGGAGATAGGTATGATTTCTTGTAGATGTTTGCTTCATGTTTTGTTTGGACTTGTTTGTATACTTTACGGTGGTATCCGACATTAAGGCCAAATTTTCACAGTCGACCAAATAAATTATTGTTACCTGAAAGATCTGGCGGCATCATGTTTATTCATGCCCTACATCTATGTGAAAAGTAAAGCGTATCTGCCCACTCGTCGTTCCAAATGGGTAATTCGCACTGACGCAATGGACTTCAACGGCAGTTTATTTTCAATGACTTTAACAACATTTTAGTGTAATATCTGTAAGTATACCTATTGAGGTAGTGTTCAAAGTCGGCTTTACTTATACAAAAGTATGAGTTTAAAGTATGATGTTCCTGTATGCGCGGGCGAAGAAAAGAGTATTTATTATTTTCGCCAAAGTAATGTTTGTTCACAAGAGCATTAAATGCTGCACTCACATACTGTTCGGAAAATCAAATGGTAGGTTAAATTGTATAAGCATAAAATGTATCGGAATTCTTAGTTCAGTCTCAAGAAAGAGAAACCCCTCGTCGCAAATCGCAACATATTTTCCCCTTTCAGTTTACGAAATTCTTGGATTTTTCATGGAAATGGCGTTTCGATTGTTGATAAATGTTGATTTTGCAAATGGATTGTTGTTTATGTGGCGGATTCTACTACTTCTACTACTACTACTACTACTACTACTACTACTACTACTACTACTACTACTACTACTACTACTACTACTACTACTGCTGCTGCTGCTTCTACTGCTACTATTACTACTACTAATAATACTGCTGCTACTACAACTTCTTCTTCTACTACTACTACTACTACTACTACTACTACTACTACTACTACTACTTCTTCTACTTCTACTTCTACCACTACTACTACTACAACTTCTACTACTACTGCTGCTACTTTTATTTCTTTTACTTGAAATACTACTACTTCTACTACTACTACTACCACTACTACTACTACTACTACTACTACTACTACTACTACTACTACTACTACACTACTATTTAAGTATTTAGTATTTAGTAGGGGTAGTGCATCTCTCGGGACTGTACTCTACTCGGCATTTTTGCTTACTGATCTCCAGACGAGACTAGAATCAATACAGACGAGATGAGCGTCATAATAGGCCAGTTGCCAACTATCTTAGATTCATTCATGGAAATGTAATGAATAGAAGATAAATTCCACATTTCCTCCTGCATAATTGCCCAGGTACGTAGCAACGTAGTCGCATGTTCGTAGTAAAATCCACTTTTTTGCGCCGAATATTTAAATCTTGGCAGACTATTCATGCAGTTAACTTATCCTGTATTGATGATGATAATTATGAGATTTGAACTCATTTTCACAACAAACTAGAAAACAACAAAACTTTGTCTAGAATTAACTACAGTGTTGTGAGAATGTATATGCAACTTTTCATATGCAGGACGGGTTGTTTTATGGACTGGTCACGCGCGTCGTCCGTACAGGCTCGTACATGTATCTACCATTATGCACTTTACGCACGTGCATAACCTTCGTTCGAAAAAAAAATCTTAAAAAGTACCACCATACTAAGAGAATTAATGCATAACCAGGTTAAGAATGCTATATTTTATTTCCGTAGTTTCTATGTTATAAAATCATATTTTTAACATCAATCGAGTTGAATAGAGTAAAATTGGTTAAACGTATGTATACACGTCACGATGTTAGTTGTTCATAATTTGTGTTAAGTTCCATGCATGTCCGCATTGTATCTGTTATTCATTAGAAAATAACAGAAGATATCCAGATGTATTGCTACAAACGTTATTTCCCTTCGTTTACATATCACTAAAATTTAAACACGGCTTCAGACGAATTCGATTCGCCTTACGAAGGTGTTTTTTGTTTCCAACAAAGATGAAAAAGGCGACAATGTTAGAATGAGTCTGCTTTCACAGAAATGGAGTACTCTTCACCAGTTTGCTTTCCCCAGAAGGTACTTATTGGGTCGCCGAGTGTATCTGACAAAATCAGGAAATCACAGTTGTTCTTTGAGACATTTTTTTTTTCATAGAAAAGAAGTGAGCATTCGTTTTTTAACATTGTAGTTTGCAACAATAATGTGTAGACTGCAATTATAAAAAGTAGCTGACATTCAGGTAAAACAAGTATAATAGAAAATATAAAGCATTTGAAAATTAACACAGCGGATGGGTTGTATACTTTAATCTAGCTGTGTATGCCAAAATTTAAGAAAATCCAGCTTTGAATTTATGGATATTTTTTCTTCTAAAATTGGAATTAAACACGTCTCTTTTTTTTTAGAAAACTCTAAATATTACATTATATTCTCTTAAGGAGAAGTGTTTTGCTATTGAGTGTCATTTGGAAACAAGATATAACAACCAAAACATTATACTTGAATTGTTTGACTCAAACTATCCCAAATATGTAATAAATTGTTTTCAAACCCAATATGTCTGACACTGACTTTTCCAATATTTCTACTTAGTCTACTTTATTGCAAAAAGCACCGACCTCTTGATAGCCACATGATTTATTTCAGAGTCCAAAATGTTCTATAAAGTATTTTGGTTGATGCTGCAAAAGAAAATGATTTCACCACATGGTTTGATTTTTTTAAACTATGAATTTGTAATCAAATTTAGCACAATTTATTCTATTAAAATTCGTTTACAAAAAAGATTGAAAAAATATACATGTTTCCTTCTTAATCTGGTAGAGTGATGCAGAAATAATTGGCAAAGCGATAAAGTCGAAAGAAAAAAGTTCACCATTTGTGCCCATACTGGGATTCGAGCCCTCAACCCCCAGTTTTGAAGGATTTTAACCCTAATTTTGATACTCTTCAATTGGAGGTGCAGTATTACATTTGCTCTACCTTAAAAGCAATTTTCACAGCTGTTTGGCGAAATATTGTTCAACAAAAGAAACCGAATATTCCAATTTTAGCAATGCCGCTTGTAAAAACAGATGTAGCAGAGAAAGGAAAACAAAGTAGTAAATACACTACTTCCCATCAGAGTTATGGATCGATAAGGTCAAATGTTTATGTAATTAATCGACAGTGTAAGATAGTTTAGTTTCCATGATAGTCATATTCTTGTTTAAAGCGCATGCTCTCTACGGCGCCCTGGATCTCTCACATCCTAGCTCTTTTTTGTTCTTGTATGTATAAATGGTTTTGGAATTGTCTATGGGGTAACGTCACAGCTTTGAGAAGCGATAGTATTTTTTAAGTTAAGTTTATGCTATTTCAGAAGTTAAATGACCATATTGTTAAAAATCTATTATAATGTTTCGTTTCCTTTGTTTCTTAAACAACACGAGTGTTCCGTTTTTAACAGGGTAGCTTGCAACAATAAAATGTAGCTTGCAATTATAAAAAGTAGCATAAAACGTAGCTGTTTGGCGAAGTTTTGTTTAACAAAAGAAACCGAGTATACCGATGTTAGAAAGGCAGCATGTAAATACAGATGTAGGCGAAAACAAGAAAAAAGTAGCAAAAATACTCCACTTCCCATCAGAGTTATGGTTCGTTACTGTCAAATGTTTATGTAATTAATCAACATGTAAGAGAGTGATTAGTTTTTGTTTAAATCGCATGCTCTCTACGGTGATTTGGATGTCTCCCATCCTAGCTCTTTCTTGTTTTATATTACATGATTGCATTTTAATTTGTATACAAGGTCAGACTGCACTTATTATCACATACTTCTACAGAAACATTCTAAGTGATAGATGTGCAAAAGTTTCTTCGTCATGAAGGTTTTGTTGGGAATTAAACACTTTGGTTGTACTTTTTATGTTTTCTATGGATTTGTACTTAATACAAAAATGGTCTGACAATTCCTGTAAAATGTCAATGCCAATCTGAACTCCTCGTGTAATTCCATCCTCGGGATAATCCAATCGGAACTCCTCAAGTAATTCATCCTCGGGATAATCCAATCGGAACTCCTCGTGTAATCCCATCCTCGGGATAATCCAATCGGAACTCCTCGTGTAATCCCATCCTCGGGATAATCCAATCGGAACTCCTCGGGTAATTCCATCCTCGGGAAAATCCAGTCGGAACTCCCCGGGTAATTCCTCCCTCGAGACACTCATCCTTATCATTTATTGTCATTATCAATCGCTAAATGCGATGCACGTGCACGTAAATATGTTTTTTGTTGTTGTTTGTTTTGTTGTTTATGTTTTGTTTGTTTGTGTTTGTTTTGATTTTTGTTGTTGTTGTTTTGTTGTTGTTGTTTTTGTGTTAAGTCGTCAATATTCTGATTTTTCTTTAATAAACCAATCTCTTGTTACATGTTTAATTTAGACACTGTGTTACGACCCGTCGTGCTATATAAGTTTAGTTATAAAGTGGCTTGTTTAATAAACGACGAAATGGTGTAACAGAAAGAACAAGCCAGCAACAAACTAGTACAATAATGTTTTATTTCAAAGATAATTAAAATATGGCGTAATAAAACAATAACAAATAAATGAAACAAAATTTCAGAAGGCAAAATAAATATTAGCTTACAGTTTGTCCCTTTAGGAGGTGTCCCTTTAACAATGCAACAAATAATCCAGCGTCGAATAATCCTGAAGAGTTTTCGGTGGAATGTTCTCGTAGATAAGCACAGTTAAAATAATCCGAAGGTAGAACAATACAGGAATGTTAATTATATAATCCAAATTCAACACTTTAATATTTATGTCACTGTAGAATATAGTAAGTCCACGTAAGTTCCAACACAGAAAGATTTAAGATAGAAGCTGCAAGTATTTCCAAATTATATGTCCAATCTCTAAAGCAAACTTTTTATTCAAACTTCCAAACTTCCAAACTTAACTTTAATTCGGCAAACACGCCCTTATATATACCCAGCCCTTATATATATCCAAAGAATTTCAAGAACATTTACGTACCCAGAACATTCTCGAAAACCAGTTAAAAATAAACAATTGAACTTTCTAGCATGATCCTTTTCTTCTAGCAGTTACGCATTCTATACATAGCTTGTGACGTCACTACGTTAAAGTCATTTTGACCGTGTGTTAACGCAACGGCAGTTACGCGAATGCTACGTCATCAAAACCACAACGGTAAACAACCCTTAACCTGACTAGCGTAACCTTAAACGCTGGTGTACTATTGTACATAACAACTGTTTTTCACATTGATCGTGCCATCGATATGTTTATACATCAGTTGTTGTTTAGCTAGCAACTTATAATAGAAATAGTTCTTGCTTCTGTTGTGTTTTTTTTACTTCATGACCTTTCACCCAGCAGAGCGGATGTGTAATTTTCACTGAAATTGGTTACAATAATAATTAAAACAAATGTCAGAAAAAAAATGTCTTTTTAAAATAACTTTACTCCTGAATAAGCGTTCTGTTGATCGAATACTTTGTATAATGTTTCATTTTTGCTCCAAAACGTTTTGTTTAAAACGGCATTTTTTTTTAAAATTAAAAAACATATTAATTCTTTTATACATGTTATATACCTGGTTCTTTCGATATCTGTAATATTTACCATATGGCACTTCTTTATTTTCAGCCCATACATTAATGAGCGCTCCATCCATAAATGCACGCATTAAATATTGGTAAATTAAAAGGTCACTTACTTATTCCGCATCTGCAATGTTGTCATTTTCTTCACCAGTCACATTCCACAGCCTGCTGACGTCTTGTGGCTCATTTTCCACATGCGATGCAACTAACAAATCCTTAAAAACCTAAAACTAACTAAAAAGGACAGGTCCAACAAATACAAATTCAATCGACGAAATATAATACCCAGCGCTTATTTTAATTTCTCAGCTATTTCGAACAATCTAGTTGCAAAATACTAACATACGCCAGTAATCTCCGTATCAGACTGCTGTATATACGATGGTTAGCATGACTCCTGGGGTGAGTTCACAGAAACTTGCCTAATTTCACCCATATGTTACTAAATATAATTTTTAAAGTCACATTTCAGTAAACATTTCTTTTGTGCCCCAGTGTCACGCACAAAGACGTAAGTCTGACATCTTTTTACCATACACAGATGTCACAACTGTTGATAAAATGGAATGTTGTAAATATATAATTGTCTTTAGCCTTTACATACCTACCAACCTAACAGCATAAAATATAATAATAGATATAATTTGTAAAAGAGACGATTTGTATCACGAAATGTTTAATAAAATAAAAGACACGTGCCAGTTGATGCCAGCTTATATTGCACGCGTTTGAATTGGGCCCAGCTGGTCCGGCCGAGTTGGAAAATTGGCCGAGTTAACCCTTTACCCTCTGCCTGTTGCTCAGAGACGTTCGTAAAAATCACTATTGAGTTGTTAGATGATGTGAACATATTTAACTTTATATTATAACAGAACATTTTGAGAAATATATCGTATGAAGCAACCAACGTGGTCTTCAGGGTGTGTATTTTGATATATATCATACAGTATTGTAATTATTGTAATTATAACAAAAATATTAAAATCTCGTTATGTCCTAGATTTATTTGACAGCTGTCACACAAAAAATCGTTTTACAGTAAATCACACCTATACTTATTATCGTGAATAATTGTTATTAAAACCTTTTTGACAATACAATTAATGGTGGTATCTAAAAGTTTAGACCAATAATTTAATCAAACGAATAAATTATTGTAACCTTAAAAGATCCAGTAAATGCTGGTTACTGAAATCCTCTAGCCACTCTGAAAAGTGAAGCACAACACCCGCACTCATCATTACAAACATGCATTTCCTACCTGAGAGACTGCATTTACTAATAATTAAGGTAGTTTCAAAATTTGTCCTTACATGGACTGAAGAGTGAGTTAATGCAAAATCTTACCAAAATACTGACTGTGATGTATAATATCTGGCATTTATATTAAGCAGAAATCTCAACAGTCCATTTTGAAAAAAAAAGTTATTCTGTGCCATTCAATAGCAAAGTAGTATCAAAATCTTATTTACTACTAACTAAATTTAAATACAAGTATAATTTTATTATTTGACAGTATATTTTTTTTATAGTAAAATGACATTTATTAATGGCTGTGTTGATTTTAATTTTGTATCAGATTTTTACATTAAGATGATTCTCTGCATTACCTTGGTAGAAGGTTTAACCTACCAAAACCAACTGCCCTTTATGTGCACCAAAATGCTCTTTCACAAGATCTTGGCAAAAGGCCATCGCAGAAAGTAGTAGATTGAGACAGAAGACTGTGAAGGCTACAACTATAATATAAAACAGAACAGATATGCATTTATAACACTATTTTTATCTAATTTCTCTTTTCATTGCTTTTTACATGCCAAGATTGAAAAATATTGCTTTTATTTAATGTCTGATATTAGTACGACAAAAGCGACAGAGATGCAGCACATGTCATCAAAATACATGTAGTTTGTACACTGTACAGGGTTTTAAGTAAACCATACAAATGACTTGTAACTCCTTAGCTCCTCAATGCATGGGTTCGAGTCCCGGTCAGGACAAGAACCATTAGGTGGGAAGGTTTTCTAGCTAACCTGATGTGTGCCGGTGGTTCTGCCCAAACATAAATCTAGGGTCTTCCTCCACCAATAATAAGCTGGATAGATGTCAAACACCATAAATACAACAACATATGCACAGGGTTCAGTAAAATACAGATTAGTTGTCTGAAAATGAATTTTAAATTTTAAGCAAGTATATTATTTAAGATATAAATTTGTCAGAATTACCATGCATCACATTCGTTCCTTGGTCTGAGTGGACAAGAATATCTCCACTAGCCTGTTTCCCTTGGTCTGAGTGGACAAGAATATCTCCACTAGCCTGTTTCCCTTGGTCTGAGTGGACAAGAGTATCTCCCCTAGCCTGTTTCCCTTGGTCTGTGTGGACAAGAATATCTCCCCTAGCCTGTTTCCCTTGGTCTGAGTGGACAAGAATATCTCCTCTATCTTGTTTCTCTTGGTCTGAGTGGACAAGAATATCTCCCCTAGCCTGTTTCCCTTGGTCTGAGTGGACAAGAATATCTCCTCTATCCTGTTTCTCTTGGTCTGAGTGGACAAGAATATCTCCCCTTACCTGTTTCCCTTGGTCTGAGTGGACAAGAATATTTCCGCTAGCCTGTTTCCATAGCTAGAAATTTATTTTGTAGGAACTGTAAGTAAAATGGCATATATATGTCAAAATCCCATAAATGAGGCACATATATACTACAATGACAACCTGAACTTGAATATTTTGGTGATCAAGTCATTGAAAGTATTGCTTATGTGTCTAGCACATCCATCTCCGACATACTGCACTCAAAGTATAAAGCTTGATCCTAAGATGCGACCTTAAACTGTGGTACATACGTTTGGTAATTAAATTTCTTGATAAAACTCGAATTGAAGGTTATGCAATACAGGTCTCAGAATAAAATAAGTGGGTTTAATTAATATGTCAGGTATTCATGGCATGATATCACAGAAAAGGTAGCACTTTATTTGCTTCCGATTAATCGTTGGTAGCAATAGTAACAAAAGTGGTTGGTTTGATTGTATAAGTGGTTCTACTCCATGAATGATAAAAATGATAAGGTTAGACCCCACTCCTCTCTGCCCACTACAGGGTGCAAAGTAAAAGAAAATAACGCAAAATAATCCTTGTTATCTAGGAATAATAAAAGCATATATATGTACAAAGAAATAATACACTTTTTTAAGTTTCAGTTTAGTTTAGTTATTGTTGTTTAGAATATTATGAGCCAGAAGTTTAAAATGAACACAATGAAAACCGAAGGTAGAACAGGGTTTTCTGACAACTGCTATAGACGTGTTTATTTTCTATTTAGCCATCTATTCAGCAGGAACATAAAGGTAAAATGACTGATTATAAAATAACCTCTAGTCATCGGATTAAAAACCACAAACGAATAATGAAATAACATACCATGACAGCAGTCTCGAAGTGGTCGGGGCAGATGTGTATGGGTTAACACTATCAGCAAGAAATAGTGTCCCCGTTACTTTGTTTTGGTAAAACCTTTTGGGAGTTATAATTTCACATCATAGTGTCCCTCATTTACACGAGATTTACGCGTATTTCATTAATTTTAACACAGCTTTCCATCTATTGTTTTAGTTTACACCGGAAGTTTTCTGTGACTCCCGGTGGAGGCTCTGTGACGGACTCAACCTATTTATATAGAGTATATAGCGTGACGTCACGAGTCAGCGGTCCATTTACCATATCATCTTATGTCTGTGATATAAGTACAGCTAATATTCACCGGCCTTGTGCACCTTTTGACGTTGGTTTGCACACTGTGTATTTACCTTTTTAGCTATAAAATCTACGGCCAATTTAACGAAGTTAAGTTTAATTAAAAGTACTTTATATAAAACTTCGAGGGTATCGGATACAAGTTATTGGCAAGTTCAATAAATATCCTTCCCCAACTCATCGACCATTGATTAACTCTGGTAGAAAGATTGATAATAATGTGAACTTGAGTCAGTCGACAGTTTTGACTTTTCACTTTCTGTTAGATCATATATACACCAAAGATATTGTTTATTATGGACCCATGGATTTATAGTTGAAATTTGGTAAAATATTTAATTTAAACTAGAGGGCCATGATGGCCCTTAATCGGTCACCTGATGACACAGGCTTTTAGTAGGTAAATAAGAAAAGGTCCTATCAAAACTCTCACAGATATTTAAATTTTATCTACCAGTAGACAAAGGCAAACAAGGTAAATGCAAATGTGAAAAAAAAAAAAAAAAAACCCACAGAGACGAGACATAACACACAAAAAGAAAAACGATCAGTTACCGCCTTGGAACGGTCAATCGGCAAACAGGCCAACTGGGGTGCTTAAACCTGGTTTGTGGAGCGCTCCAACCTCGCACTTCCTGAAGGTTTTTCTAGCAAACAAACAGTGTAAATAACAACATCCCGTCAAAGTGAAACAACTAACAGTAAGCACCTGCATTGGGAGTTAAAACAAATACAATGAACTTCTATACATACATAAAAACTAGCAACAAAATAAACTGTAAACATATGTATAGTATGTACAGTAGATAAAAGCATCGGCAACGTAAAAACAAAAATTCCAAACGAGAGATCAGTTTGAAATAAAACAGCCCATGCGCTGATATATTATAAGATATTATAGGAACAAATAAAAACAGCCCAAGCGCTGATATATTATCAGAACAAATAAAACAGCCCAAGCGCTGATATATAACAAGATCAATTTAAATATGGCATATAATGCCATGACATCATGTTCCAAAAGTGTCAAAAGTGAAATGTAAAAAATACGAAAGAAAACAACGAAATTTAGAAAACAACCTACCAACAAAATAATACGTAGTATTATTAAGAGCTAATAAGTTAAAAAAAACAGTTCATGAAAAGCCAAGGATTTATCCGCAGTTGGCATATGTAAAAAAGGTACTAAAAATCCCGATGTTATTCCTACTGTGCAATCTTACGTAAAGGGTATGGAGACTGCTCAAGTGGTCTCACCTATATAGGGCACGACTGGAGAGATGAAGAGACAAAAATTCAAACAGTAACTGCTCAATTATGGCTTTAAGTCACTGTTTTCATATAGTCTCAACGACCTGTCCGGTCATCGTGTAATTTAAAAGCAATGCAAGTTCCAATCTCATTAAAATCACATCCTAACTTTCGCTTCATTACTTTTCGCTGGTTAGGATCTGATAACATCCCGATAAAGGTCGCCTCGAAGTGACCTTTAAGTTATAAATATTAATGAGCCGATGACGTCAAACTTGACCAATCAGAAACCTCGTTACACCGCGGTATCGTTGTCAGACAGCAACAAACACTTCACTACCTTTTTCATATTCTGAAGGCGTTCTTCATTGAGTCTTAGTTTTAGTTTGAACTGTTTTTGTGTGTGTTTGCTCCCACTACCCGTTATCAGAACCTGGAGATATGACATCCCGCAAAAACAGCACCGATCAACTAACGAGTGTAATTTCTTTAGCGTTTGTTTTACTGGATCGCAAATGCCAATGGGGCTGCCGTCTTGAAAATGTGACACACCTTTAATCGGAATACCTTGGACATTGCCGCTCAATATGAATTTCCTTAAATAGCCGTAATCTGGCGAATATTCATGAAGTTATACCCCAACATTTTGCAGCCGACGATTTCATTGGCTAATCAAAGGTCAAATTGAGGTGACCCCTAATGCGATGTCATCAGATCCTAACCAGCGAAAAGTAATGAAGCGAAAGTTAGGATGTGATTTTAATGAGATTGTGCAAGTTCTTGACTATAAAAGGGTCAATTGCAAGCAATGCAGTACAACGAAGAATTCCCGGGTTTTAACCGTCTGCAATACATTTTCTGATAAGATTTATAAAGTGGTCAGAAAAGTTATTGAGACCGTTAATTTTCTTTAACTTGTATACAACATTTCCATAAAATGCAGGATGGCTTATGCCTTTCTGCATCAGTGTTTTCATACTGCTATTATACTTAGAAGCAATAAAACCATTGCGGTGAAAGAATTTTGAAAACGCCTTTCTTAATTTATGAAAACGAAAGCCTTGCTGTAACAGTTTAGAAGAAATAAACAGGTTTCTAGCATTGAAATCTTCTACTTTAGTACAAACTCGTGCAAACCTTGCAAGTTGTGATATGTAAATACCATAAGAGGTAGCACGAGGTGAATCACCGTCAAGGTATGGATAATTTACAATACTAAAGTTGAAATCATCTCTCTTGTCATAGATTTTAGTAGAGACGTTGTCATTGGAAATAGCGATCTCAATATCTAGAAATGCTGCATTTAAATGTCAGTTATTTGCTTTATTTAGGGTATTTCTGGAGGGTAAATCAGATGGATTATTTGAGAAAAGAAAGGATTATCTATAATAAGAATATCGTCAAGATAGCGTGACGTTAAGTTGAAAGCCTCTATAATGTGGCTTTGGTTAGAAGGGGATAATAAAGTTAACATGGAATCACGTTTAAAGCAGTATAAAAACAAATATGCAATCAATGGTGCACAGTTAGTTCCCATAGGAATACCAATTACTTGTCTAAATAAAGTTTAGTAGACTCAAATCTGGCATCAAGTAATTAAGAGTTTTTTACTTTAGAAATCTTGGTGAAGACTGGACCATTAGTGTGGCCACTGGGTTGATAACATTTTCTAGAATTTTACCAAGTAACCTACTGAATCCACATGACTCACTTCAAAACATACGTAAGATTTCATACTGACAAACATGCTGGCCAAATTTGAAGATTGGGCCATAAATGGGGCCTCTAGTGTGTTCACAAGCTTTTTCTAAGATTTGACGTAGTAACCTACCTTTTGACCCCACGTGACCCAATAATGAACTCATCCAAAATTTTATGCAGACAAACATTCTGATCATGTTTGGTGAAGATTGGGCTATAAATGTGGTCTCTAGTGTGTTCATAAACCTTTTCTAAGATTTGACCTAGTGACCTACTTTTTGATCCCACGTGGTCCAGTTACGAACTCATCCAAGATTTCATGCAGAAAAACATTCTGACCAAGTTTGGTGAAGATTGGGCTATAAATGTGGTCTCTAGTGTGTTCACATTTTTTTCCTTAAATTTGATCTAGTGACCTACTTTTTGACCCACGTGACCCAATAATAAACTCATCCAAGATTTCATGCAGACAAATATTCTGACCAAGTTTGATGAAGATTGGATAAAAACTGTGGCCTCTAGCATGTTCACAAGCTAAAATATTGACGACGTACACCGAACGACGGACGAAGCGGTATCACAAAAGCTCCCCTTGAGCACGTTGTGCTCAGGTGATTTCTAAAAATGGGTACATCATCCATATAACTTGTAACTTTTATTACGAAGCCAGAAGATCAAAGACCCATGTGGCATACATATACAATATATTATTGCCTTCATAATTGGATTTTGAAACAACGAAAGATGCCGTAATATTTATGCCCCCCACCCCCACCCCCTCTCCACACTTGAAAAAGAGGGAGTATATTGTTTTGCAGATGTTGTTCTTAGATCAGTTCGTTTCCAATGATATTAAGAGAAAGCATGACCCCTCAATTCTCAAAAACTTGTAGCGACATTAGTTACGTTGCGTTGATAATACTATTAAATTTTGAGGTAAGTGGGTCAGTGGGGCAAATGTCAAGGTCACGGCCACTTTGAACAAGATGTCTCTTTCTTCTTGATATATAAAGAAGCATGAGCCCGCAATCCTAAAACTAAAATCGGTTGAAGGATTTGTCTTGTGAACATGTATTCCATATTCGAAGTGAAGATCTTTCACTGTTTTAGATAGGAATCCTTATAAAATGTGGATATTGTTGTAAACATGAATATTCGATATATCAATATTCTATAAATATTGTATTGATACTTTCGTTCCATCATAAATGTGCAAATAGCATATATAGAACAAACTGTTAAAGCTAGTTGTTGCATATATAAAGCCACTGGCTTTTGGTTAATTCTCTGCTGTTGATTCAGTTAAGATTTTTGATTCAATGGTCAAACCTATACTTTGTTACGCTTCTCAGATTTGGGGCTATGAATATGTTGACACGATAGAATCGGTTCATAACAGATTTTGCAAAAACACTCTTTATGTACGTAAAACTACTGATATGGTTTTGGTGAATGTGGTAGATTACCATTGTGTACTACATATTATATAAACTGTATTCGATATTGGTGTAATTTGTTAACCATGCCACCACATAGATATCCTAAACAATGTTATAACATGTTAAAATGCCTAGATGATGCTGGTAGAAACTGCTGGGCAACAAAGATTAAAGCACTTTTGTACACTTATGGATTCAGTTTTATATGGATTAGACAGGATGTTGGCGATGTAAATGCTTTTATCAGAATGTTTAAACATAGAGTTGTTAACTATTGTACATTAGACTGGCAAAAAGCTATTGAAACCTCTAAAAGATGTTACCATTACAATAAATTTAAAAGCCTACTTACTGTTGAAAAGTATTTGACTATTGATATTCAGTGAAAATATAGAATTGCTATGTCAAAGTTTTGCATTTCAATCACAGACTGAATATTGAACTTGTTAGATATAACAATGTTTCCAATGGAAAATCGTATATGTTACTTTTGTTAGCAGTTAAATAATGCAAATGTAGTTGATTGTGAATATCATGCCTTTTTCAAATGTTTTAAGTATGATATTATAAGCCAAACATTTTTATATAACTGGCATGTACGTGGAACAGAACTTCATGACTTTTATGCTCTTTTGTCTTCCCAAAACCATATTATTGTTAAAAATGTATCCAATTATATTTATAAACTAATAAATGCAATAAATGACATTTAAACATTCACTTTATACAACTACTTGACATTTTATTATGTGTTATATATTACTATGTATTTTGGGCCGGTGGCCTTTATGTACAAATAAACAATTTGATTTGATTTGAAAATAAATAAAGCCACTTGCGACAGTGTTGCTATAGTTACACATATGTGGTTCTTTCAGCATATCGTTTGTTTAATCAAATGCTCTTGAGATAAATGAAAAATTGTAAAAAGACAAGAAGAGTATTCTATATTTTAAAAATTTTAATATCATAATTGGCCATTTATATTGCACTGGGTATTAGTTGTTTACATATGACTCATAAACATTGATCACAAGTTAGGAGAGCTTAAATAATATGCGAAGTCATTAACACTGTATATGAACAATGTTAACAAAGTTAAAGATAGAAAACAACCTATTATATAAAACCAACCAAAATAACAAATGTTTGGAAACCTGTGGTTTACTTACAACAGTAAAACACATGTTGGTAGGTGTCTTTTTTATACTCCACCTTTGAACAGCACTGTACAGGCACATTACACATGCATATATAGAATCAACATATACATTATATGAAAGTATAACATGCAAGTATTAATAAAAATTACAGAGATAAACATCTTGATAAAATTAATTTGCTTGATAAGCATTTGCAGTAGCGAAACACATACTATAAAATGCACAAACTTTTTTTCTGTTTAATTTTTGTTGCATGTAGTAGCCCATTCCAGACACAGACCCCAACTACCACCCCGATGAACATATTGTCCAACTGAAAACACATAGTTATGTTGTTGTGTAGTTCACTGAGTAAGAATTGGCAGAAAATTATAATAACTAATGTACATGCATTTGGATATCATACAGTCGTAACAACATACATATAGCACAATAATAATAAAAACACACCAGTTTAACAAGAATCTGTGCATAAAACTAAACATGAATAGTCTAAAACAAAATAATAAAAAAGCATCAAAACAACTGTAAACAAGAGGGCCATAATGGCCCTTAATCGCTCACCGGATGACACAAGTAATTAAGAGTTATTTACTTTAAAAATCTTTGGTGAAGATTGGACCATTAGTGTGGCCAATGGATTGATAACATTTTCTAGAATTTTACCCAGTTACCTATGGAATCCACATGACCCACTTCAAAATATATGTAAGAATTCATAGTGGCGAACATTCTGGCCAAGTTTGGTTAAGATTGGGTCATCATTGTGGCCTCTGAGTGTTTTCACAAGGTTTTTCTAAAATGTGACCTAGTGATCTACTTTTTGACCCCATGTGACCCAATAATATACTCATCTAAGATTTCATGCAGACAAACAATCTGATCAAGTTTGGAAAAGATAGGGCTATGAATGTAGCCTCTAGTGTGTCCACATGCTTTTTCTAAGTTTTGACCTAGTAACCTCTTTTTGACCTCAAATGACCCAATAATGACCTTGTCCAAGATTTCATGCACACAATTCTGACCAAGATTGGTAGAGATTGATGTGGTCTCTAGTGTGTTCACAAGTTTTTCCAGGATTTGACCTAGTGGCCTACTTTTTGAGTCCACGTGACCCAATAATGAACTCGTCCAAGATTTCATACTGACAAACATTCTAACCAAGTTTGGTGAAGATTAGGCAATAAATGTGGTCTCTAGTGTGTTCACAAGCTTTTTCTCTGATTTGACCTACTGACCTTCTTATTGACCCCACGTGACCCAGTTATGAACTCATCCAAGATTTCACGCAGTCAAACATTCTGATCACATTTGGTAAATATTGGGCCATACATCTGGCCTCTAGCGTGTTTACGATGGTATCACAAAATCTCCCCTTGAGCACATTGTGCTCAGGTGAGCTAAAAACAGTGAAATCTATTTATCCTACATAACTAAAAAAGGTACACTTTATCGTTCACCTGAGAACACTGGCTTTTAGAAGGCTCATATCTGGGGTCAAGTAATTCAGAGTTATTTACTTTAAAAATCTTGGGTGACGAATGAGCCATAAGTGTGGCCTCTGGGGTAATCACCACATTTTCTAGGATTTGACTAAGTTTTTGACTCCAAGTGATCCTGTTACAGGCATCCAAGATTCCTTTCAGACAAACATTTTGACCAAGTTTGGTGAAGATTGGATAAAACCTGTAGCCTCTAGTATGTTCAAAAGCAAGCGAAGCAGGACAGACAACATAGGAGGGACAGGCAGTATCAGAAAAGCTCACATAAATCATGTTGTGCTCAGATGAGCTAAAAACTGGATTTGTGGATATCTTAAAATTGATCCATTAAACATTTAGATTAGTGGGTATCTAATCTAAAAAGTGATTCTTTAAACATTTGGATTGGTGGGTATCTAATCTACAATGTGATCATTTTAACATTTGGATTGGTGGGTATCTACTCTAAAAAATGATCATTGTAACATCTTCATTGGCTGATATCTAATCTAAAAATTAATCATTTAAACATTTGGATTGGTGGGTATGAAAAAAATATATAATCAAAGAACTTAATTAGTGTTATCTGAAAATAGATTTGACTGACATCAAATTATTTCATATAAAACATATATCTCATCCATTATACAAATGAAATGGAAAAAAATGACATAATATCAAAAAAGTATGTAACAATAGCATATACATAGTTCTGATTATTTTATCAATACATAAATGACTGACAGCGTAAACTATTTACTTTTCATTTATTTCAAACCTATTATTAAATATCAGATACAAGAATTTTCACTATAAAATGATATTGAATCTGACATAAAACCCATCTCTAAATTGTGCCACACTGTTTTCTATTGAAATAATTATAATAACAAAAGTTTATTTAATCCATGTGTCTGTGGTCTCAAGGCAAAAAAAATCATGTGATTCTAGAAACTATCATGTGTATATATGTACTTAAAGATATTGAAAATGACCTTTAGAGAAACACCCAAGATCATAGTTGGAAGGGTCGTAAACCACTTAATGTGTGTACTGAACACAGGGATATAATAGTGGGAAGTTTGTAAAACAATAGGTTACACTTCATCCACATGGGCTTACTGCACTGCCATTGGCCAGCACCACTGAAATCTCCACCCATGCCCTGATACCACTGTAGCCTAAGGTAAGGTAGACCCAACCCTCACCCACAACCCAGCACCACTGAAATCTCCACCCATGCCCTGATACCACTGTAGCCTAAGGTTAGGTAGACCCAACCGTCACCCACAACCCAGCACCACTGAAATCTCCACCCATGCCCTGATACCACTGTAGCCTAAGGTAAGGTAGACCCAACCCTCACCCACAACCCAGCACCACTGAAATCTCCACCCATGCCCTTATACCACTGTAGCCTAAGGTTAGGTAGACCCAACCCTCACCCACAACCCAGCACCACTGAAATCTCCACCCATGCCCTTATACCACTGTAGCCTAAGGTTAGGTAGACCCAACCCTCACCCACAACCCAGCACCACTGAAATCCCCACCCATGCCCTGATACCACTGTAGCCTAAGGTTAGGTAGACCCAACACTACCCTCACCCACAACCCAGGAACCTCCCACTGTGTATCCAGATGAGGGTATGGTGTAGACACATTCCAATGGTAATCAGGCTTGTGGTGTTACACAACAACTTCTACATAATCACAGGACCTTAACCATACTATGCTTGCCTATTTTTGGATGCTTCTTTGCTCATTGAAAGTGTTGGACAAAACCTTTAAATCATTCAAGTCAATTTAAGGTATTCCAACTTATCTCCTTTTATTTGCAAGTACCTAATGATTATTTGAATCATGAAAAAATAAAACGATGACAAGATGTGTACTAGAAAAATAAAAGACAAAGCAAAAGCAAAAAATAAATAAAATAGGATAAATAACTGGAATGTCTATATATTTTCATTTGGAAAAATATAAACAACATTAAGACAACAACGCAATACAAGTTAAAAAAAAGCAAAAATTGTTAAGGACATCTTAAATGTAAATAAGAATGGTAAATTTTATTTATTCCAGATATAACAGTCAAAATTCATAAAATTTAATTGTAAACATATATGTGTAATACAATCATGTAAACTATATTAAAGAATTAAAGAGAGAATGATGTCAAATACGAATAAACATAATTATAAACCATCTAATATTTGCATTCACCATGTTTCAATATTTGCATTCAACAGATATTGCAATCAAAAAAAAAAAATCTGGTACAATGCAGGCACAACCTTAAGGACACTATAGTAATCACTAGCTAGACTATTATAGTCAGAGCAAGATCCCAGACAATGCTAGTTGACATTCTAACAAGAAAGTTTTTACCCTAACAGGGACTTGAACCGTCCATAAAGGGGTCATGGAGTTTGGGAAGTTACAAGTCAGTGACACTACCCACTGGTACCCTTCAATTAAGTCTACATGAGGTGCTGTAATTTATACTAATGATATACACTACACTGTACCTTCATATTACTTGTTTTTATACAGATGTTTTTAAATTGTTAGTCTAAAATGTTGCTTTACTCTGTTATTTATCACTGTTTATTTATCACTGTTAATTTATCACTGTTTATTTATCACTGTTTATTTATCACTGTTTATTTACTCTGATTCAGTGGTGTCCTAGTTTCCTTGCTTGGTTTCAGTGTTGCTGAACACTGTTGGTTATGCTGTAGGTTCGTCACATAACAAACACATCTTTCCTGGCAGGCAGAATTTGTGGTAACCATGACCTAGGAACAAAACAACAACAAAACAACATACATCAATATCAATAGATGTGATAAGAAATGTGTAACTATCAATAACTGAATTGAGCAGAAAAGACCTGCCATTATTTTAGACAGGTATTATCAATAAAATATAAAATGATCTATATCAGTGAGCAGTTACCTAAAGAAAGGATATCAGTGAAATACAAAATATGTAATTTCTGAGATGGGTTAGACTTACTGCCCATATTGATCTCTAGTGCTGGAGGTATATATTTTACAGCATCATTAGATAATGGGTGTGCACAATCACTCATCATCTACACTGATACATGTAACAGTTCAATAATTCTCTTAGTCACCAAATGACAATTTAATAAAAAAATAATAATTCTTGAATAAAATAAGAAATGGTTTTTACTGTTTTATCATTTATTTTTCTCATTTGTCCACTTCCTGAGTAGAACCACAATAAGCAGCAGGAATAATGAATTGTAAAAAGTCTTGCACATGGGTTAAATTTTTGTGGTGGGCTAAAGGCTTGAACCTGTGACCTTTCGAAATGTAACACATCAATGACTCAACTATTGATGCAGCTCTTTTATGCGAAAGATATGACTTATGGCGAACAAAATTTGTGTCAATTTATGCCATACTTACCACAAGGAAAGAGAATAACACCAGACTCTTCATGGGAAACTGCTTGCTTTAAACTGATATTGCAACATGGACATAATCTGCAATATAAGACATGATTATATATATAATGCTATATAGACAAAATATAGGAATATGTATAGTTCATGTATTTGGTATTTTTATTAAATGAAAGTTGCAATTATCCATCAACATTTTTTTGTCAGGCAGCATGTTCTTAAATCAGGAGTTTTGCTGCCTTCACTGTGAAAGTATATAAAGGACATATGACATAACAACACATTGGGTCACATTATTTAGGCACCTGTCAAATTCAAAGATGAACACATGCCAACTGGGTCACATTATTTAGGCACCTGTCAAATTCAAAGATGAACCCATGCCAACTGGGTCACATTATTTAGGCACCTGTCAAATTCAAAGATGAACCCATGCCAACTGGGTCACATTATTTAGGCACCTGTCAAATTCAAAGATGAACACATGCCAACTGGGTCACATTATTTAGGCACCTGTCAAATTCAAAGATGAACCCATGCCAACTGGGTCACATTATTTAGGCACCTGTCAAATTCAAAGATGAACACATGCCAACTGGGTCACATTATTTAGGCACCTGTCAAATTCAAAGATGAACCCATGCCAACAAGTTCTAACACCCATAGTTCTAAAAACATTTGTCTGTAGCTGCATGGGATTAATTTTTGTTTCTACTGCATTAAGAGAGAATGCAGATTAACATCATTGCACAGGAAAGTTCCAGTATATCAGTTTAAGACTTTCACTGTCCACATTATGACAGAAAGTAATTCCTTGCCATGATAGCATGTGAAATGAAAGGCTGAGTCACAAAGTGAATATATAATATCAGAAGAAAATCATCCAATGTTTACATTAATTTATCCAGCATGTTCAAACTACATTCAAATGTAATTAAAAAATGAAAAGCAAAGTTAACATTTAATCACGCTATGGAGTGTATAGTAATACAGCATCCACAAAGTGTGGACAGTGTGATGGAACCATTAGGGACCAGCACTCTCGAGTTATATTGGGTCAAGTGGTCTTGGTTCTTGACTCTTTACCTTCTGCTTATGCTCACTATGTTGACAGTAGAGTTGTAGAGTTTAAAAAGGGAAAGATGATCTTACCCAAAATATACACTATGGCAGTTTTAGTTAATGCTAGTTCTCATTTTCTCAAAATGAGTCTATTTTTCTGATATGGTGAATACCACAGTGCCAGCAGCACTTTAATTCCTTGAAGGGTTACATGTCCCAATTACTATACAATTTTTCAGTTATCCAAAGACCATGGCTGTATACATCAACAAATTCTTAAGCCTAAATCATGACTTAAGCCCAAGTCACAATTTTCATACCAACAAAAGTAAGCTTATTTATGAAGTTTCATGTGATTTTAGACTGAAAGTAGCAAAGTGTCATGCAAAAATATAGACATGTTGCTAAATACATCACTAAAATGTTGTGGATTGAAATCCATAACTTGAGCAATTCATACTTTAGAATGGTTGGTGAATACCAGCACAGATATAGTTCTGTTCTTACCAAGACAGCATGCTTTCATCTCTTGGTTTATGATTCCACACCCAGTAACAACAATCTGATATCAGGAAAACCAGACATTCAAAAAACACTTGATAAGCTGAGTTTACTACAGGGATGTTATACGTGTACCTTGGAGTCAATGGCAATTATAAGGTCAACAAAGTGAGGACAAACAAACCTAAAACAGATAGACCAGTGATCAACCTCAACTACTGTGCCATCAAAACAAATGGATGTGTATGTTTTGTCTACAAGTTCTTACCTGTTGAATTTCACCTGGATTCCCCAATGGCAGTCAGGTTCATCCAGGTAAAAATGTGTTGATTTGTCAGCTCTAACAGCACGGGCCTGGAAAAACAATATAGGATACATCGACTACATGATTAAATGTTTCTGTCCAAATGTTTCAAATATTTATTCAGATCAGTATTCATTAACCTTTCCCATGCCAAAGTCATGACTTAAACTCAATTCACCATTTAAATCTCAACAACAATTAGGTATATTAGTTTAGATGTGATGGACACCAAATTACTGTTCTACTTAGATCGAGTTTATCCATTCAGATTTTACCATGACCCCATCATGTTGTCCAATCATGACATGAAGGTTATGTGTCAAACAGTGGACTCTCTAAAAGATACACATGTATGCCCTAGACCTTCACATTACCATGTACTCTTAGTAATTCAGTGATATTGGTAGGCAGCCTCTATTGGTGCTGTAGTTTTGCTGCACCTCAGGGGGTTTCCTCAAAGACAACAGTGCCATAGTCTAAGAAGCGTAATAGAATTTCTGTTTTTAAATACTGGGGAGATTGTGTCCTGAAATTCATGGCTTGAGCAGATCTTTCTTTAGACTTCTTTAGAATGGTTGACTAATATTGGCCATATGCTGTTACTAATTTAAAAAAAACTGCAACTTTTTTCTGGTAACTAGTGGTACAAGCAATGCATACCAGATGTGTTGCTAGAGATTTGGCAACAATAAGCACAGATCTTGATAAGCTTGCTCCATCAGATCTGTCCGATCTAGATCAAGATTATTTGTCTTTACCTAATTATGTGATTGGAAAAAAAAGCTAACCACTCAATCCATCACTGTTGAAATTTCAGTTCATTTGCCCTGCAGTAAACTGCTTGATTGAATGCTATTTTACACGTAATGTCTAATGACTTTTATGTAGCATTTTGGTTTAAGCCTTTGTCCGGACACATGCATGCACTCTGCATTTCTTTAGTAGATGATATTACATGAACACTGGTTCTACCCAAGGTATTGATAGTCATAAAGGATAACAAGTTAATAAAAACATCACTGCCTCAGTTGATTATACTGATGGGGTACAGTATTGCAGTTATTAATTGCAACAGATAAAAAATTTAATTACCATAGTCTGAAGTGTTTCTTGGTCCACACTGTTGTTACCATGGCAACGTAGCTTCTTTTCATTGACTGCTAGGTAATGTAGCTGTATATAAAATAAAGGTTAAGTATATTCTAAAAAAATGATGATTTAATTTTAAGTAGATATGCAAATTCTTATATTTATATGGAAAGTTAAACTTAGGTTTTTTTTTCATAGCAATTTCTGTCTTTTTAGTTTTGACAGTAAAATAATTTCAATAATATAGCTTGAAAATGACGAAATTGTTGGTAGTGAAGAGGCCTAAATAAGAGACTGATCTAAGTGCTTCATGTTTTTGTCTTAAAAGCAGAACAATCTAGAGTACAAACTATTATCTAATTGTATAAAAAATTAGATGCAAAAGATATTATGTTAGTTTCTAGTCTAAAACAACAACAAAATATAATGATATGTTAGGAAGAAGCATATCACCGTAACAGCACTGGGTGAACACCTGACATACCACACCCAGTCACCCAGGGAGGTTGTTCTCCTATGTATGGTGGTGCCTTCACTGTAACAGCACTGGGTGAACACCTGACATACCACACATGGTCACCCAGAGAGGTTGTTCTCCTATGTATGGTGGTGCCTTCATTGTAACAGCACTGGGTGAACACCTGACATACCACACCCAGTCACCCAGGGAGGTTGTTCTCCTATGTATGGTGGTGCCTTCATTGTAACAGCAATGGGTGAACACCTGACATACCACACCCAGTCACCCAGGGAGGTTGTTCTCCTATGTATGGTGGTGCCTTCATTGTAACAGCACTGGGTGAACACCTGACATACCACACCCAGTCACCCAGGGAGGTTGTTCTCCTATGTATGGTGGTGCCTTCATTGTAACAGCACTTGGTGAACACCTGACATACCATACATGGTCACCCACAGCAGTTGTTCGCCGATATATGGTGGTGCCATCACTGTAACAGCACTTGGTGAACACCTGACATACCACACATGGTCACCCACAGCAGTTGTTCGCCGATATATGGTGGTGCCATCACTGTAACAGCACTTGGTGAACACCTGACATACCACACATGGTCACCCACAGCAGTTGTTCTCCTATGTATGGTGGTGCCATCACTGTAACAGCACTGGGTGAACACCTGACATACCACACATGGTCACCCACAGCAGTTGTTCGCCGATATATGGTGGTGCCATCACTGTAACAGCACTTGGTGAACACCTGACATACCACACATGGTCACCTAGAGAGGTTGTTCTCCTATAAATGGTGGTGTAATCATTGTAACAGCACTGGGTGAACACCTGACATACCATACACAGTCACCCACAGCAGTTGTTCGCCGATATATGGTGGTGCCATCACTGTAACAGCACTTGGTGAACACCTGACATACCACACATGGTCACCTAGAGAGGTTGTTCTCCTATAAATGGTGGTGTAATCATTGTAACAGCACTGGGTGAACACCTGACATACCATCCACAGTCACCCACAGCAGTTGTTCGCCGATATATGGTGGTGCCATCACTGTAACAGCACTGGGTGAACACCTGACATACCACACATGGTCACCCAAGGAGGTTGTTCACTTATATATGATGGTGCCTTCACTGTAACAGCACTGGGCCAACACCTGACACACCACACAGTCACATTTTCCAGACACAAGGTCAAACAATCCTGGAAAGGATAGTTGATTGGGTGGACAGACAGAGCAAAATAAGCCCTAGTCTGAAGGTTCCTTTATCATTCATTGATTAATTGTGACATAAAAATCACAAGAGCTATACCAAGATATAAGATTGTGTCATGCCTTTATCTAGGAATTGAACCTAGTAGCTTGTGCCCCTCTAGGGAGACCATTGGTAGAGCTGATGGTACTGACCTTATTTGTGATGCTGGGGGAGACCCTTGCTAGAGCTGATGGTACTGACCTTATTTGTGATGCTGGGTAAGACCCTTGCTAGGGCTGATGGTACTGACCTTATTTGTGATGCTGGAGGAGACCCTTGCTAGAGCTGATGGTACTGACCTTATTTGTGATGCTGGGGAAGACCCTTGCTAGGGCTGATGGTACTGACCTTATTTGTGATGCTGGGGGAGACCCTTGCTAGAGCTGATGGTACTGACCTTATTTGTGATGCTGGAGGAGACCCTTGCTAGGGCTGATGGTACTGACCTTATTTGTGATGCTGGGGAAGACCCTTGCTAGGGCTGATGGTACTGACCTTATTTGTGATGCTGGGGAAGACCCTTGCTAGGGCTGATGGTACTGACCTTATTTGTGATGCTGGGGGAGACCCTTGCTAGGGCTGATGGTACTGACCTTATTTGTGATGCTGGAGGGTCTTACTGACCAGAGGTATGTGTCCACCTTTTCCAGCATGGCATGGAGAATAGAGCTGTAAATGGATTGGAAATTATTCTAAATGGGTCGAACATAATGAAACATGTCTGTTTTACTTTTATATTCTAAGAATAAATAACCTGACAATAATAAGAAATCAATAATTCAATCTTACAATAATATAAAAAGACATACATTAATATGCTTTTATTTTATATATTTCTCACCAAAAACAAGCTAATTGTACAGAAGTACTGGCATCTAAAAACATCATGAACATCTATCTTTATTGTCTTAATTATTTTTGATACATATGTGTATGTCAGAAATGTTATTGTCAGAAATGTTATTGATTATATTTATTTACAAAATGTGAGAAAAATAAATGAACACAGATCCATGAACCAATTTTAAACTTATTTAATAATTAGATGGAACAAGTTCCCAAAAGAGAATAAAAATCTTCTCATGGCAAGGAAGATGTTATACTTGGCATTATTGGCTTTCTTTTCAATCAACATTTACAACTTGCAGAGATCAAATTTCATTTTAAATATTGTGCACACAGTTTTTCTTAGTTTTAGTGTTGTATAGCTTTCGGAGATTCTAGTTTCATTCTATTTCTGAAATCAAATAATAACTTTAGCTAAACTATTAAGACATTACCGTTGATGCTTTGAAACAAGCTTAGATACTAGACAAGTCTTGAAGAATTCAGCTGACAATCTTGTGTTGACACAGTACTTTTCAAGCAGGGCCAAAGCTCTTTCTGGGCCAATGTATCTGACCAATAAGATTCCAAGGTTGTCCCATGTGATCTGTTCTGACCAGTCAGAAGCATCAGCACAACCAGGCTGGTTCCCAACTTTCTGGTGGTACTTTTTGAAACTTGTGAGAACAGTTTCCCAGTCTGCTTCAGATTTCGGTTGGAAGCCTAAAATAGAACATTTTAATTTTTAAAAAGTTGTGTTTTTTTCAGAAGCTGTCTGCTCTTTACTTGCTGCAAATCTTCAACAAAAGGCAAAGAAGATACTGAACTGATGTGCAGGCTGGGCTAGGGCATCCCGGACATACTTCTTCAGAATTTGTTTTCTTCTACAATGCAGATTTTCTCAGCATAACTCACACCAAACAATTACATAATATTGCATGTATAATTACTAACATTTACTGCGTTACAGAAGAGAAATAATTCTATTTTTTCTTAAGGCAACTGTCAGAATAACGAAATTTATTTTAATCTGGAATGTCTATGCATATTTAACCAGCCAGATTAAAAATGAAAATGCAGTCAATGCGAATGTCTGTCGGTTAGTCGGACATGTCCGAAGATTTCTACTATGACCGACAAAAACGTCTCTTATCGTCAGACAGAATGTCCGGTGAAAATGTTTAATGAAAATTCTGAGACGAACATGAATGTTTCTTCCCTAACATCGGCAATCTCACATCCTTGGTCTTTTAAATAGCTAAATAGCACAGCGCAACGTGACTTAACGTCCGTGAACGCAGACAAATCACAGCAGTATTTAATAAGCGTCTGTGTGATTCGATTTTGATGAACTTGGTACTTATCCTTTATCTATGTATGCGAAGTTGCGATTGCCATGGATGGCAGTTGCAGACAATTTTTCACATGTAAAAGGTAATAAACCTTTACCACTAAAAAAAATAAGAACAGATGAGGAAGCACCCAAGGGATATGAAGAAAAAATGGGAAAGAACGTTTCCCGAGTCGTTAAAAAATATATTTACATGGGTAACCTTCGACGCAGTTAAAAAAAAATAACTTCTGTGTTTAGTAATAGGAATTAGGAAACGTCGGAGAAGTGGCAGGGTGTAACATGAAAATAGAGGCTGCAAAGTAACATAATGTGTCAAATACTCATATGGAAAAATGACAGGAAATAAAAGGCTGAACCCCACCCAGTTTTTACTGTAAGTAACAGATGCAGGCCGTTCATTGCTTTTATGTAGATATTAGGATGGTGATATGCCTGGCCGAGAGTATGAAGTCAAACATCAGGCAAAGAAAATAGTTGTGACAAACTTTTTTGAGCAACACTTATACAGTATTACTTATACAGTAACACTGTATTTACATTTTTAGGTCTAAAACAACCAATCAATATGTTTAAATCTATGTTTAAAAGCTAAGTATTTCTAATGCTTGTAAAAAAACAGCAATTAAGATCAATAATTCAATTTGTTGTTACAAAAATGTAACAAAAACATTGTGACTGGTAAAAATTTGGTGTGACTGGTAAACTTTTTGTGTTTACCAGTCATTATGTCCTGTGAAGGGAAAAGTTTTTGCGTAGACTGAAAATGTGTGTAATGCAAAATATAAATATTCATTAAGAGGCATTTATTTAGAAAGGAAAAAAACAAAATGGTATTTGTAAACTTCATATTTATGTCATTATGTTATCGCCTGAGTTGTTGCAACTGGAGGCTTATTTATTCTAATCTTTGTCATTGGAAATAAGAAGATACCACCAAAAAATTGAAATTCAGTACAATATATTTTATTCATCTAACCTTTGTTTTCTTTTCATTTATCAACGTTTACTTGCTAGTCCTCATGTATAATTTCATATCATTTATTGGCATAGTTGTTACAGTCATCCATGCGTGTTTGAATTTATAATAACAGCAATACATAAAACCCTAAGTGTCTACTCATATAGCTTCCCTGTTTAACAAAACTGATTAACTTAAGAATGTAGCTCTGAACACAAAATGGTTTTGCATATATAAAAAAAAAAGTTCCCTCCAAGTAAATAAAAAAAATCCAGATCAAATTAAGAATTTCTGGCATCATGATGTAGAAATCCTTTTTTAGGTAAAATTATGAGAAGGAAACATTACAAAACACTTCACTAACAGTGTTACAAAGGCTTCACTATGCATTGCCATTTTGTTGTGTTGTCACAGGCCCCATATTCTCAAAACATCTCAAATTCCGTGTACCCTCAAACTCAATTGATGGCCATTTCACACTCAACTGACTTTCCCCTAAAAATCATACTCATGAAATCCACTCAATTTATCTTCAACAGAGCTGTATATGATCTGTGACATAAACAGATTGTGCATGTCCACCCCCACCTCTACACACTTCAATGCCTTTGTTAAGATTATGAAAATACGCTTTTAAAAAATAATGTGCAGAGCCTAATCTTTAATGCATATGGGCAGCTATGCCAAAGTCTACCTATATATCTAGTTACATTTCTTAATTGTTGTTTGCTTATGACAAGGAACAATCAGACTACTAAAAAAAGCTAAATAAGAATTACCACCAAAACACATACCTAGTGCTGAATCATTGAGCAATTTGATGTCACCAAGATGAATAATGATCTCAATAATGTCAAGGTCCCTTCTCAAATGGTGCAGTAGTTTTAGAACACCCTTCCAGTACCTAGAAAGTAGAAATATATCAAAGATAATACAGGTTGTTTATCAGAATATAACAATGATGATAATGATGATGATGAATGATGATGATAATAATAATTGTTGAACAAATTAACAAAAAGAGAATGAAAGTTAAGCATTTTTATGGTATAACATTTTTATGAACAGAATTTCTGTTAGTAAAAATCAACAATATATTTATAGAGAGTAAATTAAAAGATTTTTAACTTCATTTGAGTAGTTACAGCATTAAAAAAACTTACCCATAAGATTTACACAGGTGTAGAGTTTTCTCTACTTCCTGTGTGTTACCATGACAAATGACTGCATCTAGAACTGCGTCAAGTTCAGACTGGTTTTCCCACATTGCTTCGTGACTTCTCATTCTGTAATGTCACAGCACAAAAACATGCCTTTTTATGTTGTTTTTCCTTCAGTCTATTGTTGTCATGGTATTTCAATGTTCACAGACCAACTCACTTATAGATACCAAAGAATCATCGAGATATTATCAGTAGACTCCAGACTAAAGTCCAGGTTAAACTGCTTGTTGTCATAGTGGTTATCACGTACTGCTTGTCAGTTGGGAAACTACACTATGACTGCAACTAAAATGCTTTAGTAATTTTTTTTACAAAGTAACCCCTTGAAACAGGATGTTACTCAATGCATTATGCTTTAAATGCATTGCTGTATTTGGAGATTATCAAATAACACCAAAGGCTATATTAGGCAATTTCATGGTATTCTTTGAGAGGAAAAGTTGTGGATAAAGAAGATGGTTGGACAATTTGCCAATGGTGTTTAATCACTTTTATACTATACAAAACAAAACAGTGTACTTTATTTTTTAATAAAATTACACAAGTACAAAGCTCATGTTATTTTTAATGGTTTTTATACCTGGGCATCTTGCTGTCATCAAACTGGTTCAAATCTTTCTGACAAGAGAGAAGGGTCTGCAACCATGTGTATCTAATACTTGGATGATTATAAAGATCTTTCTTTATGCTGTGTCTGAAATGCAAAACGGGAATAAATGTCAGAGGTTCATGTAGGAAGTTTGGGATGAAGCCCTGGTTCTCGTTTTAGGTTCAATGAAACATGAAGTAAAAAAACCTACAAAACAACACAGTTATAAAGACAATGTCTGTCATTTTAAGGACAATGATCTTTAAGGTTAAATTTAAGGTTAAATTATAATGAAGAATTTAATCATTTTGTTATTATACCTTCCAACAAGAAGTACAACCTAGACACTTATGCAAACAACTGAGTACGAAGACAGAACAGTTGAACAAGACAAAAACTTTTTCTACATAGAAAACAGAAAAAGTGGTTAACTCAGAAAGAAATTTATACCTTACACTTTACAAAAGAAATTAAGGTAGATATGAATATTAAAGAAAAATCAAGAATAGTAGAATGTCTGCATCAGTGGTGCACAATATGCTAAAACATACAATATGCTCAAGCATGTTCTATGCCCAAGCATGTTCTGTGCACAAACATTGTTCTATACTCAAGCATGCACTTTACTTAAACATGCACTATAATAAAGCAAGCAATCACTCAACCATGCCTTATACTCAAGAATGCAATTGACTCAAGCTATTATGGTATAATACTGTAATGAAAATAGAAATGAGTTACATATAAGAAAAGGATGCCCCTGCCTTATGATTAAGAACTCCCAATAAAGGCAATAAGTCTGCATATGTCAAGTGGATAGTAACCCAAATCAAAGTCAAATTGTATTTTAATAAAATAAAATTACAAACCAAATATAAATTAAATTCAATAAGACTTTCAACAGTTTCTGATAAAAAAAACAAATGAATGAATCAAACATCAAGGGGCCATAACTAAGCTTATATTATATGGACAAAAACAAAAGTTATTTAAAATCCTGAAGACAGGTGGACAGACAGACAGAAAGGTCAACTCTCAAGGCCCCTTTACCATAGTTAGAATAAAGAGGGCATACAGATGACAACAAAATGATAATGGTACCTGAGATATTGCGAAAGTATTTACTGATAATATTTTATATAAAAAATGTTAATTTACAAAAGAGAAGCCAAAAAGTTTTTCAAATATTCAAAATAGCATCTTACCTGTGGTTCAGTTTGTTCTCTTCCAACATCAGCTTCATGTATGTGGCAAAGGTTTCCATAGAAACCTGGTAGTGTTGACAAAGGTAAAGTACCTCTACTGGGGAAATGATAGGATAGCATCTCGCGCAGATTTCAGCAACTCCAGGACTCGCATCAGTAAAGAGTCTAATAGAGAAATTAAAATACATACCAAAGATAATTTTTTAATATACATAACTAAGGATATTGTTTCTTAAGCTAAGTAAATGAAGATTAAGCAAGAACTTTAAGAGTTTAAATATAGTTCACTATGCACAGCAATTACATTACAATTACATTTCAGCTTTGTTTGAATTAAAAACCCAATATTATTAATATTATTTCAAAATTACATAAAAGTTAAAACACATTACAATTTCTGTTTATAATTAGTTTATAATTGCAAACACATGACAACAACATTACAGTAACATCAAAATCTGCATTACAATAGCCTTAAGTTCACTATAACACTTAAACTGTGAGGATCACATCAATGATAAATGTGTACAAACAGAAGAGGACAAAAGTTGAAATAAAATAACATTATGATAAAAGTAAGATTTACATTATTACTGCACTACAATTACTTCACAGTAACATTGCAGTTGCTATACAATGATATATCAATTATATTAAGTTACAAAATAGATTGCAGTGATAATGTTTTATAAATACTACAAGTGAAAATACAATTCCATTTTGCAATCACACATCATTAAATTACAATTAAGTAATTATCATATACCAATTATACTGTTATTAATATACAGAACATTACCATAACATCATATTTAATAACAAGTGCAGATCGAATGCCATACAATCACACTTCACTTTACATAATAGCAACATAAAAGTACAAATAGCTTGCTATAACATGGCATAAACAAAACTGAATAAGGTTGTTTTTAATACAATGTTTTATTGAAATAGGAACAAAATGTTAACAAGATAATTTGACTCACTGTCCAATGTGTCCAAGCAAGTTGATACCTTGGTCAACCATTGTTCGACTGTCCAGGATGTGCTGGATTACCTGCCCTTGGTGGATGCCATATTTTTCTCTGTCTAGCTTACTGATCTCTGCAAGAAGAAAAAAAAAATGAAAAAATGAAATGTGAAAATATCAAAATTTAGAAATACAAGATAATTAAGGCTTATACTGCTTGTTTAATGAAAGTTTCACTAGCAAAGACCTCTTCGCACTAAGATTGCACAGATAAAAAATATCTAAATAAATTCCCATTGGAGAGACCTGCTTAGAGCTGTTGGAAAATTGTAACATCTTGCACAAGACCTGATAACAAGGAACACCCCCCAGTATTACATGTACATAACTGACTGCAGGGCAGTATTGCATGCCTTCAATTATATCAACTGTTGGATGTATAGCAGATGGTGACTGCCATGTGATTTGCTGCTGTGGGACTTAAAGTGCAAAGGTTTTTTGTCCAATTAGGTATAAACTAACTACAATTACTATTTACACACAAGTTACCCTATTATCATGTTGGTCTTCTCAAATGTTTAGGACTTAGCTAACTACAATTACTTTTTACACACAAGTTACCATATTATCATATTGGTCTTCTTCAATGTTTAGGTCTTAGCTAACTACAATTACTATTTACACACAAGTTACCCTATTATCATGTTGGTCTTCTCAAAAGTTTAGGACTGAGCTAACTAAAATTACTATTTACACACGAGTTACCATATTATCATGTTGGTCTTCTCCAATGTTTAGGTTTTAGCTAACTACAATTACTATTTACACACGAGTTACCATATTATCATGTTGGTCTTCTCCAATGTTTAAATTTTAGCTAACTAAAATTACTATTTACACACGAGTTACCATATTATCATGTTGGTCTTCTCCAATGTTTAGGTTTTAGCTAACTACAATTACTATTTACACACGAGTTACCATATTATCATGTTGGTCTTCTCCAATGTTTAGGTTTTAGCTAACTAAAATTACTATTTACACACGAGTTACCATATTATCATGTTGGTCTTCTCCAATGTTTAGGTTTTAGCTAACTAAAATTACTATTTACACACGAGTTACCATATTATCATGTTGGTCTTCTCCAATGTTTAGGTTTTAGCTAACTAAAATTACTATTTACACACGAGTTACCATATTATCATGTTGGTCTTCTCCAATGTTTAGGTTTTAGCTAACTAAAATTACTATTTACACACGAGTTACCATATTATCATGTTGGTCTTCTCAAATGTTTAAATTTTAGCTAACTAAAATTACTATTTAAACACGAGTTACCATATTATCATGTTGGTCTTCTCCAATGTTTAGGTTTTAGCTAACTATAATTACTATTTACACACGAGTTACCATATTATCATGTTGGTCTTCTCCAATGTTTAGGTTTTAGCTAACTAAAATTACTATTTACACACGAGTTACCATATTATCATGTTGGTCTTCTCAAATGTTTAAATTTTAGCTAACTAAAATTACTATTTACACACGAGTTACCATATTATCATGTTGGTCTTCTTCAATGTTTAGGTCTTAACTAACTACAATTACTATTTACACACAAGTTACCCTATTATCATGTTGGTCTTCTCAAAAGTTTAGGACTGAGCTAACTAAAATTACTATTTACACACGAGTTACCATATTATCATGTTGGTCTTCTCCAATGTTTAGGTTTTAGCTAACTACAATTACTATTTACACACGAGTTACCATATTATCATGTTGGTCTTCTCCAATGTTTAGGTTTTAGCTAACTAAAATTACTATTTACACACGAGTTACCATATTATCATGTTGGTCTTCTCCAATGTTTAGGTTTTAGCTAACTAAAATTACTATTTACACACGAGTTACCATATTATCATGTTGGTCTTCTCCAATGTTTAGGTTTTAGCTAACTAAAATTACTATTTACACACGAGTTACCATATTATCATGTTGGTCTTCTCCAATGTTTAGGTTTTAGCTAACTAAAATTACTATTTACACACGAGTTACCATATTATCATGTTGGTCTTCTCAAATGTTTAAATTTTAGCTAACTAAAATTACTATTTAAACACGAGTTACCATATTATCATGTTGGTCTTCTCCAATGTTTAGGTTTTAGCTAACTATAATTACTATTTACACACGAGTTACCATATTATCATGTTGGTCTTCTCCAATGTTTAGGTTTTAGCTAACTAAAATTACTATTTACACACGAGTTACCATATTATCATGTTGGTCTTCTCAAATGTTTAAATTTTAGCTAACTAAAATTACTATTTACACACGAGTTACCATATTATCATGTTGGTCTTCTTCAATGTTTAGGTCTTAACTAACTACAATTACTATTTACACACAAGTTACCCTATTATCATGTTGGTCTTCTCAAAAGTTTAGGACTGAGCTAACTAAAATTACTATTTACACACGAGTTACCATATTATCATGTTGGTCTTCTCCAATGTTTAGGTTTTAGCTAACTACAATTACTATTTACACACGAGTTACCATATTATCATGTTGGTCTTCTCCAATGTTTAGGTTTTAGCTAACTAAAATTACTATTTACACACGAGTTACCATATTATCATGTTGGTCTTCTCAAATGTTTAAATTTTAGCTAACTAAAATTACTATTTACACACGAGTTACCATATTATCATGTTGGTCTTCTCCAATGTTTAGGTTTTAGCTAACTATAATTACTATTTACACACGAGTTACCATATTATCATGTTGGTCTTCTCCAATGTTTAGGTTTTAGCTAACTATAATTACTATTTACACACGAGTTACCATATTATCATGTTGGTCTTCTCCAATGTTTAGGTTTTAGCTAACTATAATTACTATTTACACACGAGTTACCATATTATCATGTTGGTCTTCTCCAATGTTTAGGTTTTAGCTAACTACAATTACTATTTACACACGAGTTACCATATTATCATGTTGGTCTTCTCCAATGTTTAGGTTTTAGCTAACTACAATTACTATTTACACACGAGTTACCATATTATCATGTTGGTCTTCTCCAATGTTTAGGTTTTAGCTAACTATAATTACTATTTACACACGAGTTACCATATTATCATGTTGGTCTTCTCAAATGTTTAGGTTTTAGCTAACTATAATTACTATTTACACACGAGTTACCATATTATCATGTTGGTCCTCTCCAATGTTTAGGTTTTAGCTAACTATAATTACTATTTACACATGAGTTACCATATTATCATGTTGGTCTTCTCCAATGTTTAGGTTTTAGCTAACTACAATTACTATTTACACACGAGTTACCATATTATCATGTTGGTCTTCTCCAATGTTTAGGTTTTAGCTAACTACAATTACTATTTACACACGAGTTACCATATTATCATGTTGGTCTTCTCCAATGTTTAGGTTTTAGCTAACTACAATTACTATTTACACACGAGTTACCATATTATCATGTTGGTCTTCTCCAATGTTTAGGTTTTAGCTAACTACAATTACTATTTACACACGAGTTACCATATTATCATGTTGGTCTTCTCCAATGTTTAGGTTTTAGCTAACTACAATTACTATTTACACACAAGTTACCCTATAATCATGTTGGTGTTCTCCAATGTTTAGGTCTTAACTAACTGCAATTATAATTAACAAAGATAAAATTAACAAAGAAGTTAACCTATTGGTCTCTTATCCTGGGCAACAAGCACATTTATCAGTATTAAAAAACAAGGGTTACACTTTGGCTTGTGGCCCACATTAAGTTTTAAAGCTGATAGAACAAACACTGAAGTGGTTTGCAAGAGTTCTTGTCAAATAGATAAGACAGCAGGTCACAATCGACTACAAGCAAATAAGTTTCATGTCTGAACAAAAAGAACAACAAATGCAACCTCCATGATCTGTGAACTTCAAGACAAACATCTAGCAAAAAGAAAAATGTGTTCTCTGTTATGTCGACTTAAAGAAAGCTTTGAACATAGTTCCAAGAGAAGTATGATGGGCTAGTCATGCTGGTTTCAAGGACTGATTGATGCAATCTGTTATGTCTCTTTAAAATAATGCCATAACTGCCATCCCAGTGTAAGCCTGTCTGACTAATTTCCAGTGCAGATGGGTGCCAAGTAGGACTTGCTGCCCTGAAAAGTGATGTTTGCTATTGTCAGGGATGTTCAGAGACAAACAAGCTAAACAAGCTAAAGAAGGTCTTTGTTGGGTGATCAAGTATGCAGACAATCTTTTGTTTTAATGGCAGACAACCTTAACGACTAGAGGGTGAAGCAGGTGCATGGACTACTTGCCTTGAAAACAAAGGCATGAATCCAAATTCCAAATCATGTTGTTTTTGGTGATTCTCAAAATGACCTTAAACAAGGGTCTAGTATCGTCCCCCAGAAACTGCCCAAATTCTGTATGCCAGCATAGATTAGGAGCCAACTCCATTCTCTGTTGCAGTTGTAACCTGTGGACTCACAAGAGGTGCAGTGGTATCATCGGTTGCCACAAATTTAACGAAAAAATGTTCACCAGTCATTCGCTACGAACACTATGACAACTAAGACCACAAATTTGTAATAGCAACACTGTTGAGTAAAAAATGTGAAGTATGTTTGTCAAACTTCTGCAATCTTACTAAAGTCAGATATTACGAAATGCAAGATCTGATGATGGCCCGCAAATAGCATTTATAAACAAGAATAGTTTTCCCCGATTACTATTTTTATACCAGCCATTCAGAGAGCGTAATGCATAATGCTTTCGGTAAGAGTCACAAAATTTCTTTGTGAATAGGCATAGCAATTCAAATGATATTTTCGGATTGCTTCGGATCATCATTTAGTTTTGTGATTTTTTAGGCGACAATCTGATTGGTTGGGAAGGTTTTATTGCCTCCTTGTCAGATCTTGATAGCAGTGCGGTTTTCAGAATATGATTTTTATCAGATTGAAACTTCTGCTACCTGGATAACATAAAAAATGGTGGGGAAGGTATGGCTACAGCTGTCAATACCTTGCCTGGTCTACAGTGAAATTCAATGTGTTGGGCCATTTCTCCAATCCAGTTCTTCATCACTAATAATAAAAGAATGAGTCAAAAACTTTGTGAATATTGGCCACTCACCACAGATGGCACAAGAAGAATGAGAAAAACTGAACAGCATAGGTTTAGAAAGATAGGAACCAGACTGTAAGCAGAAACTGCACAAAGACTGCCTTACCTGCATTGCAAACGTCACTGACAAAATGAGGAGAGGTTGGGATAGCAACATAGTTGGACATGACAGATAAAACCTTTTCAAAAATATGCGAGATGGATGTTCTGTACAAGTCCAAATCGCTGTTGCTGATCAAAAGACACGACATCAAATTGTGTAAAATAATCTAACCTGACTAAACTACTTTGGGGCTGATGCTATGGATCGGAGAGCTAGGGGAGCTGTGATAGACAAAACAATCCTACTTATAAAGAGCAACTTGGACTATAAACAAGTAATGATTAATTATTATTAGCTGCCTTACTTTGACCTACTTTACAAATGCTGATGCCATGTCAGCCCAAAATGAAAGGGGAGAGGACTTATGAACAATCGTTATTTTCTACAATATTGGTGGGTATATGCATAAAACTTCATGGTTTTGGTGTGTATTAAGTAAAAATCTTAAGAACTAAGAGATGCAGACAGAGCACACATCTGGTGTTAAAAGTGATTAATATTTTGGTGTCTTAGTTCCTACAAGCTTGTAAATTTATATAAAAAGGATCAATAAATTGTTTAAATGCCTCAACAATGCTGCATGTCTTTTCAAAAATATTTCTTTAACTTAATATTACCATTCTCAAATAACAAAACACTACCTTGCAAGCAGTCCATCAATGCAGCAAAAACCTCAGGCTGGTCTTCATTCTTTGACACCTTTTCCTTCACTAACCGTGGGGAAAGATATGGAAAATACATTCTCACAAACATCACCAAGGAATCTAGCCTTCTCAGTGAACTATTTTGAGCCTCAGAGGTAAAGGTCACAGTCTGTCTCCCATCGTGGATGTTCAAAGGTGATGACCTTGACCCTGATATGTTTTCACCTCTGCCCGAGATGAAAAGTGATGACCTAGATATGTCTTCACTACAGCCTGTGGCCAAAGGTGATGACCCCGACCTTGATATTTCTTCACTAGTGACTGGGGTTAAATGTGATGACTCTGACTTTGATGTGTCTTCACCACTGCCTGGGGTCAAAGGTGATGACCCTGACCTTGATTTGTTTTCACTAGTGACTGGAGTCAAATGTGATGACTCTGACCTTGATGTGTCTTCACCACTGCCTGGGATCAAGGGTGATGGCTCCGACCTTGATGTGTCTTCACCACTGCCTGGGGTCAAAGGTGATAAATCTGACTCAGATATGTAGTCAGATTTATCCTCTATTTTGCATTCATTTTCACTACATCCCTTTGAATCAATATTTTCACTTACAACAACAGTATCATGAATTTCACATGCAATAGTTGAATTATCACAACCTTGTAAATCACTAGCATCTGTCTTTGAACAACCATTTTCACTTGGCAAATTTTCACATTGATGTATGTCAACATCACTGACGCAATTTTTGTCATTTGTTCTCATCTGATTATCATTTACATTGATCCTGTAAATATCTGACTTAACATTATCAGTAGCAGCAGTAATTTCAGCAACGGATGTCCCTTCACCATCATTGTTTGTATGAGCATCAATTTCTCCACAATCTTCACATTGGAAGTGAAACAGATCTAGCATGTTTCCATGACAACCCAGTTCAAAACAAGCTTGTACCAGTTCTGAGACTTTTGAAAAAAGCAAAGGTTTAAGACCTAGTGGATCTTTGGTGTGGCAGAAAGTCTTCCCATAAATCACACAATGTTCCTTGAATGGAACTACCACATGCTCTGGCTCCTCGATTCTTGTCTCAAAATCATTATTTTGGGGCTTGTTTTCACCTGTCACCTCCATTTTATTATGCTCATAAAATGCTGATAGGCTTTGATCACTTAAATCGATCAGTCCTTGAACTGTTCCTGGATTTTTTAAACAGTCACAATGCCTTGGAACAATGTGATACTTTGAACAAGAATTAAGTTGATGGAATTTGAAAAATGTTTGGTTCAGAATGTTTATCCAGTTTGACAAAATTTTCGGTGTTGCTTCATCATTTAACAAAATATTCAGGTCTTCTAACAGAATGAGAGTTTTATTTGTTGCCTCTTCTAATTCAATCAAGCCCACTATTGGTGGGAGTATGTCTTGTGAAGTTGTTGACTCTTTCATGTCATCTGGTTCAATTTCTGCTGAGTCATACTGTGGACTGGTATGCGAGCTTATACCAGAATCCGGCTCATCAATGTAAAACACACCACCTGTCGCCAATAGCATTTCATGTTGTCCCTGAACCTGAGAAAAAAATAGTTATCAAAGACTGCACTATAAATAATTGAAAAGTATTTGAAATGACCATTTATGAAAACGAAATTGTCAAATGTCATACAAATATAATACATATGTATTATAAGTCTTTTTGAAAATCTTAGAAAAACAAAAATATGAAATGTAAAATAAAAAATAGTTTAAGATTATCATTACTTACATGAAAAAATGAAATCAGCAACATTTTAAATAAAAGATGCTTATAAGCAATGTGAGTTACTTTTAACCTAAAGTCTAAAAAGCAAGACAAGTACAAGTAATGCAAAAGAAAATCTCATACATTTTGGTATCTTTTTTATCCTCATTATCATAATCACCATTATCATTACATTATTACCAACACCACTTACAACATTATTATTATCATCACCATTTTCATTGTTTAAAGATTATCCTTATTCTAACCTGTGAAAAATTCTCAGCAAATTCTCTCGCCTTTGACAACAGATTTTTGTCCTTGATTGTCTGCATTATCTGCTTTGTTTTGGCTGTCACTTTTGTCTGCATTCTGAAGTTAAAAAGTTATTAATTACCTATTATCCCAGTGGGAAAGACTAAATCTCCTCTTGGATTAAACTGTAGGTCCAGATCAGTCAGCTTCCATTAGAAGTTTCTGATCAGGAACTGCACTTTATGTTGCTAAGTTTTTAATGAAATGCACAAGATTGCAATAAACTTACAAAGCAGGATGACATTTTTTTTTGTAATCTTCTCTTTCACCCTGCAGTGAATGTATAGTTTTTTTATCATGATTTAAGGCTGTATTATGTTTTTTTAACTTATTGATTAATGCACAGGTTGAATTAAAAACAACAACAACAACACCACATTATGCATACATAAGTAGCTGATAGAAATACTTACTTATCTTTGAATTGCTGAAATCCCACTTTGCGGTTTGAAGGTCTCTCCAGTGACCTAGATAATGGACTCTCTGACGGACTGGTTCCCGTTGATGATAGATTATTCCCACTATGTCCATGATGTGGTTCACTGCCTCTAAACACTTCTGTACTCTTACTTAGGTCTGCACTTTGGCTGAATTCTCCACTGATGCTCATTTCCACACTTTGCTTAAATCCACTTCTTTTGTCAAAGTCGTCACTTTGACTAAATACTCTACTTTTGTCCATCTCCACATTGATGTTACATTTACCTTTCTTTGTAAATTCTTCACTTCGATTTAATAGTTCACTTGTGTCCAATTCTACACTTTGGCTCATTTTATACATTCTATTTGTTAGCAAATTTTGGTTCATTTCTTCATTTTTGCTCAATTCTAGACTTTTACTGAATTGTTCTGTTGCAGAGTCTTGGATCTGATAATCATACCAGGATTTGTTGTTTATCACATTGTCTTTTGCTTCCGTTTGCTCAAATTCTATTTGTTGACCAACATTGTTTACTTCATTCAATTTGTTGCCCTGCAAAAATGTATTCAAATAGAAAATATTTTTTGCAATAATTTTGGTAAATATAAACCCAGTGAGCTAGTAAATTATGATTAACGAATGGACAAATCTTACAGACTTCTAAAATCATTGCCAGGTGGAAGCATGTTAAAAGAAATTAAGACATCTGAACACCATGCAGACTATTAAAGATCCCTATGAACTTCCAAAATAAATTGACAACAGAGGTGTGTACAGCCATTCCATATATACTTTTCTAATGCAACTGTGATCTACCAAGTTCTACAAATGAGCCATCACATATAATATTTGTTTTTCACCATTTTACATGCTAATATTTATCTTTTACTTTTTGTCAGATATTAGCATGTTTGGCAAAATGTAAACAATAAAATGAATATAAATGAAGATTAAATACTAGGTCTTATTTATAGTACATGGGCTATGATCCACCATGCATGGTTTTGTTTGATTGTTTGATTTACCTGTTGGTGTGTTTAGTTTTTTAAGACTTTAGCAACTTAAAAAAATACTCTAAGGGTTATGAGATTACTGATTTTTGAAAAGTAAAGTGAGTGTAAGTAAATGGCCTGCATCAAGCCAGATAGATCATGGTAGTGTTTCCGAGGTGGATTGCCTATCAACTGTTGAAACATCACCTGTGTCCATAGAAACAGATGTGAGAAACAAATCAGAAAAGAAAGGAAAGTAGTCACCTGTTCTTTGACATCTGTGAAGTCTACTTCAGTTGATTCATCAATGGAACCTTGAGGGGACTGGTTTCTGTCTGCAACAGGAAACAGGAAATAGTTTAGTTAGACTGACTGGTTAATTATGATACTGAAAATCTGTATACAGTGTGTGTGAAGAACAGAACATGTGTGTGTGTTTTGTGTATTACTTGTATACATGGAATGGATACACCATAATATAGTAATGTTCTGTTGTATATAATACCTAAATAAATGTGCCTTCATTCCATTGTAAATTGTTTTCTTTGTGTAATTTTAATAATATCTATATATTTTCAAAAAGAGGAGCTAATACTACTGAGGGTGTACTGACTGACACCTTTAATAAGTGCCAATCTTGTTTTTTCTATCTTATTTATTAACACACAAAAGGGGACAATATGATATGGTAAGGGCAGCAAAATAACAATGAAGTTGTAATATGTGACAATTTACATGTTCCAAACTTTTTCAAGGGGGGAGAGTTAGGTTAAGGTGAGAAGGGGTGACAACTCTACAATACCTCTCAACATTCCAACAGAAAATACAGTTCCAAGTGATTGTGATCGTCTTGTTTTTCCTGTAAAGTGTTGTAATGATATCCAACTTAAAATATTTCTAGACAATTTCTTAAACAATGTCAGTGATGGTTTTGTATGGATAGTCAGATTACATGTACAGACATTTCACACCACATATGTTTAAGTTCCATATTAGGCAAGAACTTTTATGTAAAACAGTCCTCAGTGTGAAAATGAATCTCCTTGATTTTACCTAGAAAACCATCTTTGGTCTAGTTTTAGCAATTATAGTGCTGCATATATCTATACCTAAAAAACAATGAATATATATAATAAATATATATGACGCACGACGCGACAAAACCGGGCTTATGGCATTATGACGTAACACTGGGAAATCCACAATTAAAATGACGTCACTTTTACCGGGTATTTTTACTACGACCTTGACAGCATGGCTTGGACTATCGTGTTTGAAACTGAATGTTGTTGTCTTATTAGAAGCGATAACAAACAAGAATGGAGGAGGAACTAGAGGTAAGATTTTTTTCATTATATTGTGATTACATAATCTTTATATTTTACGCATATTTTGGATCATATTGAATAGAGGCTACTGTACACAGATTTTAACACGCCTGAATCAAACTTTAACAGTTAAACAGTTTATAGGCCTACAGGTTTACAGAATTATTATGATATTTTTTGTCATTTCTAGCAAAATGAAGTTAAAAGTTTATATGAAACGACATAGAATGTAAACCATTATTTTTTTATATAATCTAGTCTAGATTTTGATGTAACCGATGTTGCAGGTTACATGTTTGTTCAATTTAACTCATCGACGTGGATGGGTAGATGTAACGAAAAAAAGATTTAGTATTACAAGCGACATTTAAATCGGTCCACTTTAAATCAACTAATTATATTTACTCACTAGAAAAAAAATGCTGATAGATTTTTAAAAAACCTGATATACGTTTTGCATACAAAAATGTCACATGAACGTGTCTATTAATAACTACGTAGGCTTGTTTATTGATTTTTATAAAATTAGGCAATTTGGGTATATACGGAACGCTTACCGTTGTTGCTCAGTCGACCTATTCGCTATACATATATCTATCGACGGGGTTGGTGGTTCGCTACCAACCACTGCCCCCTCAATTTTATTTTCTTACTTTTCTTCCAACATAATTTTATACATTTTATTTCATTTAATACACGTCTTGTTTTTAGCGAATTAAATAAAACATTTCTTTCTTGACAACTGTTTGTTGGGCTTACATTAAAGTGAAACAAAACAAACCTACTAAAAGTAATAAACTTTGTTTGCACACATTTAATAGTTAACGACTATTCATGATAATTCTAAATAAATGTAACATTATATTGTCGCTTTAAATAAAATAGAAGAAACTCGTTCGCCGTTTCATACAATTACAATGCAGGGTCCTAGTTGTATTTGAGAGAGGAACTAACCATAGACATATCAAGCAATATGTTTATTAAATATTTATAATGCCGCAAAATTGTCTCATTACAAGTATATTTTATGCACAGAAAAAAGAAAGAAAACGGAATACATGAAATTTATGACGACATTATTGATTAGCGTTCAAATTACTTCGAGCAAATGACTGAAATTATAACCAAATAATATGATTGTTTATAGTTATAATGCAACTCCTTAAACCTGTGTCGACGTAACTTTCAGTATATTGTATGTTGTTGATGCTTTCAGGACAAAACAAAAACCGGTATCTACTTGGGTACTTCATATGGCGGACAATGACAGGACAAAACAGTATGGTCGAGTACCACATGCAAGTACATGGACTTGTTTTAATTGTTTTCTTCGACTGATTTAATAGTATGACAGTCACTTATGACATTCCATTTAATGTATTCAAAAAAGGGGCGTCCGTTGCCAAGCTCATAGAGTCAAAGACCGTTCCACCCGTGAGTTCGAGTCCCGGTCTAAGCGACAAACATGTCCGGAGGTATTCACGTTAACCTACAGTCCACCACTGGATATATATATTTTGCCCCATCAGTAAAAACTGGATATTAAGATTAGAATCGACGACTTGCTATTTCTCTGACTCCATAATCCGTCACCTTGTAAGTTTGAGTCCCGGTCGAGGTAAAAACTTTCAAGTGGTCAGGTTTTCCAGCTGATCGGCAATGCGCTACTGGTTCTACCCAGACATGGGCCATGATTTTTCTCCACCAGTAATAGCTGGACGTCGCTATTATGACAATAATTTCGTCGATGCACTGTATTTAACAAAACAAACAAAACGGATAGGAATAGGCATACATGTAGAGTTAAAGCCAATAATCATACATAAATATGCATGTAAATATGTTACACGAGAGTTAATTTCTTATTTCAGGCCACGCACGTTGTCTTGTGGATCCCGGTTTTGTCCACCTCAAATTAAGTGCCGAGAAAATGACTGCAAGTCTGTTAAGGAGCCAGCTAACATTGTCAAGCGATCCTCACAGTTCAACTTGCCCATTTTGTATTCCAGGTATGACTGGAAATGTTGGAATGGTTTCCTTGGGCAACACAGGAATAAGGTATGGCTATGTTATATGCCGTACACAATATTTGAAACAATTGGGTTTATATTAAAGAGCTACTCTAAGCAGAAAGGTTAGATTCACAGACTCGTAATGCCCCAACCTTTCACTGCATGGGTTATCGTCCCGGTTAGGGAGACAATTATGATAATGCCTGCGATGCGCCATTAGTTGTTTTACTTCACAAACATTTTTCTGCGATTTTCGCCCACCAAAATGGTTTGACGGCAAAACACGCAAAACAAAATCATTGATATAATTTGTGTATTTGTGGCGAGACTTAGATAATAACATAATATTGATTAAAATACATTTTCAGATTATCAACACTTCAATATCACATCTGAAAAAGCTGGTAGTATTATCTTGTGGACCACCCACATGATGATCAGAGGGAGTTTATGCTACTCAAGGATCCCCAGCAAATGTTCAGGAGTACAGAAATGCCACCCGCGTTTCAACCTGGTGAATTAAATCGTCAGCGCAAACAAGACCACGAGTGCTTTGTCAGACAAAATTCAGTTGATATTGTTAAATGTTATCTAATTATAACCTGTTACTTTACCCACTTTAACAATACACACCCCTATTTTGCAGTTCAATATCAACGTTAATAAAACCATATTAGCTTAAATCTTAATTTAGTTGTGTGAGTAAGTTACTCATCCAAATATTATAACATCAATAATTTGACGTCATATTTAAGAAAACTACCTTCAGTATGGGTCATTAAAACTCTCATTATTTCATTAATACAAAGCCAATTCTAAAAAATCTTTCGAATTTGTGATCAGAAATTATAGGAGAATCATGTTTCATTAAAAACAAAAAAATGAAAATTTTGACCATAAGCCCGGTTTTCTCGCGTCGTGCGTCATATATAAAAAAACAAACGCTGCGAAGGACAAAGTGGACAGGTTTACACAAAGAGTGTTGATCCAGATCGGACAGCCCCATCTATACTATCTGCTGCTAAGCCTTAATAAATACATCTTGTTTCATGTTGATACAATTGTAAGCAAATATCAAAGACATTAGTAGAAATAATTAAAAAAATACAGCGGACAAAAAGTTAAACATATACAATTTTGTTCTCACTTTTCCTTTGGTGTTTTTCGGAAGATTCATCAATGGAAAAACTTTTCCGGACCTTTTTCTTGCTTCTTCTCATCACAGAAACAGCTATTGGTTCATCAAGTCTTTCCTGGGAATCTGAGAAAACAACAGACAAAATATTGGCAGCCTTATCTACAGCATGGGTCTTGTAGTCAAAATGAATAATTGACCTTGAGATTATTCATTATCAGCTTCTGATTGGTCAAATCTAGTACCAATTTTAAAATCTGACCAATGAGAAACTTGAAAATAGTCTCATTTTGATAGAACTATTAGTTTGAGTAAGAGACCAGAGATCAGGATTCTGTTTGTTAAGATTTCAAATCATATTTATTAATTTCAATTTTAATGAATCGGATGAATGAGACTGTTCAAAGGTTTTAAACCTGAAACCAAAAGTCCAAGATCCAAGTAATCCTGTAAAAAATGTATTTGGCTTATTCTGATTCTGGCATTGAAGAGAATAATTAAATACATGTGTTCGGCTTTAAAAATTTGAAACAATTAAATGCTTTTAAACTAATATTTGATTCCATAAAGAGAAACGTAAAGGCAAAAAAAGGCCCAAATTGAGAAATACAATACAAGGCTTTATTTTTCGGTATTAGATATTGTTACAACACATTTTAGAGCATTTTTGTTGTCATATTTGTTATCTGTAACCAGATATTACTGTAAACTTTTGGTCAATACAAAAGTTTAAACATTTTTTAAAAAATTAATTATGACAAAACCTGAATGGATTCAGATAAGTATTTCCAGAGCATAATATTGTATTTCTCTACCATATTTTACATTGTTTGTACTTTTTATAATTGTCTCAAACCCACAATGTTGTTTGTTTATTGGGTTTATCGTCCCACCAACAGTATTTCAGTTATCTGGAGACATTGTCCACTTGAAGCAGATATAGTGCTGCCTTCACTGTGTATAGCATGCCGTGAACACCTGGCATGCTACCATAGCCAGTCACATTATCCTGACACCAGGACAACCAGTCGTGGACCTTCCCTTATATTGACAAGAGCATAAACAAGGGAGCTATACCAGTAAAGCTCTAAATGACTCTGGTATGTTGCGGTCTGGGATTGAACCTGAAGCCATAATGTTGGCAGTGATAGCAGTGTAGTATGAGTATGTCGTCTAAATGGAGGTTTTAGTTGTTCTTTTATATTTTTTGGAGGCTCTTTTAACCTATTCAGTGAAAAGGTCTGCTTTTACAAAAAGCATAAAAAAGATTAAATAACATCTTGCCGATATGTATGTATACAATTATGAACACATGTAATAAAGAAATAATAATAATAATAATAATAAATACAAAACAACAACAACAACAGTAATTACTGTTTTGTTTTTGAGCTACATTGTATGAATGTACACCATTATGGTAAAAAAAGTGGCATCTAGCTAACACTGGTGGAGAAAGACCCCAGACAAATATCTGGGTAGAACCACTGTCACAGCACAGGTCAGCTTGTAGACATGATCACCTCTCCAAAAGAAAATGTTCACTATGCCCAGGACACATATCCATAATACTAATGATAATAATAATGAAAACAATAACAACAACAAGCATAAAAAAATTCATCATTATTTCTACAAAGTATTATTCAACTAGATAAAGATACATAAACTTTTTACATATAAACCTACCATATGCTGGGTCTAACATAACTTCAGTACTTGACAAACTAGACAGACTGGTCAATGAGGGTCGACGAACATCAAGCTTTGTCTGCCTTTCAAAATGCTGACATGTTTCTTCATTGAATTCTGGGTCAGAGTCAATATTCATTCCCATAGTTATAACTGGAACTGGACTTCCTGTGTTTGCTTCATGGTCACCTTTTACCATGACAACAGGGGAAGTAACTCTTACTTCACTTGAATGTTTATGATTTTCAAGACCAATTTCGGTGTGGCAATCATAATTTATACCAAATGAATTTCCTGTTGTGAGGAAACTAGGATCATTTCCCTCATTACCAACCTCAATTTGATACGGCTCTTTCATATTCTCTTTCAAAGGCTGTTGGTCAGGGCTTTCAAGGCAGTTTACTACCGCATGAGCAAAATTTTCTTCCTCTGTCTTTGAAATGTTGATCTCTCCTCCAAAATCCACTTCATCTAAATTCCTGCCCTCAGAGACTTTTTCTGCAGAAGTGTGATGCCCGATTTCCACATTGTTTTCTTTCACAACAACTCTTCTTGAAGAAGACACAAAGCTGTCAGCATGAACATTTGCTTTGACCTTTGTTTCTAGGGTTGCATTACAAAGGTTTCGACCGATTTCAAAAGTTGCATCCACTTTGTTTTCAGTTGCAGCAGTTACATGAGAACTAATTCCCACATTACCTGTTTCACAATCAGATTGGTCTAAATGCTTCATATTGCCATTAACAACATTACTTTCACAGTCTACATCTAGTTCATCTTCACTTGAAAAACTGTCATCGGAGAATAAGAAGTCTTCCGACTGCCTACCAGGGTTAGTCAATTGTTTTTCATTTTTCAAAATCTCTTTCTGGCTTTGTGCATTGTGAACCTTTTCAAAACTTACTACATCAGCTTTATAATACCTATCCTTATGTATACCGACATTCATAGCATGTTCCTTGTTACCCTCAATGTGCCCCTTTTCATTATTTTCAGGTTCATTGTTGTCATTTGCTTGTGTAGTAGATTCTTTGGCAGAACTCTCTAGAAGCTCTCTAAGCTGTTTGGCTGTCATTTCATGCCCATTCTCAGTAAGGATGCGGTAAAGTTTATCACAAGTTTCAGCATTGAGCAAATCTTTTAATGGTTTCATTTGAATTCTCTCAGTATGGTGTAGAATCATATGAGCAGCTGATATGTACGAGTTTGTAGATGGCGCTGCTTTGGTAGCTAGGCAATATGATATTGCCTTGGTGATGGGGATGAGAGAAAGGCAATGAAGATGCATATTTTGGAAGAAGACAAAAATCTGGTCTCCAATGCAGCATAAATCCTGAATGTCTGAAAAAGATAAAGAAAAATACTATTATTAATAATATGAAGCAGATAATAAGATCAAAAAAATTAATGAAGAGAAGATATATTTCTTAATTAGACAATAGAAGCCAACGTACTTATTACTCGCAGTTTGTCAGAATGACACTGGGGTCAATTTAGCTTCATGGTTGAAAGAGTGTATTAATTTATCTTTGTTTGTTACATTGTTCTTTGTTTATTTTTCTACATCCTGTGTCAAATAAATATTATTGAAGTAAAAACAGAGTTTCTATTTTTTTATGCATTTACATAGCACCTACATTACAACAATAGACCTATTGTATATGGTTACGGTAACTGCTGAACTTTTCAATACGAGACAGATATATGGTGGTAATATGTAGCTGGTTAACTGGTTGAACAGTTGCAGAGGTTAACTGGTTACTGATATTGAAACCGATGCCATCCCTTTTTATAACAGATGGATAGTCATTTTACCATGGAATTTATAATGGAAATTTCCAATTAATGCATAGAAGTTTTACCATATTATTATAAAAGCTCTGTAAAATTTATTTGTTGTTTTTTTTAAATACATCCCAGCAGCCAATAATGTCATTATAGTGATGGTTAGCTATTATGGTGGAAGAAGACTCTTAAAATAACAAGAAATGGTTTATATAACAAAGCTGTCCTTTTAGCCAAAAGGAAATAACAGCCAGTTGGTAAGTGGTTTCTTATAAATGAACTATCTATATAGTCTCAATTATATAATGAAAAGTTGTCATTATTCTCAGTAATTATTATTCATCATTATCATTAACATGTCATTATTATTGTTGGCAAAGCCAAATCCCAAGCTATAACTTATAATAAGTAAACTTGTCTCTATAGACAAAAGTTCTTAGTGATTAAGTGGTCCAACAAGAACAGGGATGGGATTGCTATTTGCCGGCATGTTTGCCGACACTGTGCAGCAACATTCCTATCATTATAACACAGGGGAACTTATGAGGTGCCCCTGGACTAAACCCAGCCAGTTCATTATACTGACACCAATGAGTCAGGCGTAATGCTGTCCCCTCAGCCCCAAGCACTAGGAGGGAAGCCACTACTATTAACTTTTAAGTCTTTGGTTTGACCTGGCCAGCATTTAAACCAGCAGCCTCCTGATCTGATGAAATGATCTTATTAGTCAAGCAGATTTAATAGCAAAATGGTATAAATAGTGGAATGAGCACAACGCTTTTGCCATTAATAATTAATCTGCAAGGCAGATTATTTCCATACCTGTAAATGTGTTAGTCCATAGAATGACCTTGACATTCAGAGGGTCAAGGATGTAGATTGAGGTACTGGTCCAGCTGACAAGGAAAGAGTTGCTGAAAAAAGCACATAAATAGGTAACTTCAAACAAGCTCAAAGCTGTGACTTCAGTCAAAAGACATATTTTAATCAAGAAAATGGTGCCGATAATTAGAAACAAAACATAGAATATTAGCAAGGTAAAGAATAACTCTAAGAGACATATTAATAATAAATAACAGGTTATGTCTTTGTCATCACGTAATTCACTTTTGTCACATAAAAAGATAATATGTTAAGAAACAGATCCTTTATCCAAATAGTGAGCCATTTAAATAGAACAACATAGAAGTTTTACATACAGAGATCAAAACAGTGTGCTATGCAATAATGTGTCAAACATAGAGTGGAAGTTTCATTGTTTCTACTGGGGCTTGGAACCTAGGATTATATCAAGGCAATGATCTATTGTTTAACATGATTACAAATTATCTTATTATTATCCAAGCTTCATATTATCACAAATCCTTCAATTAACTATTCATCAATTTCCACAGTAAACCATCTGCTCTACAAGTAACTCACAAGAACTTTTTAAGTATATGTACCATAGTAACTGCAGGACATTAACGTTGGCCAGAAATGTGACAAAAATGGATGCCACAGTTTACATAGGATATCAGTGCAGTCAGTCCAGGGCACAAACCAAGGATCTTCCTTTCATCACTTTCTCTACTTACCACACAACCTTCAGTTTGGGGAAGGAGACAGTCTGAGGATCATACTTCTGACCATCTGCTCCCTCATATGCACTGAAAAAAAATATTAATAGAAATTAAATAATTCAAAGCCAAAGTATTTCAATTACTTTAAGAAAGTTGTTACACATATCTAGTGTACTCACACTGTAATATCCTAATAGTCTGGTGTATAGCTAGCTTCTGATATTTTCAGATAATTTCAGTTTAAGTCCCAGGTCATAGGGTATGTAATGATTATGTGTAAGCAGCAGAGATCTATGTAATTGGAAAGTCACACCTATGTAGAAATTTAAAAGAATTTGAATAGAATTTGCAAATCTAGAGTGAAATTTGTACAAGGCATGAGAAACACCTCAAACAGATTTTGAAGCAGTGACCTCTTAAATCTGAGTTTGTTCTACCACTGGATTCTCCAAGCATTAAACTCTGGTTCTCCTTTTGTCAAAACAGATGCAATCTCGACTGAGCTAACAAAGAAACCTAACCACCATCTAGCCAAAGAACAAACTGTTTGGAAGTGGTCAACCTCATGTAATGACCTTCATGCATGAGAGCAATGGGAATATTAAAGATATCATAATTAAAAGCAGCCTCACTTGAAGCACATAATTTGTACACAGAATGTTAATTATACCCCCACAAATGAAGTTTCAGGGCGTATATAGAAGTGGGCTTGTTGGTCGATCTGTCAGTTTTCATGGTTTCCTGATGGTAACTTATAAAAGGCTTGACAGATTTAAAAAGAAATTAGGTACAAATGTGTAACATCACAAGTTACAGGCCCAGTTCAGCATTGGGGCTGGTGGGGTCAATGTCATGGTCACTGATTCTGAAAGTAGAATAATTTTTTCTGCTAATAACTTTAGTTAGAAATGGAGACATTGTGATGAACTTTGCTGCATAGGTAGCTTCTGTGAAAACACTTGGGATTAAAATGGAGCCAGTGGGGTCAAGGTCACTGCAAACAGGAAAATGGTTTCTGCTCAATAACTAGAGTTAGTGATGAAACTTGCTGTATGTAGCTTCTGTAAAGATGTTGCTTGGAATTGAAAATGGGGCAATTGAGATCAAGGTCAATGTCACTGTTACATGTGTCTATGTTTTTTGTATTACCTTATGCCATTGATTCTAAGCTTACAAGTTTCAGTATCAACCACCCTTGTAGAGGTATTAATCATATTAAGTGAAAGTTCTAGTTTATGTTTTATATTCAGTTTTGTAATATTTGAAAACGGTATCAAGCAAAATTGTGTTCATGTTAGTGGTGAAGCAGACGATTTATTATGAATTACCTGTACATGCATAAGGCTTTAACTTACCAGATATGTGGTTGTAAAACTGGGGTTGGCGGCGTGGCTAGGAGCTGCTTAAATTGATGGGTATTCATTACAGTGCCTGAATAATCAACCTAGAATAAAAAAACAAACAACAGTCATTTAATCAAATATAGGATGCCCTGACATTGGTAGCTCATATATTTATATTCTATTTCTAAAAAAAGGCTGACTGAATTGATTTCTATAGGAACAAAACAAATCTAGACTTAGAGTGAAAATGATGGATGCTACCCAAATGCCAATAATCCTAAAGTCCCAGCACAAACAACAAATTGCTCCATTGCCACACTATGACCTTGAACTTGCAGCCCCATGAATTTTGCATGTCTTCTTTATATGAAGGTTATAAGGGCAAAATACTATAAATTCATATTTTAAAATCCAAAAGTAAACAGCAAACTAAAGGGTAAAAAACAACAACTTTAAAGCTGAAAGTTGACCTTGACTTTTGACTTGTTTATATATCACATCGCATTGATGTGATACTATATGTGTTACATGAGTTATGAATCCGTCAACAAACAACAAAGTTATGAGCATGGTATGGATTTGCTTTAATACTGTCATGTAACCTTGACCTTCAAGGTAACTAAGATAATTAAAGGTACTACATGACATGCTGTCTTGAGCTGATGATCATTTGTACCACATAACTAGAAGTCTCCTAATACAGACCAAGTTAATGGGCTTGAATGAATGCTGTCAGGCATAAGGTTCTAGGCAGGGTCCTGAATATTTCATGTGATGCATCATCTTGTTTTTATAACTACTACTGCAAATTAATTTTAAAACCTCTCAATAAACAGCAAATTTATGGGTTTGACACAGATCTGTTTAAAAACCACACTACAAACTTGATCTTGAAGGCAGCATCTTGAATTTTGCATCATTATAATGTGATGACCACTTACTCACAGACAAAACATGAAGGGGCAGATGTACAGATTATTGAACCCACAGCTTGGCATCTATATGCTTTTTTTTAATTTCATAAGGTGAGGAAAAAGAACTAATAACATTAATTAAATCAACTTCTTTAAATAAGTACACATTTTATCTCCCTTAAAAAAAAGCTCTTCTATGGTTGTAATTTACAAACACACTGTTTTTTGTCTTTCTCCGAATTTGTTTAAGGCTTGTGTAATGTTGTATCCCCAAAATCTGTGATACCAATACAGGCTGGGATCAAACTGGAAACTTCCATTCCTTGGGCCTCTTCTATGAGGACAGACTAAGAAATTAAGGGTGTGTTCAGTAACAAATTTCTAAGACCATCTGTAAACTGCACATAAATTAAACTCTTAGAACAATTTTAAGAATGTAGGATATTGAAATTGAAATAAAAATGAAACACAATCAGAAAAGAGTCACTCTTATGACACTGCCATTAAAGTCAATAAAGAAGTTTAAGATGTGGGTTCCTCAACTTACTTCCCAGATTCTGGAGCCCGGTCTGGCGCAGTAGATAGTTGCAGCATCAGACAATGGTTGTTGTAGGAAACATGCTCCAAACTGACCATCCCTGATGTGAGAAACAAAAATATAGAGTATCCAATGCTGTTTCCCTAGGGAGCACTAAATAATGTAAAATGTACAACAGGATTCTATGTTATTTTTTTGTATTTTTTGCATTTTATAAGTAACTTACACTTCTTGTTATTAGCTATTCTATCAATTATTAAGTTGAGAAAGTTATCAAACACATGCCTGGTTAAAAACACTGCTGTACTGGTCATTAGCTAGCCCTGAACACATAAAAAAGTAAGTACAACAGCTCTTATCCTATGTATCAATCATAACAGATCAAAGTGGTAGGCTTATGACTTAATTGTCTTCAGATATGGTGTCTTCACATCAGGAGGGACTGAGGAATATAAAGTTGGTGAAAAGTTATCCTTTAGGAGTCCATACATAGTAATTTTTATTACCTCAAGAGGGAATGATGGGTAAACAGTTAGTGAACATTTAACCTTCAGAAGTCCTAACATAGTAATGTTAAACACATCAAGAGGAACAGAGGGTATAAAATTGGTGAAACTTTATCCATTATGAATCCTTACACAGGTAATTTTAAACACATTAAACTGGACTGAGGGATATAAAGTTGTTAAATAAATGTAAAAATGTGTTATAATTACCTTAGCCTTGTGCCAATTTGAGAGAACTGTTGTCTGAAAAGGTTCAGAAAATAATTGTAAAAGAGTAAATTTATTGAGTTAAATTGTATTAATGCAAATATAAACAAGAGGGCCATGATGGCCCTTAATCGCTCATCTGAGGACACCTACTTTTAGCAGGCTCATATCTGGCATCAAGTAATTAAGAGTTCTTTACTTTAGAAATCTTTGGTGAAGATTGGACCATTAGTGTGGCAACTGGGTTGCTAACATTTTCTAGAATTTTACCTAGCAACCTACTGAATCCCCATGACCCACTTCAAAATGTAACATATGTAAGATTTCATACTGGCAAACATTCTGGCCAAATTAAGTGAAGATTGGGCCATCAATGCAGCCTATTCGTGTTTTCACAAGGTTTTTCTAAAATTTAACCTAGTGACCTACTTTTTGACCCCAGATGACCCAATAATATACCGTACTATTCCAAGATTTCATGCAGACAAACAATCTGATCAAGTTTGGTGAAGATTGGGCTATGAATGTGGCCTTCAGTGTGTTCACATGCTTTTTCTAATTTTTGACCTCCAGACCTCTTTTCTGATCCCAAATCACAATAACGTCATGCAGACAAACATTTTGACCAAGTTTAATGAAGATTGGCTTGTAAAGTTGGCCTTTAGTGTATTCACAAGCTTTTTGTAACATTTGAAATATTCACCTACCTTTTGACCCCACATGACCCAGTTATGAACTCATCCAAGATTTCATGCAGGCAAACATTCAGATCAAGTTTGTTGTTGTTGGAACTAGTTTAATAAGGGTCTACTCGCCCTGTTGAGGGCTTTTTCATGACCCCGCCATGTTGCCCATGCATGGCTTAAATGTGTATATTCCGAAAGATATCGCCTAAAGTGGGCCCTAATTAGGTACCTAGTTTATGTACCCATTTACTGGAAAGATGGTATAATTTTGGTAATTTTTGGTCTTAAAGGGGATTGAGCATATTTTGAGTGAATTCCACTCCCTAATTCCTGGCTCTTTCCCCTGACACTAGGTTCTAATTGGTATTTGTTTATTTTATTTTTTTACCATAAGAAGGTTCCCTGTTTTCGGCTTACCTCTTCCCCTAACGAAATTGTGAAATAGTGGGGAAGGGGTGCACCTTTTTAGGGACCTGTGTAGCTAATAAGCTTTGGTATTTAAAGAGTAGTTGTGGTAGCTCGTTTAGACCCTAGTGTTTGTTTAGTTTTGATGTCTGGACGCCCGGGGCCCGACCGCCCACTTCAGATCAAGTTTGGTGAAGATTGGGCTTTAAATGTGGTCTCTAGTGTATTCAAAAGCTTTTACTGAGATTTGACCTAGTGACCTACTTTTTGGCCCCATGTGACCCAATAAGTAATTCATCCAAGATTTCATGCAGACAAACATTCTGACCAAGTTTAGTGAAGATTGGGCTGTTAATGTGGTCTGTAGTGTGTTCACAAGATGTTTCTATGATTTGACCTAGTGAACTACTTATTGACCTTATGTGACCCAGTAATGAACTCATCCAAGATTTCATGCAGGCAAACATTCTGACCAAGTTTGGTGAAGACTAGGCCATAAATGCCGTAAAGTTTTATATATAAGACGCACCCCCTCTTCGAGGTCTAGAATCAAGGAAAAAAGCAAATTCTCAAAGACAAGACGCATCCCCGATTCACTAATCCATCTGGCCGCCATTACGAAATTCCCGCGTCGCCGCATCGCTCGATTTGACTCGAGGGAACATGTTCCAATTGTTCCGTAAATCGGTGTTTGCGCCGAGTGCTTATTATTCTCTAAGTGTCTTGAATAATACGTCGCGACTGTTTGCCTAGTGAGACCGTGTGTATTGTGTTACGTCATGACACTCTACCCCAATATATCGTTTACACGCTAGACAGGATATTCTCGCGGCTATCCCAGCCCTACACATGAGAGAACATCCTGTTTCACGCGGCAGCATGTCATAAAATTAAGTTCTCGACACATGGGACAAACACACAAATGACATTTAAAATAACAACTAAGGTGTACGGACATTTGCCCCCCCCGGACATTTGCCCCCCGGACGTTTGCCCTCTTTTAAATGCAGGCCGGACGTTTGCCCCCCTGTCGTTTTTCAGAGCCGGACTTTTGCCCCCCTGTCGATTTTCAAAGCCGGACGTTTGCCCCCTCAACAAAACTTGAGGGCGGACGTTTGCCCCCCTCCCCCCATAACGTAAGGGCGGACTTTCAAAAAAATCAATCTGTCAATTTCATTAATTATACAAAGAATGTAAAAAACGGCGATTAACATCCTTGTACTTAATTATAAACAATTAGCTGTAATGCGTTCAGTTATACGCGGCGGTTTCTTTGCATTACTAATTTCACAGAGAATGCCAATTAACGGCGATTAACATGATTGTATTTAATTATAAACAATTAACTGTATTGCATTAAATTATACGCGACGGTTTCTTTGATTGGCCGAATTAAATCCAGGAGATTCAATTAAAACGTTGACAGTTAACCTGTTTGTGACACTCTACGCATGAGTGGCAAGCGATCGCGGGAAATGTGTAGCAAACAACCTGTTAAAGCCGAAGTCTTGCGGGTTCGACGGCGAGAGTTTTAGAACGGGTAAATTGTCTCGGAACCTGATGCGATGTAAAGATATGAAGGCAAACTAGATTGTAACTTTTACTTAATTCCAGTCCTATGAAAAAAATTATAGAAAATTTTGTTACACCTAACACATTTCATGTACTGTAGCACCATGTAGTACCGTTTGTGTATGTTTCTAATATGGCGGGAAGACATTTACAGGCGGGATACAGAGTTTGAGAAGAAAGGGAGGGCAATTTCCGCCTTGACATTTTAGTAGAGGGGGCAAACGTCCGCTTTGTAATTTCAGCTGGGGGGCAAACGTCCGCCTTGTAATTTCAGCTGGGGGGCAAACGTCCGCCTTATAATTTCAGCTGGGGGGCAAACGTCCGCCCTTCACAAATAGGGGGGCAAACGTCCGGGGGGCAAACGTCCGGGGGGGCAACTGTCCTAGATTCAACAACTAAAGGCTTTTATATGTTCATTTTCACACCATGCTATTTAAGTGACCGCTTACCAACAAATTAGTTCTATGCACCTTTGTAATTACTTACGGATAATGGACGATCTATTAACATCCAAAAGAGGTGTGAAAACTTGTCTCCGCAAATAGCCGATGCACATTTTATTGTTGTTAAGAGGGTTTTTAATTTCAACTTAAAATTTATTCGTAGTTAACATTTAAAATAAAACAAATTTAAATTCAAAATTGATCAATTGAATAATACCATATTACTTAGACGATGATAATAACAGCGTCGTCAATGAATATGCCCGTTCCACTAAAACTCAATAACCGTTTCCGGATTATGAAACTTCGCCGATTTTGTTAGAATAAATTGATATTTATGCAAATATCTATTGCATATTGTTGTTTTATGTATACACAAACGAATTTAAATGTCTCTTTTTATGTTTAATGTCAAATTTTAGGTAAAAACAACGTAACCTTTCCCTTAAAATAGCACAATACAGTTGTCTATGGCCGATACCATCGGCGATATTCTCTGCGGTCGGATTAGTCTAAGGGTCAATTTTGGTCTGGGAAAAAAGGGGAAAACTTAAATTCGCATGTATAAGACGCACCCCCACTTTTTTTATCATCATTTGGGGCAAAAAACTGCGTCTTATCTATAAAACTTTACGGTGGGTCCTCTAGTGTATTCACAAGCTTTTTCTAATATTTGACCTAGTGATCTACTTTTTGACCCCCAGGTGACCCAATAATGAAGTCATCCAAGATTTCATGCAGACAAACATTCTGACCAAGTTTAATGAAGATTGGATAAAATCTGTGGCCTCTTTTCAAATCATGTTATGCCAAAACTTCCTCAAACACTGGTAAAATATAGTTTTATGTATGTGGTATATACAAACTGTTGGACACCACCTTTAACAGATTTTACATATTACCATTATGATCACCTCATTACAGAACCCATAATTTGTATACTGTATTGAAAGAGGTTAATTGATTTACTGCAGCTTTTAATAAAATTGCAAAATCAATCACAAATATTAATAAATATTATTGACATTTTTACAGGAAATTTAATCACTTTATACTTAATTCATGAGAATTTATTAACCAATTTGTGTTATCATTATACACTGATTTTATGTTAAGATTTACTATATGATGGGACATCTTTAAACATGTATAATAAGATAACACTGCTACTGCTGACAGTTGATGGGCATACTTGGTAGAATCACATAGGTAGCAGCGAGTCCATGTTGAGACAAGAATCTTCTCTCCAACCTTGTCCAGCTGTACGATCATGGAGTCCAGTTTCAGAATGACCTCCAATGGCAGACTAAACAGATTCTTGGCCTGTAATAATTTATTAACTATTCTGAAGTGTCCACCTGGTAATTATTATTTTTTATATCAAATTTAAATGTATTACTGTATTTTATTGAATTGAGCTGCATTGTTTAATGTCTGTATTATTGAACTATATGAAAAGAATTATCTGTTACTTTTTAAACTAAGACGCTTAATTATTGTTTTCAGGATGTTTTTTTTGCATGTTTATTCAAAATAAACAACAAATGAGTTTAACCCCATCATCGTAGTCACTAACTCCTACGAAGACCCCATTACAGTAAAAACAATATTAAAGTGGAATGTTTTGGGGGGGTTTTCAAAACAATATATATACAACAATATATATTGTATAAACATTTACTTAGAGTTATATTAATAAAGCTTGTCTAAAGATTAAATAAGAACAGTCAAATATCTTGTGATGGTCCTGCAACCAAATACTGGTATTTTATTATTTGGTTAGCAATGTTTTATTCATAGCAAAAATTAACATTTTTTCTCGGTTAAGTAGAACTTTTAAAATTAAAGTGAAATTTATTGTCATATACTAGTGTCATTAATGGAATATATGACATTTGATTAAATTTCCTTCTTTTTCACAATTTCCTTTTGAAAAAACAACAACACAGCAGTCTTATTAAAACTGGCAACCTTAGAAATTCAAACAGTTCTGCTGAAGTTATAATACTCAGCTTTATAAGACTGTAATTCAGTATTAATTCTCTACTATTTTTCCAGAATGAAAAACTTTTTATTCAAATTCAAATGTGCAACCTTTTATTATCTGACTCCTGCATAAAAATGAATGTGTGTTTATATTTTGAAATTTGTGTGTTTTTTTCTTAATATCAAAGACTCGAACAATTGGACCTAACAGGTTTGTAACAAATTAATCTTGTCAGTGTCAGGGGCTGGAGAAAATCCCTCCTGGACAAAATCCCTTCCAGTCATTTTAGCACAGTGGCTAGCATCGCACCCCATGTATTTTACAAGATGGATAGAATCACACCAATGAATTTTACAAGGCAGACATAATCACTCCCTCATGAATTTTACAAGGCGTACAAAATCCCCTTGTCTCCTGCCCCCAGAATTTAGTTTTTCAATGCAACATTTTATTTTTTGCTAAGTTATTACATAAATCGAAAAACTTACACAAGTTTCATATGTTTGCATGTCCAGGTTTGAGGAGTGGGGGGGCGTGTTATGTTCCATCTTGAAAAAAATTCAGGGAGGGTGTGTAGGGGCTGGGTTTCTGTCCACTAATGTCGAAGTGACCTGAAGGGATTTCATCACCAATGGGATACATTGGTGAAATTGACATCATCTCCCTTGTTAGTTAATATTTGAGGTATTCCAAACAGTAGGTAAGTCCTTTTGGTTGAAATTCTTGGACTTTATCACCTGTTCTTTTGTAGATTTCAAAATTTCCAACACTGAAATTTCATATTTTTGCATAGATAAAAGCTTAAAATCCATTGAAATACTTATATAGATATGTTATTCATAAAAGAAAATGAAAGTGTTTCTTGATGATGGTTATTCTGGGTATCACAAGAAAAGCAGAAAAGTCAACATACACTCCAAAGAGCACAAGCATAAAAACTGAGTAAAACAAATTGAAAGGATCTACTTGCACTTAGGGATTATTCAAGGGAGACTATTCATTAATGTCTCTCATAAGAGTCGGTACCTTGTTTGAGTACACTGGCATGACTGACACTCTCCCAAGATCATCCCCTATGTACACTTTACTGCTGGTGTGGTCCCAGAAAATACAGGTCACACTACAGCCCGATATCTCTGTTGATCTCAATGTCTCTGGTTTGGACCGACCATCCAGTCGCATTTCAACAACATGGATGGAGTTAAGGCTGTTAAATGAAAGAGAAAAAATCAATCACATACTGGCAAAGATTCAAAATTCTTTTTCTTTTGTTATATGTTAACATTTTTGTTTGAATGTTTAATTGTACGTTTGAAATACATCGCACAAACATAATTTTGATGTCCAGCTATCACACGACAATTGGAGGTAGAAAGACCCAACATTCATATACAAGTACTGCCCCTGGTTTACAACAGGTCAATGAAGTGCCTATGGTCAAGGGGCAGAACTTAATTGGGAACTGGCTTGCTGTGTATGGGTCATTTGTTAGGGTCCAACAAAAAAGCTGAATGTCACTATAATGACCATTGTAAAAACAGCATCTAGAGTTGGTGAGGGGCTGTGGAGATTCAATTCACTAACTCTAACCGCTCGGCCACGGGCACTCCTGTTATCAGTTTAGATTACAAATGATTGTGTACCTACTGTATGTAATGATGCTATAATGTTTATACCTTCATTGCAAGAGATGTCAAAATGGGCAGTAATTCTTACCTATTTCAGAAGTTGTTCATTTGTATGTAGAAGGTTGAGTATTAACATAAGATTTCCTACCTGTAAAATGCCACCAATTTTTCACTTGGACTGATCTGGATAATGCTGACTGAATTTGCTGCCTGAAATAACATCAATTTATTATTGTTATGATCTTTTTAAGACAACACAAGAAAGAACACTTGAACCCTTATTTCTATTTTGGTCCTTATAGCCCTCTACCAGTCCTGAGCAGAACCAGCAACCAGATATAAACTAACAGTACCTGAAACAATACATTGCCTTATTTTTGTTTAACATTTGAAGTATAATCATTGAAAAAAATACTCAAATGATTATCTTGGTAGAACCACTGGTAAACTACAAGTCAGTTACCATGCCTCTACATTTCATTGTGGCTGGGACTTTGTTTCACTAAGTTAAAGTAAATTGGTGACAACTAGTCAAATTTATATTTTATGTTTTATTTAAAATGAGCAAAATGCCATTGAATTATGCAATCAAAAATATAACCTCTGGTCACTAAATTATATGTGAACATGAGTCTCATGAGTGTGAGACTTAACAGGTATGAGTGGCACATGTGGTTGTTATTTTTAATGAAATAAAAAATAATAATGATCCATCATGAAGTTAATGATTTAATATTTGACAGTGTGTTTTAATGCCTTTGTTACAAAATTTACTTTCATTCCAAGTCAACAGAGTGTAATCATATTCAGTAAATTTGTAAATAAATGTATTATTTAATATTTATGCAATGTAAAGGGAGTTCATTCACCCTTTTGGGATGGAACTCTTAGAATTGGTGATTTTTTTTTAACAAAAACCATTACTCATATGTATAGGAAACAAAATGTCAAACATCATTATAGTAAGGGTCCTTTTTTGGTTGTTAGTGTGCATACAAGTGAATACATGTGAAATGGTCTTCACTGCCTCTGAGACCCATAGAGAATACTGAAATAAACATGCCACAGCATGTTCAAAACAGGTTTACATTGAAATCACTATCAGGACTGACTGGAATTCTTTGAAAAAGAAATTCAAGAAAATTCAAAGGGCATAAATGAACAATAGCAAAAATTGCTCACAAAATCTGGCAAAACCAGTACCCCTTACAACCAATATAACTGTCCCTCCAATCCAGAAAAGAAATTGATGAACTTTCTTTTACAAGTGTTGCCAGTCTTCAAAATTAACATCCAATAATAAAACAATTTACAGCAATAATAAATTTGGTTAATTCACAATCAGTGACAAAAGTATCAGCTATACCTTAAATATGCATTCCTGTTCAATAGAAAAATGCTTTGTAGCGAGCTAATAAGCTAGCTAGATGTGGAAGAAAGAAATATCAGTTTTTTTACATTACACTGAGTAATGGGTTTTGTATGAATCAAATAAACAACTAAACAAAACTAATAGCCGATAGTATCAGTTGTATCAGTTATTCATGTACATGTGTATTTATTATATATGTAGTTCATATGTGTGTGTTTTCGCATTAAGTAGAAATGCTGTAACTATATACTTTGTTGAACTGGGATGATTGATTCAAAGGCAGAATGTTTGTTTTCTTACTTACATCAACGTATATCTCCACCTGTATGCCCATTATAATTTGCTTATATAATAATTAACTTACAGATTAAACAAAACTGTGACTAAATGTATGTTTAAACAGAGACCATATGTACTAAGCAATCTGTATTGCTTATAAAACAATTTGAAAGAATATTGTAGTTGATTTTTTTACACGGATAATCAGAAACTACAAAACTTTTAGGTATGTCTTGTGTTCTAATATGAGTAACGTACATTGTCAAGTATATATTGCGGTAGCCTTGGTTATACTCTTTTGACTGGACATGATGTATCCGGTGGGCAGTCGGGTGGGTGAGAGGTGCGATATGACACACACACAGCACTTTGATTGGCTAGGAATTCAAGTCTAACAGCTGATCTCCTTACTGAGCACTCTATCTTGGCAGTTTTATGACCATAAACCTACTGTGCAATTTTTATAACAATGTCAAGTCACCAAAGGACTTATACACACATGCGTGTAAATGCTTATGCTGACAGGAAACGTGTAGCTATAGTACAACAAAGGATTTAGTTTATGTGGAGTTTTTATCTTCAAATGATGGTAATGCAAAAAAAGCGGTTTTCCTTTTTTAATTTAGTATGGTCTCAGATTAAATTAAATTAAAAGGGGTCTATCTTCTAATTTGAATGGAAGAAGTCTGTGGGTGGAACATCCACTCGCCCACTCGCTTAAGGATTAGAATCTTCATGATTATGAATTAATTGTCGCTTTATGACATTAATATTTGTTAAACAAGTGTGTGCTTTAAAGTTTGATTAGAATACATGCAGCTTATTTAACCTATTCTTTTCTATAGAATTAAAGCGTGTTTAGTTTTCAACTTTCTAATAAAAAAATTTTGAGCCTCGAAAGATGAGCATAAAATGGTTCAAAATATGAAATCAGATAGCAAGAATCCCTTAGTTTTTGTCGTATAAGGTTGCCTTGTGACTGTGCAAGGATACTGATACAAATAATAGCAAGTTGTACTATGTATTCAAAGTAAAACTGCATTTTAAGATGATATCGCTATACAAATATTGCCCATTGCATGATTTTACTTCTAATTTCAAGGAAGGCGACTCTTGTTGTTGCACATGTGCAGAAGTCCATGTATTACATGCCATTTGGACGTGTAATATTTGGAAAGGTAATAACTGACTTACAGATTAATGCATACTGATATATTATTTATAAACTAAGGAAGTGATTTTTTTATCATTTAAAGAGTAAGCCTACCAATTAATCATTTTAATGAAGATAAAGTAAAACTTTCTTAAGAATTTTAAAACTGGAATCATATCAGTTTTATGGCAGAAGTTACCATTCTTTCCATAAACAACACTCTTATCTCTCACCTTGTCTGCAAAAATAATTTGGAGTAATTTGAGGTCCAATCTTGAAAAGATATAAACACCTCCTGTGTTGGCACCAATCACAATATATCTGCTTGATACAGACAAGCAGTTGTACTGAAAAATACAAATAAAAACATTTCCATAATATTGTAGATTTTAATAAAATAAAATGAAAAATGTCATCAGAAAATTTAAAAAAATGAACTGATATATGGCTCTTCCTAGAGCTGTCTGCCAAGGTAGGTAGGCTGGTTGGACATTTACCTTAAAGGCTTTGGAAATTGGTGAGACACCTTGTACTAGTCTGATTACTCAATTGCTACCTGGCTGGCACTCATGTGCACAGATGTGATTTGTGAGTATGAGAATGTTTGATTTTTTTGTAGAAAAATTGCCAAAAATAAACTTTAAGAGAAGAATAAAGTACAGAGTCACACCAGTGGGTGAGTTTACAAGATACATTTGCAGACAAACATAATGTTAACATTGTTATAAAGTTTGTAACATATGATAAAATAACGTTAAAAAGTTACGAGTATGCTCTTAGGGAGGTCACTACACAAGGTTAGAAAAAACGTACCTTTAATCGTGTTGTTCTTTTCAATGGGTCTTGTAAGCTATCCAACGGTTGAGTGTTGCAGAGCAAATACATTTCCGTCATGTCGCTAATTTTGTCTTCCATGGCACGAATCTCATAAAAAATATTTTATAATGACATCCAATCTCGATCACTGACAGTAGATTCTAAACAACTTCTGAACACGAAAATGTTAGAAGTTCTAGTTTTGTTACTAGAAGAAATCTTCCGAGTATCCGCCATCTTTTGATCATGTGATAGCTCCTACAAATAAGGGGAATAATTTATGTTTATTTGTTTACGTGTAAATTACGAAAGCGGTTGCTCCCCCTGAAACGTTCGACGAATCCCTTACTGATTAATTTTAAAAATGAGGTGTTAAGTTGATCATTATCATATTTCGTCTGTCAAGCCATAAGTTATCGACTCTTCGTTATGATTTTATGTCATTACTGATTTTAAATAAATTCCAAATATGCTCGGCAGATTTATTCATGGTATCTCATAATAATTTTGACTTTTAAGGCGGTGACAGGGATGGATTCATGAGGGGGATGCAAGCCCCCCACCAACCAGGTAAAAGGGTAGAGTTGTGTAAACACATACATGTGAGTTTAAAAATACTAAGCCTTTAAAGCAGATGTTGCCTGTTGATTGCTTAGGCAGTAATATATAGTATATATGCATATAGTATTTACTGCGATAAAGTTGAATGGATCTTGAGTAATGTCCACACACACACACACACACACACACACCATCACCACCACAATATTCTGGGTCCGCCCCTGAGCTGGGAACAATTTCTTCACATCAAATTTCACTTTTTCATCTGGTAGACATATTTATTTACTATCCAGTTGTACACGTTTACATGAACACAATTTATGAAGCTAGAAACTTTTGCCATTATGACATCCCTTAATGTTTGTTGTGTGTGTGTTTTATTTTAAATAGAAATTATGTAACACTTAAAGTTATAAATAATGAAGATTTTATCCTGTTTTACAACATTTTTATTAAATTTGGTAAATATTTTAAATAATTTTCAAAATTCGCTCATGACTAGAAATAAGTAATCACTTTGGACTGTTAAAAAGGCTGACGAAAACACAATTTGAAATGCCAACATCTTTAGAATATTTAAAGATCGAAAGTTCTAGTTTTTGTTAAATCTGGTAAAAAAACTGACATTATCATAGATGTTTGTATTGAACGAACTAAGACAGCACACGTGTGTAAAGGTCTTTCATACAACTTTTATATACACTCAATGTATACAAATACGTAAATGTTATTTTTGAAAAATAAGTAACTAAATATCAATCCCTCGTTGACATTTGTAAGGAGAAGGGTTGGAAATTTTGGTGCTTTCCAGTGGAAGCAAGCTGCAGAGGTTACCCGGCTCAGTCCCTATGGCGGGCTTTGAGCTCCCTTGGGATTACCGGTAAAAGAAGGAATAGAGCTATTTCCAAAATAGTGCAGGAAGCTCAAGGTGCTTCATTGTGGGGTTGGCAAAAGGTGGAGCAAGAATGAAAGTAGGCCTCAGCGGCTTCCCGGCCAAGTCCCCATGGACATGAAATAAACAGCGGAGGCTTAGTACCCCCAGGTTGGCACAAGGTCACATCCAGTTGGACGAACCATAGGAGGACGTAGGTGGTTTCGTCCAAACGTCCAATAATATTTGGCCCACCAGATGATGGGGATAGTAGCAGCAGTAAAATATGTATCTTACAACTGTATCTTACAACTGTATACAAGAAAAGTCGTTGATGCGAAGCATCAAAGGCGACGCAAAAAAGTTGAAGAGATAAAGAGATTAAAGGGAGCATTATGGGAACAATTAACAAAGACACTGGAAACGTTGTGGTTTTTATTTGGACGCTTTCAGTATACTTTAAATCTAGTTAAAAAGTCTGTGTAACTTATATTCCTGAGACCAGAGAATGTTTAAAACAAAATATAAAAAACGACACCGTTTAATAGGTTTTCTAAGATGTTACCTATGTATATGTAGATTTTGTGTCACGAGAAAAAATCATGTATTGTTCAGACAGTAACTTTCCCAACTGGGTATATTTTTTCTCAGTATCTTATTGTTTATTTTCAAAGTTAATTTAAAAGTTACAGACACACACACAAATAAAAATATAAAAATAGAACGCAGTTTACAAGTATTTGATCAGGTTTAGAAAGTCGGCAAAAAAACTTTCCCCATGTGCAAATTTCAGTGAGCATTTCATATATAGGCGTCGCGCTTCAGCGTGTCGCCAAATAAAGACGAAAATGAAAGCAATTCAACATTATCAATACCATAGCTTTGAATAACTGACAAGACAACCGCGGTTGAAAACAGACGTAAGATGTAGTAAAATAACAGAAAACTACACTGAAAGCTGGCTGTATTGGACATAGTCAAAACAGATGAAACTTAAAATTAGCTAAAAGCTACATTGATTATTAAAGGTGGACTGGTAGCCGATTTTTTGCGTATATGTTAAAGGTGGACTGGTAGCCGATTTTGTGCGTATATTAAATGCATGTAACAATATCTTTCAATTGTTTCGGGGAATTTAGGCATATCTGAACCAACGTACTCGTACGTTATTCTGAAAAGGTCGACTTTGAACATTACCTGAATTGTTAGACAGTCGGTTGAAACACAATCAGGGGAATAGTAATGTTGCACATTCGGGTGAAAAAATAATGACTAAAGTTTAGAAACAAAATTAATTTTCTTTAAAATGTTTGATGTGAAATTAGGAATTTCAATGGTTTGTCTATATTCCTTTCGGATTTTTCATGGTAAGATGGAATATATTTAGTGGTTATGGACACTACAAGCATACCTTTTTTGAAGATAAAGATTCAAGACTTTAATGATCTATTATTTTTTTCCTGTTTCATAACAATAACATATGAATATACAAAAACAGGGCAAAAATGCTTAGAAAATATTTCAAAGAAGAAAAAATGTGACTTGTAATTAGTGAATATTTAATTAAATTTCAATTATTTTCTTTCTCTCTTGAAACAAAACTTCTATTATTCAAAAGCAGCGACTAATTTTCATAAAGTTCTTAAATGTAATTTGTAACTAATTTAGATACGACACTACAAAAAACCTAGGCCTTAGTTTTTTAATACAAATAGACATCTGTTTCTGCTGCCACTTTGCCTTGAAAATGTGCCCAGGATACTTATCTAGATCTTTCTTCAAGTTCCTCTACAAAGTTTGTTTCTTTTGACAGACCCAAGACTGTCCTCTTAACTGTGTTGTCTTTTCTAATTAATATCCGTTGGTCCCCATCGGTATTAATTTTATCGACTTTACTTTCACCTCTTACAAGCTTTCGGCGTATTTTGGAACTGGCAGAGGTCCACAAATGATATCTTCTGTTTGTCAAGAACTACCGTTTTCAGTTATCCTTTGTTGGTTGATGTTACTATTAATTTTAATATGTTATTTCACTGCTTTCTACCTTCTAAGCATATTTGGCATAGACAGGATCTGTGATACGTTTTATATATTGTGTGTAAATTTTCTGGCTTTAATTTTTAAACATTGAGAAGCCGGTTTTTATTTTGGGATTTTGATATATAAAGTTTCTGTATGTATCGAACAAAGTCAATGTCATTATATGCTCCAGGAAAACCTCTTTTTTTCCCATCATTAGTTTTTCCACTTCTTTCTTGTTTAGCACTACTCAGCTGACTTCAGTTGATAAATAATAACTGTTTACTTATGAGGTTTTATTTCTTTGAGCTGTCAGTTGATATGGAACTTGTAACGTTCATGTTGTTTTTGTTGTTGTTGTTGTTTTACATTTCTGTTCGTACCTGATTGACATCCCCATTGTGAAGCATTTCAATTGGAAATATAATTGTACAACACAGATTGTAGATGTTTATTGTGTTAAACAATAATGAACATTAAGGACTGTATCAGTGATTGATTGATAATCTAAACATTTGTTCATTTTTACCGTTTAAAAACTTGTTATGTGGATAACATTAGTATGGGTGTTTGCACACATTTCTGTAATATATGAAAAATAAGTTGTTCTATAAATAAACATTTCCATCCGAATTTTGTAACAATATGCCTTGAAATGACCAGTGTTGAATAGTTTGTTAAAACAGATTCTGTTGTGTGTTGTTGTTTTTTTACTTTTGGTTTGTTTAGGACACTACATTTCCAATAATCCATTTTGAAAAGAGACAACTAACTTTCTTTAGTGAAATTGCAGTCAGACCTTTCAAAATAATTCACGAGTTAAACTTCTACACTGATAAACGAATCATCATTTATCTCTCTATAGCACAAGAATTGGTATGGCATTTTACAATGACATTAATTTCCCTATAGTTCAAGAATTGGTATGGTATTTTACAATGTCATTTATCTCTCTATAGCACAAGAATTGGTATGGCATTTTACAATGACATTAATTTCCCTATAGTTCAAGAATTGGTATAGTATTTTACAATGTCATTTATCTCTATATACCTCAAGAATTGGTATTGTATTTTACAATGATATTTTTCTCTCTATAGTTCAAGAATTGGTAGGGTATTTTTCAATGTCAATTATCTCTCTATAGTTCAAGAATTGATATGGTATTTTACAGTGACATTTATCTCTCTATAGTTCAAGAATTGACATGGTATTTTTCAATGTCATTTATCTCTCTAAAGTTCAAGAATTGGAATGGCATTTTTCAATGCCAATTATCTCTCTATAGTTCAAGAATTGGAATGGCATTTTTCAATGCCAATTATCTCTCTATAGTTCAAGAATTGGAATGGCATTTTTCAATGCCAATTATCTCTCTATAGTTCAAGAATTGGTATGGTATTTTACAATGTCATTTATCTCTATATACCTCAAGAATTGGTATTGTATTTTACAATGATATTTTTCTCTCTATAGTTCAAGAATTGGTATGGTATTTTTCAATGTCAATTATCTCTCTATAGTTCAAGAATTGATATGGTATTTTACAGTGACATTTATCTTTCTATAGTTCAAGAATTGACATGGTATTTTTCAATGTCATTTATCTCTCTAAAGTTCAAGAATTGGAATGGCATTTTTCAATGCCAATTATCTCTCTATAGTTCAAGAATTCGAATGGCATTTTTCAATGCCAATTATCTCTCTATAGTTCAAGAATTGGAATGGCATTTTTCAATGCCAATTATCTCTCTATAGTTCAAGAATTGGTATGGTATTTTACAATGACATTTATCTCTCTATAGTTCAAGAATTGATATGACTTTTTTAAATGTCATTTATCTCTCTATAGTTCAAGAATTGGTATGGCAGTTGTCAATGCCATGTGCTTCTGCAACAGGAAGTGATGCTACATATAAGGATGATGGAGTCCGGTTTGTCCAGTTAGTTGCATCATCAGCATGTGGGTATAAAATAAATTTGATCAATAACTTTGTGAAAAATATAAATAACTTGTATTAGAATATATATATATTCAAAATAAACAAAAATATTGATGAAATACAATAACAGACACGTTACAAACACTACATGTATTTTGTAGTGTCTGTAACGAATAATGTAATGCTACATCAGAATGTCATGAATGAGAAAAACATCAGATTCTTATATCAAGAAGTCAGTCTGATATTTAAAAAAACAAAACAATTTTTTTGATACCTGTCAATAATGTAAAATAAAATAAGTTGCATCATTTTGCTGAGACTAATTTTTTTAAAGGTAAAATTTAATTTCTAATAATGCAGGAATGATTGGGGGTTTTGTTCTTTAAGTACAGTCACATTCAAGGGATGATTGTATGCTAGAATACTAAAGGAAAAAGAAGTATATACATCACCGTTATTTATAATTACAAAAGAAGGGAACTTCAGGTAGACACTGTACAACCCCTTTCATACTTTACAATATCTGTAATAGTTGTAACAATTTTCACCCGATTTTAATAAATCAAACACCAAAATAATTTATATAAGCTTTTCTGTATATTAGAGATGCACATTTACATGGAAATTTGTGATAAATAACCAATATTTCAATTTAAAAAAATAGAGAAATTGTCAGTAACCCTAAAAAATATATATATGAAATGCATGTTCAGCCATTGCTTGAAAATTATTTTAGCACTGAAACTTGGCACAGATCTTATTCTCATTTTGGTTGTTGTGAGTTATAGTATGTTTAATTGCAGTCAATGGACGTGACATCTCTGAAAACCATGTATATCAATAAAATTTTCTAAACTGTTCCTTTATTGTGTTTCACCCGAGAGTGTTGGCATTGAAATGATGGTGATGATAATAATAATAATAATTATTATTATTATTATTATTATTATTATTATTATTATTATTATTACCATACATTAAGGTGCCTTAATCACAAGAGTGATCAAAGGTACCTAACAAAATATAAAATTGTAACTAAAACATTGACAAGAAATAAAACATGTGTAGCAATTGGCAATGGCAGATAAAACATTTTGATAAGAATATAAAAGAAATAAGTGCAAATGAGCATTAATAAAAAGCTGTGTTTTCATAGCCCTCTTAAAGCTTATCAGTGTTGAAAGGGCCCTGAGGTTAACAGGAAGGTTGATCCGTAGCCTCGGGGCAGCAGAATAAAAGGATCGCTCCCCGAGGCGTGACTTGGTCCTAGGTGTGGCCAGGAGTCATTGACCACCGGAGCGAAGAGGTATGCTCGGTTGATGATATTGATCATATCTAATATGAAGGTTAGTGCAGTGCCATTGATCGCACGGAATGCTTGCACCAGAACCGTGTAGTCGATTCGACTACTTACTGGTAACCAGTGTAAAATCACAAGAATTGGAGAAATGTGGTCAGACCGCTTCGCGCCGATGGTAAGACGAAAAGCCGAATTTTGAACTCTCTGTAAACAGTGGATGATGTTATTTGGAAGGCCAGTTAACATTGCATTACAATAGTCCAAGCGTGAAGTAATGAGTCCATTAACCGGTGAATTAAGTGCGCTTTCAGACAAACATCGTCATAGATGACCTATTTTCCTTAAATGCATAAAGCAAGACCGTGCAACTGATTTAACTTGGCGGCCAAACACAACACCAAGATTTCATACAGAATCACTGGATTTGAAAGAGATGCCATTGATGGTGATAGAAATATACAATATGTCCGGTGATGACCCCCTTAGGCGCAAAAAAGCAACACTTCGGTTTTGTCACTATTGAGCTTAAGAGAGTTGGTATCCAAGCGCTGGACAGCTTGTTCGCGATTCGCAACACATTTGCGCTTAAAGAAGACATACAATTGTGTATCGTCAGCATACATGTAGTAGTCTAGGCCATGTTGCCTGATCAGATCACCAAGAGCCCGTGTGTACAGGGAGTAGAGTTTAGGCCCCAGAACAGACCCCTGGGGTACACCAAATCTGAGCTCATGGGGATTTGAACTGTTGCAGGATAAATACACTGACTAATGACGATTACTAATGTACGAAGCGAACCACTCTAATGCTACACCGGAAATACCAAAACCTGATCTAAAGCGTTCAATAAGCGCCCTGTGGTCCAAAGTATCGAAGGCTGCTGATAAGTCGAGCAGAGACAAAATAGACGCATCACACCGATCCAATAATTTTAATATATCAAAATGAACGCGAAGGAGTGCGTTTTAACCGAACGAAACTTGATGTACGCACTCTAATATGGTCCAGAGAGAGCATTTGCACTGAGGTACTAATCAAGCCTACTGGCAACAACCTGCTCCAAGAGTTTTGACAGAAAGCTCAGATTGGAGACGGGACGGTAGTTCTTGTCAACCTCTGGGTCAAGACCAGCTATTTTAAGGAGCGGGGTGATGTGAGCCATCTTGACTGACTCGGTTCTTCGGTTCTTGAGTAGTGGCACAAGTTCGTCAATACACTCTTTCAATCAACCACGTTGGTAGAGGGTCTAATGCGCAGGACATATTCGGACTTTAGGGTTGAAGTAGTAGTCTTCAATCTTGAAGTTGAGGTAGGACTCTCGTGCCTTGACCAGCATTGCGTTGACTCGACGACACTGAGCCCGGTAATCTGACGATGAACTTCCAACTTCCATCTTAGACTTGAGTCACAGACGTTCAAGACGACGTTTCTCCCGTTTCACATCATGAAGCTAGTCGGAGAACCATGGAGCATGTGGTCGGAGTCTGATGGTCTTATACTGTAACGGACCCTGTTTTTCGACTAGCCGCTTTATTTTAACGGTAGGGTGTGGACTGACTTGACGGGGTTGGCAGATTTTTCAAACGCCGTTTCGAACTGCACTGCCAAGTGATCCGTACACGAGTGGCCCCTGTTATCCCAGATAGCAGGATCGAACACACTGACGATAGATACGAATGCACTAATGTCCTTCATGATGACAACATCCAGGATGTGGCCTTTCTGATGTGTGTCATCCTTGACAAATTGGTGATGTCCATAGATCTCAAGTGACGCGAGAAACCGGCAAGCGTCACGATCTGACTGATCATCGAGGTGAAAGTTTAAGTCTCCAACTACAACAAGTTCGTCCAGCCTGGCACTGTGCACATCTATAAATTGAGACCATTCCTCGAAGAAGACACACTTTTGCAGTCCATCAGTCCTGGAAGCCGGAGAACGGTAGACAACTGACAGAAGATGCTGTCTGCTGAAGAAGCTCAATGCAGTAGTCCATGTACTTAAAGTGAGAGTATTGCTTACTGGCAGGCCTTAACTCTGACTTACAGGGTGAACCTGAATAATAAGGCCACACCTCCGCCAACTCTACCATCCTAATGAAGAACATGTTGGAGTTGGTATCCCGTTTAGACAAGTTCTCCCAGACAGACATCATCAACAGATGAACCAAGCTACGTCTCCGTTATTGCTACGATGTCAAAGTCATTAATAGTGACACAATCTGAGTCTGAGAAAGAGATTGTCTTGTTTTTCAGAGAACGGACATTTACACAGCATACCTTCAGAAACTTGCGGTGTGCCTTTCTAGGGTGACCATGGTTGACACAGTTGACCCGAATGAGGTTGCTGTTGTTGAGTTTCTTACATAGACATGGTTTCTTAGATTCATGATTGTTATGTACAGTAGTACCCCAGCGTTTAAGGTTACGCTAGTCAGGTTAAGGGTTGTTTACCGTTGCGGTATCGATGACGTAGCATTCGCGTAACTGCTAGAAAGAAAAGGATCATGCTAGAAAGTTCATTTGTTTATTTGTTTATTTTTAACGGGGTTTCGAGAATGTTCTGGGTTTCGTGAATGTTCTAGAAATTATTTGGGTCTACATAAAGGCGTGTTAGCCGATTTAAAGCAAGTTTGGATAAAAGTTTGGACATAGAGTTTGGACATATAGTTTGGAAATACTTGCAGCTTCTATGTTAAATCTTTCTGTGCTGGAATTTACGTGGACTTACTATATTCTACAGTGATATAAATATTGAAGTATCGTATTTGGAATTATATTAATTACATTCGTGTATTGTTCTACCTTTGGGTTATTTCAACTGTGCTTATCTCCGAGGACATTCTACCGAAAACTCTTCAGGATTATTCGACGTTGGATTATTAACTGGACTATTAAAGGGACGCCTCCTAAAGGGACAAACTGCATGTAAGCTAACATTTATTTTGCTTTCTCAAATTTTGTCTGATTTATTTGTTATTATTTTATTACGCCATAGATTTAATTGTTTATTAAAATAAAATATTACTGTACTAGTTTGTTCCTGGCTTGTTCTTTCTGTTTCACCATTTCGTCGTTTAGTAATCGTGCCATTTTATAAATAAACTTATATAGCCACACTGGTTTTAACAATGATGATCGGACTCAGTATGCATTAGAGGATTGACCGCGTACGTTACAGGAAAACTCATTGATTTCGGATCGGTCACTCATGGTTGAATCTACATGACAACATTAAAACCAGTCTTCACGCCACGGTGAGCAACTTTCGGTAATGACATGGATTTCCTGAATCAGTGACTGTTTGGCCATGCTGAAGTAGCTCTGACCTATTGTACTCAGTGGTACAAGTAGTCTGTAAGTAAAGTGATCACCGGTATGTGACTATGGTCCCTTGAAAAATACATGAAGTGAGTGAATTTTCCCTTTCTAAGTCCAGCTGACACACCTCTGTGTATTGACTTGAGTGAGAGATAATCCGTGGAGATTTCGTTAGGCAGCAGTTGCCATTCCACTAAACCAGGCTTGACTTCCCTTTAAAATGCATTTTTAAACTGCGCATATTGCAATGTCAGCCATTGCTTACAACTAGATACGTGCAATTCAAACTATATATATGTCTCAAGACATTAATAACAGTGCAGAACCTTAAAACTTCAGATGAAGTAGGATCCTCTGTTAAAGGCAGTCTGTTTCACGTAAAATGTCATCGTCGGATACCCCCGGTTGATTCTATTACGTTACTCTCCATTCATCACGATGAATGGAGAGTAACGTAATAGAATCAACCGGGGGTATCCGACGATGGTAAAATGTATTCTGGAATACATTGGGATTGAAACAAATTTCCCCCCAATAACCAGCACATTTATAACCAAAACAAAATTGTTTTTAAAAAAGCATATCAAGAAAAGCGTAACTGTTTGACACTAAAAACTATAAGGCATATTTTTAATGAATTATTCAAGAACAAGATTTAGCTATGCATCACGGGAGCCGGTCGAGTCGTACCTCGGGTCACTTCGTACCTGCTTTTTTCGGTCACTTCGTACCTTCGGATGGGTCACTTCGTACCTTCGGATGGGTCACTTCGTACCTCTATTTGTGTGTATAGATAAACGGGCTTCGCACCTCTCTTGCCTTGAGGGTGTTTCTCTTCACACTTAGCGGTGGTGTAAAAAGCATATCATGTCTCACAAAATAAAGTTGGGTTAACCTATGTGGTTTAGGTTTTACATTTCCGATTAGTAAATGAAGGTAAAAGATAACGAATAAATACAGTTGGAAAACAATAGATGTCATCTTTATTTACATTACACAATGTGCATGAACATAAAATAAAACAAGTACAATAATTTGAAAATTTGATGGTTTGACATTTATTTACTTTAAATCGATAGCACATGAAGAAGACAGAGAACAATAAATTTTAAATAATAAATGAAACAAATAGTTGTTTTATATACATAACACAATAGCACATTTTATATTAGACACGAGTACAAGTTTTGACAAGCAACCTTTATTTACACAACACAACATCACATTAACATGATAGATAATGAATAAAAGTAATCAAGCGTTGTCACATTATTTACATCTGTCAACATTAAAAATTGCACATAAAAAAAATAGAGCGACAATACATTACAGAAGAAAAGTTCACAGACACAGAAAAATATAAATGTTCACCTTTATTTACACGGCCGTCTATTTAAATCCTATTTACACGGTATTGTACACACGTGCAATCTTCTTCAGAAGCTTAATGGGTGTAAGCTCGCCTGTTCTCCCAGTAACCGCAAATCTGTTTTTGCATCGTCTTGTGGCCCTTCCTTAATTTCTTTGTAAGCTTCCTTTCGGACACAAGACGAACCTGAACTTCTACATACTTGGCTTCTTCGTACAACTTTTCTACCAGAACGTAGAAAGGGGGCGGGGAGTAGGTATAAATGTGGATTCTCGCGGCCATTTTTCTGGGTGGCATAAAGGTTTATATTGTTGGTGGCTTAGGAGACAGTGTTATGTAAATAGATTATGGTATTTGGTGGCACGCTCAACGGTTTAATGTTGATTTAAGCAGTACGAGGTCATATGACAGCCATTTTGAACAGTATGCGTTGTTTATGGCGGCATGGGTTGATAGGTTTTAAAAGCAGGCTATATATCTTAGTACATGTGTAATGTGTAAATATAGTTTGGAAGTGTGAGATTTGTTGTATAGTTTTTCATTAGTAATATCGTTTTATTCCAGATTAAATAGAATTATTTTGTTATAGCATAAGTAATACTTTGTGTGTGTTGCAGTAGTATTTTGTAATTGTGCGTTGTTAAAATGGCGCAAGACCAGGTGTGTGAAAAGGTATTACAGTTAAATGGTGATGGTTTTGATAAAATAGTATGGTCCCAAGTAGATATGAAAATAACTTGTACATTGAAGGACAATGAGCGTGCCACCAAATACCATAATCTATTTACATAACACATCTCCTAAGCCACCAACAATTAACCGAGATAGTAGCGTACCACCAATGGTATGCTATATATTCTATAGCGCCACCAGTCGAACCACCCGAACCACCCAACAAAATGGTGGTTTCCTATGTAAACCTTTATGCCATCCAAAAAAAATGGCCGCGAGAATCCACATTTATACCTACTGCGGGGCTGATGTGCGGCTATTTAGACGTCTGTGCCAACCTGAAAAGAACATAGTAGTAACATATATTATTGCTGTGTATTTTGTTAAAAAGTTATAGATGGTATAGTTAGTTAATTATATTTTATATTGCTAAAATGGACAAAGTAACGGTAACGGTGTTTACCTTCACAGTCGTTGTACCAGGAAAGACATACTGGATACTATGTACATCTACTATTCGTATTGTTTATTTATAAAAAAAATATCCACTTAGTGTGGTACTTAGTGCCATATTCGGCTTTTTGGTGGTCACCAGAAAAATGTCATGGTAGAACCAGTTCAATGTTTGTCAGCCGGAAGACCGCGGTCACCAAATAACAATTTTGCCTGGACCAGAACTGTAACCCACAACGTAGCGTAAGGGGCCAAGGGAGTTAAAAGTCGGCGACTTTACTCGGTCATTGGCACCATTGTGGAGTGCATTTTTTATGGGGACGATAGTGTAGCTGGCAAAAATACATTTGTAAGTCAATGAGTGGCTTTCATTCGGATCACTTCGGACATTTTACGTTCTGAAATAAGTTGGGGGTGTTTTCCGAACGTGTACGGAATGGACCGAAGTTCGATAAGATCACTGTTTAGATCACGTGGTGTAAATATTTGTATCTAATTATAGCTACAAAACTCAATGGCATTTTTAAAGGTGAAGGACGACCGGCAACCTCGAGCAGTGTGTACACTATATAACGCATTTTAACAATAACAAACACACTATTAACTCGAGGTTCGGCGAGTGACAGCAAGCCAAGAAGATGTCGACAGAGAAGATGCGAGGTTATGTGTATTGCCCAGTGTGCAAAATAAGGTAATTGCTAGCTTTAGACGTAATTATTTCTGGCATTAAATTATTATGCTTATGACCTCGATTGACCGTATCCGACTAGAACTGGAATTTGTACAAGTTAATGAGTATCATCAATGAATTTTAAGTCAGACTAACTTATTATTTGAGCATTATTTGAAGGTCATTGATAAATCAATACATCTCTGTCACCGTCTGGCGTCTCTGCCTCTGTCTGTCTGTCTGCCTTTCTCTCTCCCTCTCTCTCTCTCTCCTCTCTCTCTCTCTCTCTCTCTCTCTCTCTCTCTCTCTCTCTCTCTCCCTATCACACACACACACACACACACACACACACACACACACCATATTCACTCTTTCTTCCGCCAACTATCTGGATATCTTTTACTTTTAAACCTGTTACCATCACCTTACTATCACTCCTTTAGTTTCTCTGTGCTCATCCTATCTGTCCATGTCTCCCTCCACTTAACCTCTCTTCCTATTAACACTTAACCTCTGCTTCTCCTCCTGTTCTTCCACTCTTTCCTCATGCTCCATCCAACTACATTTCTTACCCACCTAATACCATTCTTTCCCACCTACTGCCTCTATTTCCTTCCTACAACTTCCCTTTCCCTCCTACTACCACTTTCCCTCCTACTAAATCAGTTTCTCTCCTGCCCTCTGTTTCCCTCCTACTACCTCTGTTTCCCACAAACACTCGGTTTCATCTCCTGCCCTCCTACTACCTCTCTCTCGTACTATTTTCTTTCCCTGCTACTATCTCTCATTTCTACTCCTATAACTTGTTTTCTCCTACAAAATTGCTGTCCCTCCTTATATCCCTCTTTATCTCCTACTACCCTTCCTTCCATCCAACTTCCTTTCTCCCCCTACTGCATTTCCATTTAACCTACTATCTTTCTTTTTCTCCTACTACCTCTTTTCTTTCTACCCTCTTACCCTCCTACAACATCGCTTTCTGTCCTACTCCTCTTTCCCTACTTCTCTCTCTCTTTTCCCTCTACAGTATTTCCTTCCCTCCTACTACCTCCCTTTTCCCTCTACAGCATTTACTTGCCTCCTAGTACCTCTCTTTTCTCTCTACAGCATTTCCTTTCCTTCTAGTACCACTCTTTTCCCTCTTCAGTATTTCCTTCCCTCGTACTACCTCTCTTTTCCATCTACAGCATTTCCTTCCCTCGTACTACCTAGTTTTTCACTCTACATCATTTCCTTCCCTCATACTACCTCTCTTCCTTCTATGATCTCACTTTTCCTCCTACTACCTCTATTCCTTCTTTTCCTCTTACCCTTCTTTTCCTCTTACCCTCCTATTTTTCTTGTATGTCATCTCTTTCCTATCTACTACCTGTCATTTCTAGTGCTATTTCTTGTTTTCACCTATAATATGTCTGCCTCCTTATATCCCTCTGCTCCCATGTCCCTCCTACTACCTACTGTCCCTCCTACTAACTCTGTCCCTCCTACTACCACCATGTCCCTCCTACTACCTACTGTCCCTCCTACTAACTCTGTCCCTCCTACTACCACCATGTCCCTCCTACTACCTACTGTCCCTCCTACTAACTCTGTTCCTCCTACTACCACCATGTCCCTCCTACTACCCTACTGTCCCTCCTACTACCACCATGTCTCTCCTACTACCACCTCCATGTCCCTTCTACTACCCTACTATCCCTCCTACTACCCAGCTGTCCCTCCTACTACCCTACTGTCCTTCCTACTACCACCATGTCCCTCCTACTACCTACTGTCCTTTCTACTACCCTACTGTCCCTCCTACTACCTACTGTCCCACCTTCTACCCTGTTGTCCCTTCTATTACCCTACTGTCCCACCTACTACCCTGCTGTCCCTCCTACAACCCTACTGTCCCTCCTACTACCTACTGTCCAACCTACTACCCTACTGTCCCACCTACTACCCTGCTGTCCCTCCTACTACCCTGCTGTCCCTCTTATTACCCTACTGTCCCTCCTACTATTATACTGTCCCACCTACTACCCTGCTGTCCCTCCTATTACCCTGCTGTCCCTTCTACTACCACCACGTCCCTCCTACTACCCTGCTGTCCCTCCTACTACCATGTCCCTCCTACCACCACCATGTCCCTCCTACTACCACCATGTCCCTCCTACTACCACCATGTCCCTCCTACTACCCTGCTGTCCCTCCTACTACCCTACTGTCCCACCTACTACCCTGCTGTCCCTCAAACTACCACTATGTCCCTCCTACTACCCCCATGTCTCTCCTGCTATCCTGCAGTCCCTCCTACTACCACCATGTCCCACCTACTACCCTGCTGTCCCTCCTACTACCCTGCTGTCTCTCCTACTACCCTACTGTCCCTCCTACTACCCTGCTGCCCCTCCTACTACCCTACTGTCCCTCCTACTACCCTGCTGTCCCTCCTACTACCACCATGTCCCTCCTACTACCCTGCTGTCCCTCCTACTACCCTGCTGTCCCTCCTACTACCACCATGTCCCTCCTACTACCCTGCTGTCTGTCCTATTACCCTACTGTCCCTCCTACTACCCTACTATCCCACCTACTACCCTGCTGTCCCTCATAATACCCTGCTGTCCCCCCTACTACCTACTGTCCCTCTTACTACCTACTGTCCCGCCTACTACTTACTGTCCCACCTACTACCCTACTGTCCCTCCTACAACCTACTGTCCCTCCTACAACTTACTGTCCCTCCTACTAACTCTGTCCCTCATCTACCCTATATCCCTCCTACTAACTCTGTCCCTCCTACTACCACCATATCCCTTCTACTACCCTCCTGTCCCACGTACTAACTCTGTCCTTCCTACTACCACCATGTCCCTTCTACCCTGCTGTCCCTCCTACTAGCTCTGTCCCTCATCTACCCCCATATCCTTCTTCTACCCTGCTGTCCCTCCTTCTAGTCCTGTCCTTCCTACTACATCTTATTTCCTCTTACTACCCAGCTGTCCCGCCAGCTACCCCCTTGTCCATCTTTTACTCTCCATCTATCCTACTACCCAGCTGCCCCTCCTACTACTTCTGTCCCTCCTACAATTTTTCTTATTCTCTCATTCTTTCTCTATCCTTTTCTCCTACCACTAGCCCTCCTCCTACTACCTCGTTTCACCACCTACTTTTCTTTCCTTTCCCCCAGGCACAATCTCTCTTCCCATCCTCTATGCCTTTTCCCCAATTAGTCTACCTATCATTTTCTCTGACCATCTTAATGTATTTCCCTTCCCTGTACCTGTTCTACACTCCTCTTGATGTCTTTCCTTCCAGCCTATATTTCCCCTCTTAAAGCCATTTCCCTCTGATGTCCATTCCGAACCACAAAGCCTCTAGTACACTTTCCTTCCAGCCTATATTTCCCCTCCTAAAGCCATTTCCCTCTGATGTCCATTCCCACCACAAAGCCTCTAGTACACTTTCCTTCCAGCCTATATTTCCCCTCCTAAAGCCATTTCCCTCTGATGTCCATTCCGAACCACAAAGCCTCTAGTACACTTTCCTTTCAGCCTATATTTCCCCTCATAAAGTCATTTCCCTCTGATGTCCATTCCCCACCACAAAGCCACTAGTACACTTTCCTTCCAGCCTATATTTCCCCTCATAAAGCCATTTCCCTCTGATGTCCATTCCCCACCACAAAGCCTCTAGTACACTTTCCTTCCAGCCTATATTTCCCCTCATAAAGCCATTTCCCTCTGATGTCCATTCCCCACCACAAAGCCTCTAGAACAATTTCCTACAGCTACTACTTTCCCCATCATTTCTTGCTACCCATCTCTCTAACTCTACCTAAATCTTGTTTTCTTCCCATCACTTCCTTCAATCTATCCTTTTCCTCTTTCAAATTCTTTACCTTTGCTGGTCCCTCTACCTCTCTTACCCTCCCTGTTACCTTAAAGATGTTATCTGACATTCTGCCTATATCAAATGCATGTAAAAATTATTTCCCACATTTGGGGAACTTTATTCTAAATAAAGGTGATTTTGAATCCTACCCCAACTGTCAGACAGTTCAAAAGGTGAAACAGACCACATTAAATGTCCATTCTTTACAAAGTCTATAAATAAGCACGAGTTGTAGTAAAACTAGTTATCAATGTCATATCAAATTTTATCACATAACCTACCGCGTGAGCGTGAGGTATAACTCATGCGTTATTTTTGGTAACACACTAGTTAGTTATCGTAGTGTGACATCATTATCATAGTGTGACGTCATTAAGAATGTGCAGTGTATATGCCATTTCCTACAAACTTTGTTGTTGCCGTCTTATGCATTTTGTTGGACAATTTCAATTTTATTTAATAACAAATCACATTTTAGTCATGTTATAAAAGAACCTGTTCCTTTCTTATGGAGAATGGTCGAGTAAAGTGCAGAACTATTTTTTTTGTGGATTCTCCCAAACCAAATTACACATGTCAAGGCCAATTGTTCATACTATAAAAAGATGATGCATTGTAAACAAAAGACAGCTGATGTTTTGGTTATGTGATAAATAGAATCTAATATTCGTGGTCATTAGGTACTGAAAATATTAAACTCGTTGTCTGAAACGATACGAAACTCGGCAGAGCCTCGTTTTGTATCATTTCATTCAACTCATTTAATATTTTCAGTACCTAATGACCGCTCATATCAGATCCTCTATATAACCTGATAATATAACCTGATCTCCAAAGTAAGAAGTAACGTAGGCTTTGTTAGTTTAAAAATAACTAACTAAGCAGTAACACCTGTTTGCAATAACAAGTGGGGGTTTATGCTTCACTGTCCACAAAGATCTAAGGCATCAATAAACAGCATTTTGCAGGACCTTTTCAGGTTACAATGACTTATTGGTTATTTGAGAAAAAACTGTTCTGTTAAAAATGTCAGATACCACCTTTAACAGACTCCTCAGCTTCCCACTGCATAAGTTTGAGTATTAGTCAGTGTGAGAACTTAAATGTGTGAATGTCTTCCAGTTGATCTGCTGTGCATCACTGGTTTTACAAATACATTTGTCTGGGGTCTTCCTCCTAATGGCTTGACCTAGCCAGTATTTGAAAACAATTATGTTGTGATGTATTTAAAATAAACTATCTAATCTGCACCCACCAATGTAAAAAATCAGTTACACTGCCTGCAAATAAAATTAAGAATAAAAAATGTATATATTGCAGTCACTTGCCTTCAACTGGATCTATAGTCAATGGAACCTACTCAGCCACATGTGTTTCTTGTGGACATTTCTTCAAGTTTAAGGTCAACCATGGTGTAAGGTCAGAGGTTAGCTTCAAAGTCAATGGAAAACCATGCATTGGTAAGTCAGTGTTGTTTAGTTGTTGCTATGGTTGTATTGAAACCATGCATTGTACTATATTCAAACATTATCATCGTGTTCTGTATTCAATCATTATCATTGTGTTCTGTTGTTTTATTTCAATCATTATACATGGATGAGGATTTTAAAATATTGATTCTTTAGATGGAAGTATGTTCACCCCAACAAATGTTATTAAAGTTTACACACCAAATCTTTCATGTTGATCAACAGTTAAAACTACTATTGTTCAATATGAAAAAAGAACGATAGGGATAGAAGGAGGGCCAGAGATGTAGTAGGAGGGACAGAGAGCTAGAAGGAAGGACAGAGAGGTAGTAGGAGGGACAGAGAGATAGTAGGCGGGACAGAGAGGTAGTAGGTTGGACAGAGAGCTAGAAGGAAGGACAGAGAGGTAGTAGGAGGGACAGAGAGCTAGAAGGAAGGACAGAGAGGTAGTAGGTGGGACAGAGAGTTTGTAGAAGGGACAGAGAGATAGTAAGAGATAGTAGGAGGGACTGAGAGATAGTAGGAGGGATAGAGAGACAGAAGGGACAGAGAGCTAGTAGGAAGGACAGAGAGGTAGAAGAAGGGGGAGAGAGGAATAGGAGAAAGAATAGATTTAAAAATCAATACATACACCTATTATGGTTCCTTATTTTGCTTCTTTTTTAAATGGTAGGAAAGTAAATTGAAATCATTTTTGCTCATATGACTTTTTTGAGACATTACATGTGGAAGATAATATTTCCATAATTGTGAGCTTGGATAAAGAAACAAAATGGCTGTATGTACACCTTTATTTACAGGGTTCTGTCAGTGACAAAAAAATTGTTGCACCTCTCTTTGTTGAAATTTAATATATTTAACTTAGATAAAATGTTTAAGTTGTGTGTTATGTGTTAGCAAGTGAAATACTTTTATGAGCTATACAGCAACTATTTGACTATACAAAATCATATTAAGGTTCCCACGCCATTGAAGATTTCTGTAAATCATGCTAACTCTGTTGTCATTAACCTAAAATTTGATAAACCCCAAATTTGTTTATATAAATATCTTATGTTGATTTGTAATCAAAAGTTTTTGTAAAAAGATTTGTAAAAGGTTTTGGCTTCAGTTTACTTGAAGGTAGCTGTTCAAATTAACAGTCAGCCCAAATCATTTTTACACTTTCCCAAGAATAAATGAAATGGTAATCAAATTTTCAATTCTTGCAACATCATTTATAAGCAGGGACTTTGATAACAACACTTTACTGTTTATGGTGTCATAAACATACTGTATAAGCAAAGATGTGCTGGTCAGTTCCCTGAAATAATGTCCTATTTTTCCTGTTTGTATGTTGGATTGATCTGAACAATTAAATACACTATTTACTGTTGCATGTTGTTAGTAAGCAATTTTCATGTTGAATATTTTAACCATTAGGCACAGACAGTTGGAATGGATCTAAAAGTTCACTCTTTTAAAATCTAAGTAAACAAAACTTTAAGTAATTTATAGTTTCACAAATTTATTCATCACCCCTCTTCATAAATAGGGTTATTTTCTTATATTTCAAGTTGGGAATAAAATAGATGGTGCCACTTCTCTTCTGGAATACCTGCGTGACAGTAACCAATCAAAAGGCACAAAATTCATGTGTCGTGAAGGTGGGTGTGGCCTCTGCGTTATCATGGCAACCATTCCCAATCCATCCAATGGAGAGAAAGAGCATGTGGCCATTAATGCAGTGAGTATTTAGTGTGAAAATCATAAATTCTAAATAATGGTTATTTAGTGACTTCTAGCAGTAATAGGACAAAGTCCAGGAAAAATAAGGACTGCATGGCCAAGATGGTTGTGTATAAGCCCTCCACTGCACAGGATCAAGTACAGTTCACTGCAATAACTTTAATGTTGTTAGGTCTTCCAGCTGACCTGCCGTTAGCTTGTGGTTCCCATATATTTTTCTGTGGTTTTCCTTCACAGATAAAAAGCATTGCAAAAATTATCATAATTGTGGTACAGAGCTGTATTTGAAAAGGCCAACAAAAACAAAAGTAAGTCATAGCCAGAGATTTCTTAGTCACCATTAACAGACATGTTGTGTTGGTATCACCATTAACAGACTTGTTGTGGTGGTATGACTTACTTTTGTTTCGTTTGATTCAGAAAGGAGGCCCGAGAGTGGTCACTTGGCTTCTCACATGAAAGGTTTTGCCCAAACAAGGATTTGCATCCACACTTGAAAGGTTGGAGTGTTTCTTGGTTCATGCCTTTAATCCAAGGCACTCCAGGGGCTCCTTTCTGAATCAAATGACCTGTTTTAAACTGACTAACTGGCTGTTGAATCAGCTGTCTTACTGAATAACTAATGCCTCAAACAGAACAAAAGTGTTTGCTGATTTATTTTTAGTGTACTATTATTTTTGTCTGTACTGTCTAAAACTTTTGTTCATGATTTATGTCAAAGATTGACCAATTACATTTGTTGTTTTCACAGTGTCTGAAGTCTAAATCTTTACTTTGATACAGTTTTACTTGAGTAACGGAAAACATATGTCTAGAGTGTCTAAAATTCTCTACTTTACTGCAAAGATGTTTTAGCTGAGTAACATCTCAGACAGAACATAAAAAACTATTATGTTGTTTTTGTATTGTCTGAAATTCTCTACTTGACCGTAAAATACAAATTCTGGTAACTTCTCTTTATTGTTAAGTTCTTTTTATTTGAGTTACATCTCGGATGGAAATACATGTGACTGATTTTGTTGTTGTAGTGTCTGTGTCCTGTGTTGATGTGTGATGGGTGGGACATCTGGACCATTGAAGGACTGGGCAACCTGAAGGACGGCCTACATCCAATACAGTACACACTGAACAAGTATAATGGCAGTCAATGTGGCTTCTGTAGCCCAGCCCAGATCATGAATATGTATGCGTAAGTGTTCATATGGTGTATATGAAGATGTCAGATAAGCTGTTAATTGCATATGTGTGCATATTTTATTACTTTCAACCAGTGTGGCTTCTGTGACTTGCTTATTGGTGTAACACATACAGCTTTTGATGGCTATTTATGAAAAAGTATTAACTAGATCTAAATACGTGTGTGTCTGTGTTAATTATTTTCCTTATCTGGGCAGAACAACTGCTTGACCAGAAGATGTGTATCTTGTCTTGTCTTTTTCTCTGTATCAGCAATAACTTCCATATTATTTACAGTATGTCATTCAACCTTCACCATCCTACTGACATAAACATGAAGGTGCATACCACATACCATTTGTAGTTGCACCCCCTTAAGTTCATATTCATTAGATCTTTGCAGGATTTTGTTACTTTAAGTGATATTTCTTATTTGCTATGAAAATGTTAAAATCTTGTTACAACACAGGCTGCTTAAAGAGAATCCTAAACCCAGCAAGCAGACAGTAGAGGATGCCTTTGATGGAATAATCTGCAGATGCACAGGTAACTTCCTTACTGTTTCTTGATCATATTATATAATGATGATAGAGTTGCCTCTATGGTTATGGTAAAGCCGTCGACTTGTAACTCCTCTGACTGCTTAGCCTCCCACCACATGGCTTGAGTCCTTTTCTGGGTGAAGGACTTAATGTGGTTAGGCCTTCAAGCTGATCTGCAGTGTGCCAGTGGTTCTACCCAGACATTTGTTGGGGTTCTTCCTCCTAAAATCAAGCAGAATGTTATGATGATCATAATTGGTAGCTGCAACATTTTAAAAACCAAAAACATATGACAATAATAAAAATGGTGCTAATGGTTGTAGTGGTAGTGATGATGGTAGTGTGATGATGATAATGGTAGTGTTGGTGGTTGTAGTGGTGCAGGTGTTGATGATGGAAATGATTTTACCTTTGATTTAATTATCTTTTGATGCACAGGTAACCTTTTACAATTTTCTTGATGGTTGTGCTGATGATAATAATAATGATGATTGTGGTAGTGACGATGGTCATGATGATGATGGTGGTAGTTGTAGTGATAATGATGGTGATAATGATGGTGATAATGATGCCAATAATGGAATCATCTGTTGATTCATAGGTAAAGACTCTTTGTTCTTTGCTTGATGATTGTGATGATGGTGTTGGTAGTTGTAGAACTGCTGTCTATGTATGATGGAGGCTAGTAATGATAATGATCAATTTACTGTTGATAACTACAATGAACATAATGATCTTTTCTTCAGGTTACAGATCTATCTTAGATGCGATGAAATCCTTTGCTGTCAATGGCCAGTCTTGTTCAGCAGGAGATATTGAGGTATGCTGTTGTCTCGGATTCTCTTAAACAACATTTGCCATCGGTTGGTCAGCATGCCTTGTCCATTGGATGGTCAACATGCTTTGGCCATTGGTTGGTGAACATACCTTGTTCATCGGTTAGTCAACATACTTTGGCCATTGGTTGGTTAACATACTTTGGCCATTTGTTGGTTAACATACTTTGTCTTTTGGTTGGTCAACATACTTTGGCCATTTGTTGGTTAACATACCTTGTCCATTGGTTAGTCAACATACTTTGGCCATTTGTTGGTTAACATACTTTAACCATTTGTTGGTTAACATATTTTGGCCATTGGTTGATCAACATACTTTGGCCATTGGTTGGCCAACATACTTTAGCCATTGGTTTGCCAACATACTTTAGCCATTGGTTGGCCAACATACTTTGGCCATTGGTTAGCCAACATACTTTGGCCATTGGTTGGCCAACATACTTAGCCATTGGTTAGCCAACATACTTTAGCCATTGGCTGGCTAACATACTTAGCCATTGGTTAGCCAACATTCTTTAGCCATTGGTTGGCAAACATACTTTGGCCATTGGTTGGCCAACATAATTAGCCATTGGTTAGCCAACATTCTTTAGCCATTGGTTGGCAAACATACTTTGGCCATTGGTTTGCCAACATAATTAGCCATTGGTTGGTCAACATACTTTGCCATTGTTCGGACAACATTATTTGTCTATTGGTTGGATCAATAGACTTGTCAATTCATTGGTTAGCATACTTTGGCCATTTGTCAGTCAAAATACTTTGCCCATTAGTTGTTGAACATAATTTGCCCATTGACATACTTTGGCCATTTGTTGTTTAAAATGCTTTGGCATGTAAATGTCTATTCTAATCTGGTTTCTATTTAAAAGCCATTGGTAAGCTGAATTGAAGGATCAATCCGGATTTTTGTTTATTTGTGTATTTGTCAACAAGCCACTCCAAAAATTTATCGCCTTGCTGATGTTAAACAGTCACTTAAAAGCTGTTTAAAGTCACACACGCATGTATCCATGCCAAAAAGTCACACCTACACAAACATAATGTTCAACAAGATTTTGGTAAAAGAGTGCAACTTTTTTCAGGAAATTGGGAGCAGAGTATGCCAAAAAACAGGAAGGGCATGTAGTGGGAATTGCCATCAGGCTAAGAGTGAAGCAATGAATGTCCCTCTACAGATCATATCTAGTAGCCGCCAGTGGCACAAACCTACAAGCCTTGACCAACTGTATGAGCTCCTACAACAGTATAAGGGACAGTCACTTAGACTGGTCTTTGGTGGAACAGCTTCAGGTACATTAAACTTTATTGTGCTACATTTTTTGCTTAGCTATAGAAATCTTGGAAATATGGTTGTAAGTTACTAGTAAAGGTAACAAGACATTATGCTAGGACCCCTGTAGTAAATATTGAAGATCCTGATCAGACAAGGCCCAGCATTTGCCTAAGTCTGTTAAACATTTAGCGATTTTTACTGGCATCACTTATGAAAGAGGACCCTATGTTTTATAAACTGATAACAGTAGGAATGTGCAGCTGTTTTTCTTGTCCATGCAACATTTTTTCCTGAAAAAAAGAAGATTTATTCTAAATCTTTACAGTGACATTGCTATGAGAAAGGAATTCATTATGGAAATATTTTTATCCATCAGCATATGAAGAAGGGCTTTATTATGATATACCTGAAGTTTTACCCATTAATTACAGCAGAAATTACCTAAAAAAACCCACTTATTCTTAACATTAACAATGTCGAGCAATGACATAGAGTATCTGTGCAGCAGGCATTTATCAAAACATATTTTCAATGCAGCAGGCAATAAGAAACACTATTTTAGAATGTTTTGTTCTATTAAAACAGATAGAAGAATTTGTATCATTATTAAATGTTCTTAATTTTAAACTGACTAAGAACATAAAAATTCTTTCTTCTTTTTATACGTTTTGGCACTGAATTTAACAGGAAGAAGTTGTGATATGTCCAATTTGCTGCGATGATTCTGCTTCTTATTTTTATATAGTCACTCACTTAAGATCTTAAACACTTTTGATTTGATAAATTGGCATGGCAGATATATCTGAAGCCATTTCCAGTGATAACCACTTGTTTTATTTTATTTTTACCAGGTGTGTACAAGGACATTGGGCCTTGGATGTATAAGATTTTGATAGATCTTCATGGTGTTGAGGAACTTAACAAATTGGATGTAAGTTGTCTTTACAGCAGCCTGGAGGCAGTAGGTCTAGTTTTAATTTTATCGTCCCTTGCATGCAAACAACAATGAGTTTTGGACTAAGTTATTACCACTGATTGCATTTTAAGAGAACAGGTCTCTCTTCAAAAAATTTTGCTTTCATGTAGGTTGTGAAAATCATAAACAAATGTTTCAAATGGCTTTAGCCATTGAAAACTTAATCATCCCAAGTACACGATTATTCTAACTAAAAGCAAATAGTTATTTGCTGTATAATCAGCCACATACATATATCTCTTGAACCCTAAAGGAAATGTATTCATACCTATCAGTGTCAGGGTCACCATATATAATATAAAAACATTTGTTGAATTGTGCTTTCAACAACTTTGTAAACCAGGATTTTTGCTTCTTTTGACTTGTTTAATAGACCCGTCTTTTTAACTCATAAATGGGTATTTTGTGTTAAATTTTATTTATTATTTATACAGCTAACCTCTGATGGTAAAGTGCACGTTGGAGCCAATGTAAGTCTAACCCGTCTGATGAACTACTTTTCAATCGACAATGGCCGTCTTCACTCCAGTCAGGGGTTTGCCTATTTGCAGAAATGTGCAAAATTCTTGAAGAAAATTGCGCACACCAATGTTAGAAATGTAAGTATATAAACCAATATTATGAATGTATTTGTTTCTTTGTTGTTGTTTTTTGTTATTTGTATACATGTATGGGCACTACTTCTACCTTGATAGTGTACATCAGAGTTCATTATCTGTGAATCTGTTTTATTAGATAACATACTACAGTAGAAACTCCCTAAACCTGAAGTGTTCCGGACTAGCAGAAAATTTTGGTTTCGAGAGGATTTCGGTTTGCAGAGTGTTTCTCCTTTGGCAATTATAGTTACTGTATATATGTACTATATTAAAACGGTAGTAATACTATAATTTGTGTTATTGTAAATGTGTTTTTTTGTTTTCTTTGTGTTTGTTATATATTTTTCTATTTGATATTTTATTTATTTATTTACATTACATGTACCTGTACATTATTAATATGTACATTCAAAGTCAATCCAGTTTATCTTCATCACATTCCAAGTTTGTCAAGCCCATCCTTTTATTTAACTGTTGATGTAAGTGTCAAGTGTGGTTTGACAAAAAAAGATGATCAGATGTTGTTTGTCATAAGACACTTGAATATGTAACACTTAATTTAATTACTGCACCTAATTAATTAACATATACAATTAATTTTCCTTTAAGTGCAATTAATTAACATTAATTGATTGCATGTAAAATCTTAAATATAATTGCTAATTGTCTGCTAATCATCTTCTTCAAAGAATCACCACTAAACAAAAGGGACAAAAGACTTAATCAAACACATCTAATACAAATGTGATTTTCACACCTTGTAAATTATACGGTACATCGTCCACACCATTGCCTTCAATAAAGGTGCTGTAAAATTGCCACATGTCAAATTACACATGTATTGACATGTGGCTTTCATCTTTTGCGGTTTATTAAGGTAAAATTACATTGAATATGAAAGAAAATTCAGCCGAAATCATTGCGGTTTGCGGAATTCAGAGTTTTTGTTTTTCAGAAGCTTTTTTCTACAAAGAAATGGAAGGAAAAAAAATTGGGACCACAAAAATTATGCGGTTTCCCACTTTTACAAAATTCAACAATTTTTCCCCCTTATACAACATACTGCAATAACTACCTTTCCCTGGTTTTTTTATCTTTTTTGTGACCTTATTTTACAAGAACTTTTTCTCCTTTAAAAAAAATGCAACATATTTTTTTTCGCTTTTTACAAAAATTACTTCTTAACATTTTAGTTTTTTTAAGGTGAGCTTTTGTGATACCACTTCGTCCGGCGTCAACATTTTAGCTTGTGGCCACAGTTTTTATCCAGTCTTCATCAAACTTGGTCAGAATGTTTGTCTGCCTGAAATCTTGGATGAGTTCATTATTTGGTCACCTGGGGTCAATAAGTAGTTCACTAGATCAAATTTTAGGAAAAACTTGTGAACACATTAGAGGCCCCATTTATGGCCCAATCTTCACCAAACTTGATCAGAATGTTTGCCTCCATGAAATCTTGGATGATTTCATAACTAAGTCACGTGGGGTCAAAAAGTAGGTTACTAGGTCACATTTTAGAAAAACCTTGTGAAAACACTTAGAGGCCACATTGATGGCCCAATCTTCACCAAACTTGGCCAGAATGTTTGCCATTATGATATCTTACATATGTTTTGAAGTAGGTCAAACACACTAATGGTCCAATCTTCACCAAAGATTCCGAAAGTAAATAACTATTAATTACTTAATGCCAGATTTGAGCCTACTAAAAGCCTGTGTCATCAGGTGAGCAATTAAGGGCCATCATGGACCTCTTGTTTCTATTACCCGACCCTACAATAATTATTTCCCCCTTAAGGAAATATTATTATTACTTCCCATTGTGCACATTTCACTAGAATGATCTTCTCCTGTTTCCAGGCTGGTTGCTGGGCAGGTAATCTGATGATGAAACACAAACACCACGAGTTTCCATCGGACCTTTTTGTCATGTTGGAGACAATTCAAGCCATGATATCTATCAGTAAGTGCCAAAACAAACACAAGAGGACCAAAAGTTCCAAAAACTATTTTTAGGTGCTTATTAGAAATGTTAAGGTTTTTGTAGGTATCTCAAAATTTGTTTTTTTTAGACATGTTGTTGTTGTTTCTGCTCCAGATCATTCTCACATATAACTGGACAGTGAATTGCAGGGAAGGAGGATAAGCATCACCCTTTGCAGCTTTCATAGGGTTCCAGCTTGTGAGGATTATTGATTTTGTACATAATCAGTAAGATTGGTTTTCTTGCAGAAAATGAAAATGCTAGAGTTTAACAGAATGGTGTCACAGTACAGGTTTCTCATAATATATTCTTTACAGATGGTTCTGTTTCTATGTTGCCACATCTGCTGCTGGATACAAAAATGGAGGGAAATGTCATCACCAATATGACCTTGAAAAAGATGGCAAGCAATACAGTTGTGGAATTTTACAAGGTCATGAAACGGTCACAGGTAATTTTCACACTAATGATAACTGGATTGATTTTATGAGATTTAAATATTTTTTTCATTTCTAAGATCATTGTTATCATGAATTGAAGAAGTGGCTTGCAAAATAATATACCTCTTTCATTCATAGACACATGTATATGATTTTAATATTCACATATTTTTTTAATTTTCTTGGAAACAATTTGCAGTATGTTGTAAGCACACTTACGTCCAGCATCTGATTATAGATCCTAATCAAAACCAGTCTACAACAGATAAAAGATTCTCCGCTAAATCAGTCTACATCTGATTATAGATCCTCCGCTAAACCAGTCTACATCAGATTATAGATCCTAGGCTAAAACTGTCTACGTCAGATAATAGATCCAAGACAAAACCAGTCTACATCTGATTATAGATCCTAGGCTAAGCATGTCTACATCAGATAATAGATCCAAGGCCAAACCAGTCTACATCTGATTATAGTTCCTAGGCTAAACCTGTCTACATCTGATTATAGTTCCTAGGCTAAACCTGTCTACATCTGATTATGGATTCTAGGCTAAACCAGTCTACATCTGATTATAGATCCTAGACTAAACCAGTCTACATCTGATTATAGATCCTAGACTAAACCAGCCTACATCTGATTATAGATCCTAGACTAAACCAATCTACATCTGATTATAGATCCTAGACTAAACCTGCCTACATCAGATTATAGATCCAAGACCAAACCAGTCTACATCTGATTATGGATTCTAGGCTAAACAAGTCTACATCAGATAACAGATCCAAGGCTAAACCAGTCTTCATCAGATAACAGATCCAAGGCTAAACCAGTCTACATCTGATAACAGATCCAAGGCTAAACCAGTCTACATCAGATAATAGATCCAAGGCTAAACCAGTCTACATCAAATAACAGATCCAAGGCTAAACCAGTCTACATCAGATAACAGATCCAAGGCTAAACCAGTCTACATCTAATAACAGATCCATGGCTAAACATGTCTACATCAGATAATAGATCCAAGGCTAAACCAGTCTACATCTGATTATAGATCCTAGGCTAAGCATGTCTACATCAGATAATAGATCCAAGACAAAACCAGTCTACATCTGATTATAGATCCTAGACTTAACCAATCTACATCTGATTATAGATCCTAGACTAAACCTGCCTACATCAGATTATAGATCCAAGACCAAACCAGTCTACATCTGATTATGGATTCTAGGCTAAACAAGTCTACATCAGATAACAGATCCAAGGCTAAACCAGTCTTCATCAGATAACACATCCAAGGCTAAACCAGTCTACATCTGATAACAGATCCAAGGCTAAACCAGTCTACATCAGATAATAGATCTAAGGCTAAACCAGTCTACATCAAATAACAGATCCAAGGCTAAACCAGTCTACATCAGATAACAGATCCATGGCTAAACCAGTCTACATCTAATAACAGATCCATGGCTAAACATGTCTACATCAGATAATAGATCCAAGGCTAAACCAGTCTACATCTAATAACAGATCCAAGGCTAAACCAGTCTACATCTAATAACAGATCCATGGCTAAACCAGTCTACATCTAATAACAGATCCAAGGCTAAACCAGTCTACATCTAATAACAGATCCATGGCTAAACATGTCTACATCAGATAATAGTTCCAACGCTAAACCAGTCTACATCTAATAACAGATCCAAGGCTAAACCAGTCTACATCAAATAACAGATCCAAGGCTAAACCAGTCTACATCTAATAACAGATCCATGGCTAAACATGTCTACATCAGATAATAGATCCAAGGCTAATCCAGTCTACATCAGATAACAGATCCATGGCTAAACCAGTCTACATCAGATAATAGATCCAAAGCTAAACAAGTCTACATCAGATAACAGATCCATCGCTAAACCAGTCTACATCAGATAATAGATCCAAGGCTAGACCAGTCTACATCAGATAATAGATCCTAGGCTAAACCAGTCTTCATCAGATAACAGATCCATGGCTAAACCAGTCTACATCAGATTATAGATCCAAGACCAAACCAGTCTACATCTGATTATGGATTCTAGGCTAAACAAGTCTACATCAGATAACAGCTCCAAGGCTAAACCAGTCTTCATCAGATAACACATCCAAGGCTAAACCAGTCTACATCTGATAACAGATCCAAGGCTAAACCAGTCTACATCAGATAATAGATCCAAGGCTAAACGAGTCTACATCAAATAACAGATCCAAGGCTAAACCAGTCTACATCAGATAACAGATCCAAGGCTAAACCAGTCTACATCTAATAACAGATCCATGGCTAAACATGTCTACATCAGATAATAGATCCAAGGCTAAACCAGTCTACATCAGATAACAGATCCATGGTTAAACCAGTCTACATCAGATAATAGATCCAAGGCTAAACAAGTCTACATCAGATAACAGATCCATCGCTAAACCAGTCTACATCAGATAATAGATCCAAGGCTAAACCAGTCTACATCAGATAATAGATCCTAGGCTAAACCAGTCTTCATCAGATAACAGATCCATGGCTAAACCAGTCTACATCAGATTATAGATCCCAATCGGAACTCCTCAGGTAATTCCGTCCTCGGGACAATCATCCCTTTGATGTATATGGTGCAATGATACGTGCTCAAGTCACGATCATTTTGTTCGCCGGAAGTCGGAAGAAGATGCTTAAAATGTAGTTCGCACAAAACATAAACAATGGCGTCGTTTGACAGCTGTGTCAGGTAAATTAAACTTGGATGATTTAAATTTGAAGCAGCCACAAAGTGAAGTTTTACAGGCATCGTACTATAGTGAGCTGTCATCTGAGCTGCCATCTTTGTTTTGACGTCTGTCACAAAAGAAGTCCCATTTAGGGAAATGGCCTAGGTAATCCGACTACCTACATACATCCGAGAGATGATTTGTGAATTATCCGAGGAGTTCCGATTGTATAGATCCTAGGCTAAACTAGTCTACATCAGATTATAGATCCTAGACTAAACCAGTCTAAATCAGATAACAGATCCATGGCTAAACCAGTCTAAATCAGATAATAGATCGTAGGCTGAACCAGTCTACATCTGATTATAGATCCTAGCCTAAACTAGTCTACATCACATTATAGATCCAAGGCTAAACCTGTCTACATCTGATTATAGATCCAAGGCTAAATCAGCTTATATCTGATTATAGATCCTAGGCTAAACTTGTCTACATCTGATTATAGGTCCTAGGATAAACTTGTCTACATCAGATTATAGATCCTAGGCTAAACCTGTGTACATCTTATTATAGATCCAAGGCTAAACCTGTGTACATCTGATTAAAGGTCCTAGACTAAACCAGTCTACATCAGATTATAGATCCTAGACTAAATCAATATGCGTGGATTATAGATCTTAGAGACTAAACCAATCTGTATCTGATTATAGATCCAAGGCTAAACCAGTCTACATCTGATTATAGATCCAAGGCTAAATCAGCCTACATCAGATTATATATCCTAGACTAAACCAGTCTACATATGATTATAGATCCTAGACTAAACCAGTCTTCATCTGATTATAGATTCTAGACTAAACCAGTCTGCATCTGATTATAGATCCTAGGCCAAATCAGTCTACATCAGATTATAGATCCTAGGCTAAACCAGTCTACATCTGATTATAGAACCTAGACTTAACCTGTCTACATCTGACCATAGATCCTAGACTAAACCAGTCTGCATCTGATTATAGATCCTAGACTAAACCAGTCTGCATCTGATTATAGATCCCAGGCTAAATCAGCCTACATCAGATTATATATCCTAGACTAAACCAGTCTACATCTGATTATGGATTCTAGGCTAAACAAGTCTACATCAGATAACAGATGCAAGGCTAAACCAGTCTTCATCAGATAACAGATCCAAGGCTAAACCAGTCTTCATCTGATAACAGATCCAAGGCTAAACCAGTCTACATCAGATAATAGATCCAAGGCTAAACCAGTCTACATCAAATAACAGATCCAAGGCTAAACCAGTCTACATCAGATAACAGATCCAAGGCTAAACCAGTCTACATCTAATAACAGATCCATGGCTAAACATGTCTACATCAGATAATAGATCCAAGGCTAAACCAGTCTACATCAGATAACAGATCCATGGCTAAACCAGTCTACATCAGATAATAGATCCAAGGCTAAATCAGTCTACATCAGATAACAGATCCATGTCTAAACCAGTCTACATCAGTTAATAGATCCAAGGCTAAACCAGTCTTCATCTGATTAAAGATCCAAGACTAAACCAATCTACATCTGATTATAGATCCAAGACTAAACCAATCTACATAGATTATAGACATTGTGCAAAAGCATAAAATGGCATGAGAATTATTGTAAGGATTTACTAAGATCTTTGAAGTTCTAAAAAATCTGCAGTGAAGACCATAACAAATTATCTGTGTATTTTTGTTTTGTGGGTGTTTAATAGTTTTTACTCTGTATGCGTGTGCCTTTGCTTGTATTCAGGTTTTAATGTGGCTGTGTATGTTGGTTATTTGTTAGTGTGATTGTTAATACTGATTTTATTTTGGTGTGGTTGTGTATATCTATGATGTGTTGGTATCATGATGTACATTGGTTATATGTTTGTGCTGTTTTATAAATAAGCTGTGGGTAAGCTTGCATTTACAAGTTTCTCTGTTTATTCATGCACACATATGTTTGAAGCATTTGGATATAAGTGTGTACACACACACACACACATTAAAACACACAGATTAACAGTATAAATATTTCAATGCATATTATGTGTGTTTTTATGTATAGTTGCATGTTTGGCTTGTCTGCTTGCTTAATTTAGTGTGGAATGTATCTTAATATTTGAGTTTGATGTCTCGTTTTGATAAAATAATTATTTATGTTTTCTTTTTATTTTCAGAACTGTCATGCATATGTGAGTGCTGGCTTTCTAATGGCTGTTAACAACAACAAAGGCGTGTTCACTATTGAAGGGCAGCCTTGTTTGGTCTATGCTGGCATTGGTCCAAATTTTGTAAGATCATAGTTTTATGTTGTACTTTTATAAAAAATAATTTAGATGTGTCAGTTTTTAACCTGATTATTTTCTTGGATCATGATCTTCCAGATGTGGTTATAGTGGCAGTTTTAGTGTTTTAGTTGTTGTGTAATAGTTTTGTATTGATGTTTGAGTTGGTGGTTGTGAAATTTATAACAAAATATTGATACAAGTAGTGATAATGGTTGTTAATTTTACACTGATTTATGCTTTTATTATCAACTTAACCAGAAAGCATAAATGTTGTGAGGAATAAAAATTTGTTTTATCTTTTATGCAAAATAGTTAGTTTCTAAATTGTTATATGAAGCTATTAATTTTAAGTTTTATCTTCTTCAGTTGCAGAATTTTCTATTGCTAAATCCTTGATTTGGTTTGTAGATCCATGCCACAGCTACAGAAACATTTTTGATAAACAAGACAATCACCAAAGATGTGCTGTCAGGTAATCTAGCAACAATTTTGCTGTGTTGACTTTGTTTGTTAAGATTGTTAGAATTTTTATTTTAACCCTTAGACTGCTTATCGCGACCACAGGTCGCGCTAGGCTTATCTAGCCGCTAGCGCTGATCGCGACTAGTGGTCGTTTCCATTGGTGACCTATGACCCAGCCTTGTAAAAACGTCATCACTACACATTCCATTCACCAACTGGTAAATTTCCACTCACAATAGGTTCATGCATGTGTACACTATGTGTAAGCTAAAAATAGCAGCAAATCAGATGCTTGAGGATAGATTTTGAAACATTTTTAAACAGCTGACTGGCATTTAGCTGCATCATGTACATGTAAACAAAATGGCTGGACGGAGATTGAATGTTAGTGAAGTTTTAGAACATTTGTGGGACGATTGTGATAGTGATGATTCTTCAAATGAGATTGAAGACTTTGTGTCAGATGATGAAGAAGTTGATTTAGTTGATGCTGAAATTTTGAGATCATTTAGCATCCAGCAATGCGAGAAAGATAGACAGGTGAATTGTGACATTGTCGATGGGTGGGGAAATGAGGACAAAGAATGTTTTAGGATGCCATTTACTGAAAAACCTGGACTTAATGTGGAAATTTCTGAAGATTGTTGTCCTCTGGACTTGTTCAACATGTTATTTGATGAGAATATGCTCCACCAAATCACCTATCAGACAAACAAATACGCTGAAAGTCGAATAGAGAAAGAGACATTGAAGCCACATAGTCGCCTTCATCAGTGGAAATCTGCAACGGAGGATGAAATAAAAGTGTTCTTTTCACTTGTAATTTTGATTGGCATTGTGAGAAAACCCAAACTGTCTGACTATTGGTCTACTGATGAGTGTATTTCAACACCATTCTTCAACAAAATGATGGCAAAAGACAGGTTCATGCTTATCATGTCAAACCTTCACATAGTTGACAATTCTACTGCGCCTGCAAGGGGGGAAGAAGGCCATGATCCTCTCAACAAAGTAAGACCATTCCTGTCCATGCTTCAGACCAACTTCATGAAGTACATACCAGAGCAGGACCTCAGTTTTGACGAAGGAACATGCCCCTTCAAAGGTAGAGTTCACTTCCGAGTATACAACCCCATGAAGCCGTCAAAGTTCGGCATCAAACTTTTTCAGCTATGTGAATCCTCAAGCGGCTATTGTGTTGGCATTGACGTGTACCATGGACAAACAGACTGTGCGGCATATGTTGAGACACTAGAAACAGCTGATGATGGTGAAATGATGTTTGGTGACATCACACAAACGTCAAAGGTAGTCCTTGGCATGATGGCAAGGGTGGGTACTATGTCCAAAGGATACCACGTGTATATGGACAATTACTACACGTCTCCGGAGCTCTTTGACATCCTTGAAGCCTATGACACATATGCATGTGGAACTGTGAGGACCAACAGGAAAGAGGTTCCAAAAGCAATGCAGAAAGGTGCAATTAAACTTAAACAGGATGAATGCATCTTTCGGAGACGAGGAAACTTGCTTGCTATCAAGTTCCATGACAAGCGTGATGTACATGTCCTGTCAACAATACACCAAGCAGACATGGTTGTGACAAACAAAGTCAACAGAAAAACAAAGCAGCCAATGACTAAACCTAGGGCAATAGTTGACTATGTCCAAAACATGGGAGGTGTTGATCTGTCCGATCAAATAGTTCAATACTATGAAGTTTTGAGAAAAAATGTGAAGTGGTGGAAAAAGCTATTCTTTCACCTGTTCAATCTCATGATTGTAAACGCCTACACACTGTACCGGAAATACGGTGTGAAGAAGCTGACACACATGCAGTTTAGAACTTCCTTAGCAAAGCAACTGATTGCCGGTGCCCCAGAAGCCCCAAGACCACTTCCTCGAAAACGGAAAGCAGAAGATCTTGACCGCCTGACTGCACGACACTTTGCAGACTACATCAAACCAAAGGAGGGTGCCAAAAGAAAAAATCCAGTCAGGGACTGCACTGTTTGCAATCCAGACAAGGAAAACAGGGTGGGCTTTAAAAGGAAGCAGACCACTTTCGAATGTGTTCAGTGTGAGAAAGCAATGTGCTTCCCAGTATGTTTCAACCGGTACCACACATTAAAGTACTATAAAGTTTCTAGTGATTGTGTGAATTCAGTCAACAAAGAGTGATTAATACAATGTGCAAATATATTGTTAAGTTGTGTATGATGCAAACATACAAATATAGATGAATGAGAACAATCTAAACATAACTCTGACTGTTCATTTTCTTTGTGTACAGTGATTTATAGTTCTTTGCATGGTAGGGATTGTTATTTATCTGTATATTTCTTTGTCTCAAAATCAAAAGACAAAAAGAGGATTAAATAGATAAGAAGTCAGTTAGATGTCTTATAATGTTGTATTTGCATTATTATATCACTTTTGACACATTATGCTCCCTTTTGTAGTTACACAAACCATATTTTTTATGTTTACTTATATATTCCTTTAATTCAATTGAATGTTATGTCACTTTCTATGAAGGTAAAACAGAATAAAATTATACTACTAGGTAAAGAATTCATTTCTCTTTCCAAAACATATAACATATATCATGTTATTTTCAACAACAACAAAAGTATTATCAATAAACCAAAGTCACCCTAATCTGCAGTGTTTCCTCCCCAGTAACAGAAAGTTACTCAGCACTGGCAGTACTGATAAGCACTTACCTGTGCAGCACTCTAAGGGTTAAGAGCAAAACAATAAAATATGGTCAAAGATACAAACAAGTCACACTGTATGTTTCTTGAAGCCATGTGCATTATTTAATCCCAAAATAACACAAACAGTAAAAAAAAAAAAGAATACCTTTTCCAAAAAATTTTTTTTAAAGCAAGTCAAACACTATGTGTTGAACAGAACTACCTAAAAAAAAGTAGTTCCATTATCTCAGTATATATTTCCTTTTAAAGACACATTTAAAGGTTGCATAAAAAAATATTGACAATCCCTAAAACCCTTTTACTTTAAAATTCAGCAAATTATGTTTCCAAGATGACTTGCTCATAGCTGACTATTCTTTTTTGCAGCAAAACAAATAATGTGCAATTGAAAAATAATTTGGATCATTTTGTCTCCCTTGAGTAAGCATCAGATTTCATGGTTAACAGATAACATTTTGACAAATGTCTTGGTTGAACCATTGGTGCATTCCAGGTCAGCTGGAACCTCCCCATATAAGTTCTTGTCGTCCAAGTGTGTCTCAATCCCCATGTGATAAGGCAGTCAAATTAGGAAAACCTAAGTATGAATAGAAACTGTCATATTATGAAACCCTAGGTATGAATGGAAACTGTCAAATTATGAAAACCAACGTATAAATAGAAACTGTCAAATTATGAAAACCAATGTATAAATAGAAACTCAAATTATGAAAGCCAATGTATAAATAGAAACTGTCAAATTATGAAAGCCTAGGTTTGAATAGAAACAAATTATGGGAATGGGGAGTTACATTTGATATAAATAGCTAAAGCATCTCTTATATCTTGTCTGCATTCAACAGATGCTGTCAAAATCCTAGTAGGAGAAGTCAAGCCTGCACCTGATATTCTTGGAGGCAGTGTGCAGTACCGGCAAAGCCTGGCTGTTACACTCTTCACACGGGTAAGCTTCCAGTACACTTTAGTATTTGTACATGGTGCCTAGAACCCTTAAATCTGCACTTCTTATTGTTATACCTACAGATATGTAAGTATATTGGGGCTATATTGGGGTCATTTCCACTTTTTTGCTTTGGCCATCTGTCAGTTGGTTGATCTGTTTGTTCATCTGTGTTATTTCCAGGCTACCACTAATGAGACTTTGATTTCACTTTACTACTGCATTGTAAATTACATTTGTCTTTTTGTTCTGTTTATTGGTGCTGCTCTTGGCCTCTTATAGAGTAACATTTGTTTCATGGGGACACTAATACAGCAAACAACAACAGGAATTTATAAGTGTTTGGTGGAATATTTTTCTAAAATAACAACATACTCTGCCGAGGTTAGCAGTGCTCCTTGTAATTATAAGGATGTTAATAATGTCGCTTGGAGTGACAGGAATTTGCATCTGTTTGCTAATGTCTTGCTTCAAGACAAGAATCGAGTTTGCAATAACAAAAAGATGAAGCAGACAACAAAGAACAAAGCAAAGTAGCAGCCACTGTAGTTCCCGGCATATTCATCTTCTTGTTTAAAGATTTTTTATATATATTTTGTCTGCTGTAATTGTCACCTACTATTTGTCAATTCAGTTTAATTTACTTAACAAGACTTTTACATACCAATGCTTGTTGTGCATAATTTCGGCACGTCCTGGTACTCTTAATTGTAATTGAGTCATTGATTGTTTATTATATACAATATTTTTTTAGTATTTCCTGCAAACCATTTAAATAGAATGTATCTTCTTGATCTGACATGATTACAGTTACTGTGGCAAAGCAGTTTCTGGGGTATATATATTAACTTTAACAGCAGTTTTTGTTTAAATGATTGTCTTACTTTTGACCTCAACAATGTGAACTTAATAATAAATATTTACACAAAACACAACATTCATTTCCACAAGAGCCATTTGGTGATGTTACATATTTGATGAGCAGGAAATGGCGAAGAATGGTTAAAAATGATTATAGTGCTTCTGATTCTCTGAACGACAGCACAGTTGTATTAAGGACAGCATGTCCACGTGCAATCTGGCGATCACTTGTAAGATTTGAATCCATTATTTCTTGTGGTTCATCACATTTTTATCACTTTATAATGGACAGTGTACTGTTTATCACATTATAATGCACAGTGTATTATTTATTACATTATAATGCACAGTGTATTGTTTATCACGTTATAATGGACATTGTATTGTTTATCACATTATAATGCACAGTGTATTGTTTATCACATTATAATGCACAGTGTATTGTTTATCACATTATAATGAACTGTGTATTGTTTATCACATGATAATGCACAGTGTATTGTTTATCCCATTATAATGCACAGTGTATTGTTTATCACATTATAATGCACAGTGTATTGTTTAACACATTATAATGCAGTGTATTGTTTATCACATTATAATGCATGGTGTGACATTTATCACATTATAATGCACAGTGTATTGTTTATGACATAATGCACAGTGTATTGTTTATCACATTATAATGCACAGTGTATTGTTTATCACATTATAATGCAAGTGTATTGTTTATCATATTATAATGCACGGTGTATCGTTTATCACATTATAATGCACAGTGTATTGTTTATCACATAATGCACCGTGTATTGTTTATCACATTATAATGCACAGTGTATTGTTTATCACATTATAATGCACAGTGTATTGTTCAGATGCTTGTTATTAATCACTCAGTCTCTGGTCGTTCGTGATTAAATTACTGCCCATGCAACTTTCTCCGACATATTGCACAAAACCAAAATTTATTTCCTAAACAAACATCCTAATACAGACATAAACAAACCAACACCTAACACACACTCACCATTTTGATTGTTCAAAGAAGTATCACATTTTCTCATATTTTCAGTTTATTCTTTCGGTGCTTGGTGACACTGTTACACCAAAATATCGTAGCGGGGCCTACCCTCTAGAACGTCCCCTATCATCCGGTGTACAGAGGTATGACACCCAAAAACAGGAGTGGCCCTTAACTGAACCCCTGCTTAAGGCAGAAGGGGCCGCACAGGTAAACTCTTCCATTTTTTTTAAAAATGTATTTCTGTACATTTTAACTTCATGTCATTGTGCAGTGGGCAAAACTGGAGGGAAGGTGTAAGCCCAAGGAACAGAATGCAACAGGGCTAGATATGACAACAAGAAATGGCTTATTCATTATGACAACTCTGATATTTTGACAATAATATACAGCTGAATTTGCCGATCACTGATTATTTCTCTGGCAAAATAACAACTTTTATGTTTGTTTTAAATTTATCTTGCCTGTATTATTAAGAAGTTTACATTTACTATTCCTATTTTTGCAGGGTTTAAAATCTGGAGCGAAGGTATAAAAGGATAAATATATGCCCAACTTACAGGAATTGACAGGGTTACACTTGTAAAAGACTTGTAATGTCTTGAATGTTCAATATATTGAAGTACACTTGTTTTATTTTGTAGGTGACTGGTGAAGCAGTCTACATCAATGATATCCCAGCATGCCCAGGCGAACTGTTTGCAGCTGTTGCCATGACAACAGTTGCAAATGCCAAAATTGCAAATATTGACACATCTGCTGCAATGGTAAAGTAACAATATCTTTGGATTTCTGTTTGTGATATTAAAAAAAGTTATCAATTACAGTATGTAAATATCACAGTTTTAACAGCTAAGAACAAATGTTTAAAGTCCTTTGCATAAAATGTAAATCCAAATCTTTATCCAGTCGAATGGCAGACTTAGTCAGTTATTTCTTCTAAGATATTTTAACATTTAGTCTCTGTAAACTTCAGATTTTTGCCCTACTGTATGTGAATTTTCCTTGCGTAAGACAGTGTTGTCAGAAGGAAATATTGTAAGTAACATATCTTAAACATGCATCTGAAGAAAATAACAGCACCTAAGAATTAACAATCATAGTTTGCAGAGTAGCAGAGTTATAAAGCACACAGTAGTACTTTAAGAGATAGCCTTGGGCGTTAAAAAATTAACCGAGTGTGCTTACCATGAAACAGTGGTGGTTATTATTATATAATATTATGTATTAAATATTATGTCATTTATTCACACAAGTCATACCCAGCTTCAAAGAAAGTAGTCCAGCTTTGACACCTTTAACGTTCCTACCCAAACTGTTCTAAAAACCATTCAGTCACATGTAAATGCTGTAACAAAGGTGAGATGTTGGTCAACACATAAGACCCAATAATGGCTGCAAGGTAGCGATATGCTACAGCTTTATTTGTAGCAAAAAGCTGGTGCAACAAGATTTAATTCCCATTGCTTTAAATATGTTTTTCATTGTTTATCAAAAGGCCATGAATGGCGTAGTCAAGGTTCTATTGGCCAAAGACATCCCCGGGGTAAACAATGCCATGCCAGCACCTTATGCCCCAGAAGAACTACTGTGCAGTGGTCAGGTGCTGTATGCAGGACAAGCAGTGGCCATCGTCATTGCAGGTACATTTTGCATTTCACCAAAAATCAGTAAAGTTTAAGGAACTTGGTCATGGTTGGTCGGATTCATTTTTTTGGTGTCAAGCAAAACTCGAGGGCATATAGGAATCATGCTGTGTTTACTTTCAGCACCTAACAACACAATATCACAAAGTAGTTAGTAGGAGGATTTATTTGGAAAACATTATAAATCTAGATATGTAATGCCAAATTCTCAATAGTTAAAATAAATAGTAATTATTCACAGTTCAGTCAAATTTTAGAGATCCTCTGATTTTGTGTTGTTATGATATGTTGTTTGTTTTTTGGCGTGTCCACTTATGTAGTAGGTAACATAAGTTACTTGAGTTATGTAACCATTCAGGTCCACATAAATGATAAAGCCAGCAACCCATACATGACCAACATAGGCAGTTGGTTTAAATGTTTGAACAGAGAGACTTTGGTTTGGTACGATATTTAAATGATTTTATGTATATTTACAAATGTTTATTTGAAATTATGAAATTTAAAACTCATTAAAACCCCAATACACTAAAGTGTTTCATAATCGTATCACACTACTATAAATTTAAATTGATATATGGGTTACCAAAATATCACAAAATATTGCCCATACATGTACCTTATAACAATAAGATTTTCTAAGCTGATGGTTGCTATTTTGAAGTTGCCACATGCCTTACACTGACAAAAAATAAAGATTTTTTTATTTATTCAAATTATTTTTTTTAATCAAGTAATCTGTTTATGCTAAATTGTGACAAGGCTGCTTCCCATGCACCAACACTGGGTCATGTGGTTGATGTAGGTATTTATATTTTCTAAATCTACAGAGAATGAGGAGACCGCTTTGTCAGCAGCACATGCAGTACATGTGGACTACACAGACGTGAAACCTCCTGTCCTTACAATTGAAGATGCTGTGAAACAGGGCATGATCCTCCCTAAACAAGCAGATGACATTAAAATTGGAGATGCTGAGGGTAAGACTGACCTCTTTGTTTACAATTCTGCAAGGCTCAGAAGTGTTGAAGTCCTAAATTTCAGTTTGGGACTGTTCACATGCAACTGATTGGTGAAATTTGATAAAGAATTTCAAGTTGACTAATTAAATTATTGTTTATAATCTTCAGCTAAAAATAGAATAATTTAATTTTGCCATTCATCTGTAACACTTTCCTTTCTTGGGCCATGAGTCTACAGCACTTTGTTGGATTAATGCAATAGCAATGAAGATTAAATGTTGTTACATGTTACCATCTGTAAATGGAGTTATTGCTCTTTGGTTTATAATACCATTGATTTTTATCAAACTTTCCTTTCTGGAACCATAAGTCAGTAGTTAGTTAGATTTAATTGAAACCTGATAGTAAGATTTATAATAGTGAGAAAATATCTTTTCTTTTGGGAGGCATATGTCAGTAGTTCTTTAAAACATGGACCTATGAGAGGCTGAGAATATGGCAGTTGATACTGTTAGGCCATGTTTACCTATGAATAGTGCATGAAGTCACCATAGTAACAAATTCAAACAATTTCTTATCTACCTCAGCGGCCATTAAAGCCTCTGCCCACGTCCTGTCAGGCAAGGTGCATTGTGGGACACAGTATCACTTTTCCATGGAAACACAGATTAGCATCTGCTACCCTACGGATGATGGCATGAAGGTCCAGGCATCATGCCAGTGGATAGATTACGCCCAGAAGTCCATTGCCCAGGTGCTAAACAAGCCTTGCTCCAGGTCATTTCCTTTTTTTGTGTTTTCAAATTGCAGTGTTTTATCTCCTGTCTGGCTACATATTGACTGTAGAAATATTATGATTATTGCAGTGTTTTATCTCCTGTCTGGGTACATATTGACTGTAGAAATATTATGATTATTGCAGTGTTTTATCTCCTGTCTGGCTACATATTGACTGTAGAAATATTATGATTATTGTAGTGTTTTATCTCCTGTCTGGCTACATATTGACTGTAGAAATATTATGATTATTGCAGTGTTTTATCTCCTGTCTGGCTACATATTGACTGTAGAAATATTATGATTATTGCAGTGTTTTATCTCCTGTCTGGCTACATATTGACTGTAGAAATATTATGATTATTGTAGTGTTTTATCTCCTGTCTGGCTACATATTGACTGTAGAAATATTATGATTATTGCAGTGTTTTATCTCCTGTCTGGCTACATATTGACTGTAGAAATATTATGATTATTGCAGTGTTTTATCTCCTGTCTGGCTACATATTGACTGTAGAAATATTATGATTATTGTAGTGTTTTATCTCCTGTCTGGCTACATATTGACTGTAGAAATATTATGATTATTGCAGTGTTTTATCTCCTGTCTGGCTACATATTGACTGTAGAAATATTATGATTATTGCAGTGTTTTATCTCCTGTCTGGCTACATATTGACTGTAGAAATATTATGATTTTTTTTCCATTTTTAATCATTGAAAACTTTTCAGGTTGCACTGTGCATTAGATCATATTTGTGTAATAAGATAAGAATTAATAAAAAGTGCATGGGCATTTTGATTAAAATTAAGCAAACTGATTTATTTTTTACAAAATTTCTTGTAAAAAGGATATGAAAAAAGGATATGAAAATACCAAACTAAATGGAGATATACATTTCTTTAAATTATAAAAAGATGAAAAAGCATTTCCAGTGTCAAGAGACTGGCTGATCTCTTGTTCCAGCGTGTCCTGTTTCTCACTGTAGATTGTCAGACATGATTTTATTATATTATACAAATATTCTAAAAAGACTGTTAACCATTGAGAGGTTTACCTTAAGAAAATCTTTTCCAGGTGAAAATGCTCTATTGTTCTTATTGGCAGATAAATATTATTGCTTCCAGTTCACAGAATATTGTTTTTGGAAGTGAATTTCTTTTTTTCCTTTTTTTTTCTTTATCATTCATTTCTTTTGCATATGGAGACTATTTTAACATAAAACATTATTTTTAGGATAATAGTTTATCTAAATCTATATAAATGTAGTTTTTAGCAAAATGTTCCATTTTGTGTAATTTTTAACATGAAAAGCAATTTTAAACATATTTTTATAAAACATTTCATAAACAGTTTCTCATTTCATACAAAACAGACTTGTGTTGAGATCAATATACAGTTTTAAGGATTGAATGTTTTTGTTTATAGCTTTAGGTCAGTGCTCTTTTAAGCCACTGCTGCAAGCTCTGGTTTAATGGAGTGAACAATGAAATTATGAGGCATCCTTAGCTTCAGACAAACAGTGCAAAACAATTAACTGTTTATTTCATAAAAAAATGATAGGGTACATCAAACTCAAACCATTGTTGTTGTTTTGTTTTCAGTATTGATGTTGAGGTAAAGAGACTGGGTGGTGCGTATGGAGCAAAGATATCCCGTAACTTTGCCATCACATCTGCGTGTGCCCTAGCAGCAGATAACCTCAACAGGTAACTCAATGTCACTAGAACTAGGGCATTATTAACTGAGCAATTCCAGTTAAATAACAAAAATTACATTGTCTTCTACACAACATGAGTTTGGTAGGAAGAGAACTGTCATGTGATAAGGTTTCATTTAGTTTCAACTTTAATTTTAAAACAAACAAAATACAAAGGACTTAATAAATATTGACAGATATGAAGAAAAAGAATATATTGAGTTGAGAAAATGCATGCCCACACTCAGGGGCAGAGTATGTTGAAAATAATGTTTTTGTTGCTTCTTACCTAGCAGCTTTAAGGGTATGATTCTCTGCTGAAAAAAATAACACTGACAAGGCTGTGTGAACATTCTTGTGTGTTTTCCTGCATAAGTCCTTATTCTTTTTTATGCATACTAAAATATTCAATTCACACCTCAAGTAGTGGAGAGGATATATAATATGTTGGGATGTCTGTGAGTACTCAGGTACTCAGTTAAGTATTATACTCAAGTATTAAAATCACTACCGGTATTCCAGTACTTGGTAAAAATGAAGAAGTATGTTTAAATAGTCAAGGAATATCCTGAAAAATATTATAAAAAAATATCCACTAAAAAGCAGTGTTTTCTGACCCTTGCCAATCTAATGACCCACTTGGTCCCTACTACCTTGTGGCCTTATCGATAGTGAATGGTCAATATCCCAGGTTGCACCTCATTGTCTGTCAGTTAATAAAGCCCAGCTCTGGTCACTGTTTTGCTGATTAGTCAGTCCCAGCTAAGTTAGTACTCTCCATTTCACTTCACAGTTGGTGACATGTTAATTATATGTTGATTGGCTTGTCTCAGCAATGCCCAAAATTTGACATTTGTTTTAAATTAAAATTTCACAAAAAACTGTGGACAAAAATTTCAGACAAAAATATGAATTAGTGAGGATTATGTTGCTAACATTATATGTTTTTTTCAGCTCACCTGAGCACAATGTGCTCAATGTGAGCTTTTCTGATACCCCTTCGTCCGGCGTTGACAATTTAGCTTGTGAATACGCTAGAGGCTGCAGTTGTTATCCAGTCTTCATCAAACTTGGTTAGAATATTTGTCTGCATGAAATCTCGGATAAGTTCATTATTGGGTCACCTGGGGTCAAAAACTAGGACAAAAGGTCAAATTTTAGGAAAAACACACTAGAGACAACATTTACAGCCCAGTCTTTACCAAACTTGATCAGAATGTTTGTCGCATGAAATCATTAATGAGTTTGTAACCGGCTCCAGTGGGGTCAAAAGTAGTTCACCAGGTCACATCTTAGAAAAAGCTTGTGAACACACTAGAGACCCCATTTTTAGCCCAATCTTCATTAAAGATGTCCACAACGTTTGCCTGCAAGAAATTTTGGGTGAGTTTGTAACACAGTCACTTGGGGTCAACATCTAGGTCTCTAGGTCAAATTTTAGAAAAGCCTTGTGAAAACACTTAGAGGTCGCATTGTTGGCCCAATCTTCCCCAAGCTTGGCCAGAATGTTTGCCAGTATAAAATCTTACATATGTTTTGAAGTAGGTCACATGGTAAAATTCTAGAAAATGTTATCTGCCCAGTGGTCACACTTATGGTCCAATCTTCACCAAAGATTAAAAAAGTAAATTACTCTTAATTACTTGAAGCCAGATATGAGCCTACTAAAAGCCTGTGTCCTCAGATGAGCGATAAAGGGCCATCATGGCCCTCATGTTTATATTTACATTCATACAATTTATCTTAATAAATTTACTCTTGAACAGTTAAACAGGATTACTGTTGAGCAACTTGATAACTGTGTTTTCTGCACTCTGTTTCAGACCAGTTCGTCTAAACATGAACTTTCACACAAACATGAAGAATGTGGGCAAGAGGTTTCCTTATATGGCTGAATATCAGGTGAGGCAGTGTCATCTCTAAATCCAGGCTTGTTCCTGTCAAATCAGAAATTGAAAATGTTTTTGAGAAGGCAATAAAAATGATGATAATAATGAGGCGAAGAAGGGAAAAAGAAGAGGGGAAATCTGTTTTACTGAAAGTGATGATAGTGGTAATGGTTGTGATGGTGATAGTGATAATGTTGGTGATATTGATAGTAGGTAAAAGTGAGGGCAAAAGTGATGTTGGTCATAGTGATGATGGTAGTGATACTCATAGTAGCTTTAAGCTTTAGGTTAAAAATGTGCTGATGCTGGTTTTTGGTAAAACCTTTGTTTAAGTTGATTGGGATACAAGCATTGGGATTGGGGATACTGAGGACACCTCAGAGAAATCAGGAATCATTTCTCAGATGTGCTTGCATGAAAGGAATACTCCAAGTAAATATACATGATGGAGTCTGTGAGATTATCACAACAGCAAAGACAAATGGTGGTGTTCTCTCTATTGAACATGCATTAACAGTTGTATATCTAACAAACTGTGAAATGTAAATCAATAAATGAAAGTTTGTAGGGCAAAATAATTCTATAAATTATACTAATGCTTGTTTAAGATTTTTTTCTTTCTTCTGGCAAACAAAAAGTTGCAATTCTTTAAATGTCATTCCATCAGACTCATTGGAATGATCATATTAAGGATGGAACTACCTGAGGAGTTCGAGTTTTGTTTAGGCTACACGTTCATTCAACATATATTGAACCCTCTAGATGGCCCACAGGCAGTAATAATACCTTAATGATTGTGAAATAAAGTACTCTTGCCCAAAGACTAACATATTGTATTTTGTCCTGGGTTTTAACATACAGCACTTATATCCTGAGTCTAACATCTTGACCTTTAGATCACAGAGTCTCACAGACAAAGATAGAAAAGTCTCAAAACATGGATAAGCTGATGTTGGTCATGGTGTTGCCAGTAAAGTATATTCCCGTAAATGTGTGTGATGTTGTTAATGGGGAAGATCAAAATGATACGGCATTGATTTAATCATATTTTTCAAGTTGAGATTATGTTGTTTTTCCTGCTGATGATGTTGGCTTTATTTTTTAGGTTGGATTTACTGACGAAGGGAAGCTTAATGGTGTGAAGGTGACATACTACTGTGACTGTGGCTGCGCTGTCAATGACTGCACAGTGGGAGACATTATGTACATGGGAGACAACGGTGACTTGAAACTCCTTTTTTTGTTTTTGTTTCTTACAGCTTTAACCCTTAATTTGCTGGAAACATCATGAGGTTGGTGTGTGTTCACTTGCTGGAAACACCATTAGGTTGGTAAATGTTCACTTGCTGAAAACACCATTAGGTTGGTGTATGTTCACTTGCTGGAAACAGCATTAGGTTAGTTAATGTTTACTTGTTGGAAACACCATTAGGTTGGTGTCTATTCACTTGCTGGAAACACCATTTGGTTGGTGTATGTTTATGTGCTGGATACCTCATTATTTCATTAATGTTTACTTGCTGGAAACACCATTAGATTGGTGAATGTTTTATATTAACCCTTTACGTGCTGGAAACACTATTAGGTTGGTTATTGTTTACTTGTTGGAAACACCATTAGGTTGGTGTAAGTTTTAACAACAACACAAACAAATATTTAATTTCAGAAAACTTAGTGGAACTAAATCAATTGGACTTGCCAGTTTGAAGTTCATTAGCAAAGTCGGTGGTTACTTGTAAACATGGATAACTTTTCAAGTAGGACAATTCATTCCTCTTAATTTTCTAAGTACAAACCAATAAGTCCAAGGGAAAAAGTAGAGATCCAAATCAGCTTTAACATTGGGGATGAGAAGTTGAGTAGAACATTCATATATAAGCAACTAACCAACTAATATTCACACTTTCCTGGGGTTAGAGAACAAGTCAGGGTATAAACTTTTTTAAGTTGAAAGGTTATCCATAAGTATAAGTTTGCTCAGCACAAACCAATTATGTCAAGAGAACACATAAAGTCCCTGACTAGTTTGCTCTCTGTTGAAGAGGGGTAGGAGAACAACAAATGTTGCCAAGCGGGGAGTCACAACCTGATCACCCTTAACTGTGTGGGTACATGTGCTAGTCAAGACCAAGGTTCATCATGCCATGAGATTGTCATTATAATGTTAAATGCTGTTATGTTTCTGTCATTATTATTCATACAAAATATATTTTGTCATTATATAAGTACCATTATTATTTTCGCATTATATCACTTCAATTATTAAATATTATTGTTAGCATCATCTATTTCACTGTAGTAACATTGTGAATACTAGTAATGAACATACAAAATGATAAATAATATTAACCATATTCCTGCCTTTTCTTCAGCCTATTGGTGCCCTAACTGGCACCTGGTTCCCGTTGCAGTGCAGACAAACACACCCTCCAATACATACTGCCGGGCACCAGGTAAAAACATTTTTGATCTGTATTGGGGAAATGCAGTACAAACTTTAAATTTTTGCTATAGGAAAAGAAAAAGTACTTTTATTGCTATTTTTGCATTTAAAAACACTAAAAAATTCACATTTCAAGTGCCACCTGCTAAAGAACATGACAATTAAAACTATCTTTTAGCCTCAACTCCTGGGATCTTCATAATGGAGACGATGATGGACAATATTGCATTCACTCTTGGCAAGGATCCGACCTCCGTTCGACAGCTTAACCTCTACAAGAAAGGTCAGGTGACCCCTGGTGGAATGACCTTGACCTACTGCAGTATCTCTGACCTCATGATGCAGCTGGAAAAGTCAGCAGAGGTCAGCAAGCGACAACAGGAAGTGCAGGAGTTTAACAAGGTATGGCATTGTGTTATAGCAGCCATGGTCTATATTTAAGGTGATGGACTTCAGATTAGAGTTCTTGGTTTATGCCCCATCCATGTCACAAGATGATGGTCCTTGAACCAGAATATTTATTATGCATTGCTCCAGGTTGTTAATACACAAGTTCCTATTCTACTTAGAAATAGGTTGTAAGGACCTTGATGGAAAAAAAGTGGTTATGTGCTTCTTTGTTAGCCTAAAAAATTGTGCTTCAATCATAATGTTGATTCTGATGAAAATTTATCCGCATTCAACATTTTGTTTTAATGTTCATTCTAATTGTCATTTTCTTCAAATTTGTCAAATTTTACACTAATTTCTCCTTGTAAAATGAAAAAAAAAAGTTTAGAAAGTGTTTAAAAATACTTCAACAATAGCGATTGTTCCAAATTGCACAATACAAAACTCATAATCTGACCATTGTCATGTGTTGCTTTTGCAAAAAACAAAGATAAACTAAAGATTACAATTAATAATGTTTCAGCAAAAGTCCACTTTACATTTACTTAAAATATGGGTTCCCATATCTTGTTTTGGGTTGCATGGATTAACTTGGTGTATTAATACTCGATGAGTAGAACTGCAGTGCTCATGACCTGTAACTCTACAGATGTTATAATTATCTCCCTTTTTTGTCCTACAAGAAATTTGTGTTTGCCAGACTTGCCATTTGTTTTGTGCTGTGCATTGAAACTTCTGCCTGCATTATTTTTGTTTATATCCGAAAAAGGTTTAATGATTTTTTTCTTGCATTGTCTAGGCCAACATTTACAAGAAGAAAGGACTTGCTGTGGTTCCTTTGAAATATGGTGTGCCATGGAATACTCAGAACTATGGTATCAACATCGCTGTGTATAGTCAGGATGGTACAGTTGCTGTGTCTCATGGAGGGGTAGAAGTGGGTCAAGGAATCAACACCAAGGTAACACATAACAAAACATTAACTAATCTTACATTTTCCTGCTTAAAGCATTAGCATGTTCAGCAAGAGTATGTAAATTGTGTAATCAATAAATGTGTGAAACAGTATTATGTATTTTTATACGTCCTTCAAAGACAGGACGTATTATGGAATCTCCCATGGCGGACGGGGGTGCGGGCAGGCGGCATCCAGATGTTTGTCCGGAGCATAACTCCCAACACTATCAATGCTATTGACTTGAAACTTCATAGGTGGATAGATCTCCTTGAGACAAAATGCAGTGCACAAGAACTGTCACTCTGCTCATCATGATTTAATTTATTTAATTTTCTTGTCCAGAGCATAACTCCTACATTATCAAAGCTATTGACTTGAAACATGATACATAGATAGGTCGTAATGAGACAGAGTGCAGTGCATAAGAATCATCACTCTGTACTTCATGATTTTGGAGTTATTGCTTATTGTTTAATTTTCTTGTCCAGATTATAACTCCAACAATATCAAAACTATTGACTTGAAATCTCATAGGTAGATAGACCTCATTGAGACGGACTGCAGTGCACAAGAATCATCACTCTGCAATTCATGATGTAGGGAGTTATTGCCCTTTGTTTAATTTTCTTGTCCAGAGCATAACTCCAACAATATCAAAACTATTGACTTGAAATCTCATAGGTAGATAGACCTCATTGAGATGGAGTGCAGTGCACAAGAATCATCACTCTGCAATTCATAATGTAGGGAGTTATTGCCCTTTGTTTAATTTTCTTGTCCAGAGCATAACTCCTACATTATCAAAGCTGTTGATATAAAATTTGATACATAGATAGGTCATATTGAGACAAAGTGCAATGCACAGGAACTGTAACTCAGTACTTCATGATTTTGGAGTTATGCCCCTTTGTTATTTTTTTTTTATTCAGAGCATAACTCTTATGTTATCAAAGCTATTGATTTGAAACTTTGCAGGTGGATAGATCTCATTTAGACTGAGTGCAGTGCACATAAGAACCATCACTGTACACTTCATGATTTTGGACTTATTATCCTTAGTTCAATTTTCATACTTTATGTTTGTCTGGACCATACTCCTACATTAAATTTTTGTATATTTGATGGTATTCCCCTTTGATTTTTTTTTCAATTACCCAGATTGCAGTCCACAATCATGCCAGAGTGCATTGCATAACTGTGCATAGCAGTTTGGCAGATTAAATATTTTTTATGTTATTCTACTTTAATTTCAGTTTTTCTTGCAATAACCCAAAGTGCAAGCCAAAACTTTACCATTCTGCATTGCACAAGAGTGCACAGCAGTTTTGTTTCAAATTGCCTTATTTTGCTTTGCCTTGTGGTGCTCTTGTTTTTAAATGTTTGCAGTATTATAAACTATTGACAACTTATCTTTATAGTTGATATAATGGTACCAATGGTGTTTATGAAAGAGTGTTAATAGATTTAATTATTAAAAAAATTAGGTGCCTTTTGGGGAAGTTAAAAATTGTCCATGTTCCATCTGTTTGCATGATAAGGCTATATCACATATGTTAAAAAATTATTTCAAAGCTATTGAAATGCTTGGCTCTGCTATTGTTAATGTATGTTTATGTCTCTAATGTCAAGATATTTAAGCATAAATTTTGTTTGACCTCCTCTCTGAACATTGATAAGCTAATAGACAGTGTAAAGGATTTTTTGTATTATATCATTTTAAGCTAAATCTTAATTTATACTCTTTATAACTTGACATATTTTAGAATTTTTTTTTTTTTTTTTTTTTTTTTTTAAATAGTACCAACAAAATCTGGTTGTTAAAACTCATTTAAAGCTTTTGTTTACTTGTAGAAATCTTTTTTTATCTGTCTAAGTTTTTTATCAGGCAATGGACCAACTTCAAGTTGCGTTATATCTATTAGCAAACGACTTACTGTTTGTGCACTACAGGTGATCCAGGTGGTTGCATATGAACTGGGTGTGCCTGTTGCTACTGTGAAAGTGAAGGCCACCAACACCCTGACATCTGCTGGCAGCTGCTTTACTGGTTCTAGTGTCACTAGTGAACTTGTCTGTCAGGTAATCATACATGTTAGTAATCTTTAAGAAGCATAATGTGCCTTTTCTGAGCTAAGTGGTTCCTGCCAACTTAAACAGAAATCTGGTTGATATCCATCTTGATCAAATTTTATAATTTTCATGTTGTAAACATAGATTATTTAATATGTATGTCACAATAATTTTATTTTTGAGATTTATCTAAGGTTTGTCTAAAATTGTTTTAATTTTATTACAATTAAAGATTGGAATATGATTACAGGGGCCCCAGATTTATGTTCAAAAAGCATTGTCTCCTCACAGGGAATGTCCATTTTCAACAAGGAGTAGGTTATTGTAGCTTGGCATGCTATTGGGCAGTCCGATAACTAAGTTGTCTGCCCTTGAGTACTCTCCGAATGGGCATGCGCACTTGTGCTGATTAAAACCTCTGGGGTATAAGTAGAAATTTTATCATCACACAAACATCGAGTGACATTGAAAGTTAATTAAAGAAAGAAACAAAACCGAAATGGAAATCGCCGAAATATTGCTGAATATGTAAAGGTGTGGATAGCTAGAAGGTGGTCGAAAACAGAGCTGTTTCATTGCAACGATTTCCTCAAAACAAATGACTGCGACGCATTTGGATGGTATTATAACACTTCGGCCACCCTTAACTGGTTACAGTTCGCCCTTGATCGGTAACAGCTCGCCCAAGATAGGTAACAGTTCGCCCTTGCTTATTTACATGTCGCCTTCGGATATTAGTGTATACATCAAGAAAAAAAGGTAAATTTGTTAATTCATTTATAACCATTCACATTGTATTTGTTTTCTTTGTCTTCATATACATTATGAGCACTTCTGATATAAGTGTATACGCCACCCTTTGCCCTTAAATCGAAATTAAGTAAAAGAATGTATAGGTAAATAAGAAAAGGTCCTATCAAAATTTTCACAGATATTTAAATTTTATTTACCAGTAGAAAAAGGCAAACAAGGTTTTATTTCAAGTAAAATAAACCTAAGTCCATGGTTTGTCAAAAAGAAAATATTTGTAACAATCCTGATAGATGTAAACTTGTTAATTTATTTTTTATTATTTTGACACCATTCACATTAAATGTATGCTACCTTTGTCTCCTTATTCTTTATTATTATTAACATCGTATTATTAGCATCGTAAATAATTATATTTTTATTTTTCATAATTTAAAATTGTTTTAACCTAAGAAAAAAATCTGATCCTCCAAGTACAATATACGAACTGTCACTGTTCCTTGATTAAATGCAATGTTGTGTCCTAAAATATGACAATTATACTGTGTACGTGGTTTATTTATTTCATATTTTATATTTAAATAAATTCCGCTGTTGCAAGGATTTTAATGTTACTTAGTTGCATACATATTTTGTTGCCAATACTTTAATAAGGTTGTCACATTCAAGATGACTTGAGTATGCAGTTATCTTATAATTAATTGCACATAAAAGCATGAATGTTAATTGATGTTTGCCTACAGTCATTATTGTGATGATAGCATTCGCACTAATCTTGATTAATAATTAGTCAATGTGATCTTGATTAATGTTTACCGACATAGACGTATATAAAAATTAAAATTAATAAATTGGTCAGTGTGTGATCATTAAATGATTTTTGCCTAGTCATTATTGTGATGATAGCATCAGCACTAATCTTGTTTGATAATTAGTCACCATGATCTTAACTGATATTTGCCGTCATAGACGTATATAAGTGCTTGCAATTAAAAGACTAGTCAGTGATTCAATCTCGCAACGTACGCTAGCTTTATCACAATACAGTATGAAGAAGTCGACTAAGGCGGCAACCAACTAATTGTGTTTGTATGCATATCTTATAAAATATCATATATATTATACACTATATAACAAATTAAATCAAGTAAATACTTTACTTGACATCATTTTCCCCCTTCATTTAATACGTGGAAATGGTACACTTATATCCGAAGTACTCATAATGCATATGAAGCCAATGGAAACAAATACAAATTGATGTGAATGGTGTCGAAATAATTATAAATAAGTTAACAAGTATACATTTTTGCTTGACGTATACACTTATATTCGACAGCGACATGTTACCAATCAAGGGCGAACTGTTACCGATCAAGGGCGACCTGTTACCAGTTAAGGGAGGGTGAAGTGTTACTAATTCTTCTCCTTTTCAATTTTCATAATTGCCAGTAATATCTAGCTTGTGGGTGCCAATAATTCGATAATAGCTGATATTCCCTTCAGGATCCAGTCAAACGACGATTCGCCAGGTACTTCTTCAAATCTGTTAGCTTGAAATGGTCCAATTCTAAGTTGTTTCGTTGATTTCTTTGTCCTTGTTCGCCATCTTTTTTTTACTTAGTCCCCAGAGGCTCAGCGGCGAGTAGCCTCCCTTTGAATTCAAGGGAAGTAACCGAGTGGCGAGGTTGATATGCCCAAAGGGAGTCAGCTTTCCCACATGTTCCATCAACAGTATCTGTATAGTACAACTACCTAAGGTCTTGAACTTTATTGGTTCATGTGCTACAGCTGAACTTATCTGTAACCTGTAGGGGACATTTGTAGAGTACATCTTCCTCTATTTGTAGGCCAAGTATCTTGGTAACAAATGATTTAACATCTCAAACATGTTTCATTAGTATAAAACCATTATCATATTCCCATTTTTTCTTCATTCATACTCCAATTTTCAGTCTGCAGTCAATGGATGTCAGGAACTGTTGAAGAGAATGGCCCCAGTAAAGGCAAAGCTGAAGAATCCAACATGGCTGCAGATTGTAAACGAGTGTTATGCTGAAGGAATTGATTTGGCTGTCCACAGCTGGTTTAAACCCAAGAGCCCAGGCCATTACAAGTATAACTCATATGGTGTCACATGCACAGAGGTTGAGCTTGATGTCTTGACAGGCGAGCATGAGATCACACGAGTGGACATGTTGTTTGACTGTGGAGAAAGGTGAGTTTGTGTTTACATACAACTGACAAATCTGGGTTTAAGGTTATTAAACACTTAACCTAGAATTTTTTAGATCATTCTCAATCACCTGATTAGTTTAACTTGAAATGAAATTTGACTTAATCTCAGTCTTATAAACAGTACAGTTCAAATCAGGCAGTGAATTGTATGGAAATTATAATAAGAAAGCATGGGTATGGTATTTGTTGGGCTTAACTTCTATGATGTTGGTTGTTAGTACAGAAGTCTTTAAGTGCCTAAAAATTAAAATCATGAATATTAAACATTGGATATTATACAGTTATTGTTTGCTCATGCCCATTTTATGAATAAGGTTTAGGACTGGTTGACCGAGTGTCAGGATGGTATTACAGCAATATACGTTTTTATTAGAAAATGTACACTTCCTAGTAATGGTAAATGTTTTTTATTTTGCCAATGTACTAATGTGTTTTTTTATATTTATAATGATAATTATCAATATTTTATATAATGTGTCCAGGCTGTTTTTGAATCCAAAATGGTTGCTGATATATATTTCAGCATTAACCCATTTCTAGATGTAGGCCAGGTTGAGGGTGCATTTGTGATGGGCATCGGCTACTGGCTGCTGGAAGAATCCATCTATGACCCAAACACAGGGGAATACCTCACTGATGGCACTTGGGTGAGTCCATTAAGCTTAAGTAGTTAATTGTATTATTAAACTCAAGTGGGTCTTTTTATTCGAAATGTAGGACTCTGTTTTTGATAGATGTGATTGTTAATGCAACTCGGGTGATTTTATTTTGCAAGTGTTTGTTTTACTTGTTTCCAACAACGGACATTTGGATAGCATACATTTTTTTGCAAGATAGCGCGCTGAATGTTTGGCCAGTGTACACAAACTCTGCTGAATCATAACGATCATGTCTGTCTTTATTTTGACCCAAACATTACTGTGTCTTCATTTCAGGACTATAAACCACCCACCTCCAAGGACATCCCTATTGACTTCAGGATTTCCTTACTGAAAGATGCCCCCAACCCAATTGGAATCTTGCGCTCAAAAGGTAAAACATTCTGATACTAAAAACGTACCAATTATTCTACCAAGACATTTGTCTTTGATGTTTCTCCACTAATAATAGCTTGATTACTCCTGTCACCATAATAATGTTGCTCTGAACACAAACTACAAACAAACCTGTCACATAATGGCAAGTGTCATATCCTGAATAGCATAAACAATTTTTTCTTCAACGACTTTGACAGAAATGATATTCATTTATTCTTGTGTGGGAGAAACTCTCACGACAGATTTTTGTTCTAGCCTGATATTCCCATGGGGCTCCATTGTCCTGTAAGAAACGTGAACATAAACATAATGACCATAGCTATGTCAGAGTAATTCAAATTTTAAAACTTGATGAGATTTTATATTAAAAAAACAACTTTCATTGCAATATTACAGGTAATAAACTTATTGTCTTTATTGTAAAATTAAGACCTATAAATGTTATTAATGCTGTTTTAACTTTTGCACATAAACTACCAAAGTGTTGAGAAATATTAGTTAGATAGTTTTGACAGAAGAATACTGATTGAAATTATAAACTACTATTTCAATAAGTATTTTCTGTAGGCCGACATATAATGACAATTTTGGAGGGGCAAAAATAATTTTCTGCACAGTGTTAGTCATGTATCTGGCCTGAAATTTCCAGCTGCCAGTCTCTACCTGCTTTATCATGCATTTTTTACAGTCTTTTGTTAAATTACAATTTAAACAAGTCTTTAGACATTTGGTTGTCCCAAATAAGTCACATTATTCATACAGTTTTATCAAAGGATGCTTTGTTAAGTTCAGAGTCAGTCATAGTTCAGTCAAGCCTGATATTCTAATTGATTTCTTCATAATTTTGGAACCATTTGATCAGAACACTTGTAATTATGTTTCCCTCCAACAATCAAAATGCACCTTCATCAGCCATTTTGTTTGTGAAATGCCATGGGAAAGTTTCCAACTGCTTTGACCTTTAATTGTTGTCTTAAGGTGATGCACATGTAGTACAAGTACACACCAACTAATAACTCAAACTGATCAGGATGTTTATAATGTATATAACAGCCAGTAAAATATAAAAAGTAGTGATATTGGTATTTTTCTCACAATAGCCACTGGGTTTTTGTCCTTCTAGAGCATAGTTAATTATTAAACTCTTACCTATTTAGCTCACCTGAGGCCAACATGCTCAAGGTGAGCTTTTTTTGGTACCCATTCACCCGTTTTTTTTCAACAATTTGCTTGTGATTACTAGAGGCTGTAGTTGTGACCTAATCTTCCCTTAAATTTGCAAGTATGTTTGTCTGCTTGAAATCTTGCATGAGTTCTTAATCGGGTCATATTGGATGAAAATGTAGGTCACTAAGTCAAATCATTGAACAAACCTGTAACACCCTAAAAGAATTTTTTTCCTAATCTTCATAGAATTTCATCAGAATCTTTGTTTGCATGAAGATCTTGATGGTTTAATATATACAAAAAACAAGTAACATATGATCACTTGATGCGAATGATACAGTTGTGAACATTTTTTCTTGTGATCCAGATTTTTAAGCCTACCCGTAAGCCAGTTAGTGACCTGAGGTGAGCAATTCAGGGTCCTCATGGCTCTCATATCTTGTACTTTGCACAGTAGATGAGGTCCAGGCCTACTTGTTTTGTCTTTGATACTACAAGACTAATGGCAGATGTTCCTTGCCATTTTAAACAATTAAATCAAATGTTATTGTTATTCTCTGTTGTTTCAGCATGTGGTGAACCACCTCTCTGTATGAGCTGTTCAGCCCTTTTTGCTATCAAGCAGGCTATCTACTCAGCTAGAAAGGATCAAGCCAACACTGCCTACTTCCAGATGTGTAAGTCATACTAGAACTAAACCTATACCCAACATGATTTGACACATAATACTGAACAAATACACAATAAACTGCATGTGTTAAATGTTCTTAGTACTAGTTAATATAATGAATGTGACATAAGCAGTAATGTAGAACCATGTATGACAAATGAATTAGGCCAAGGCAAAAGCATGGAAACTTTTAAGACAAATGAATTATGCACTAGTCTCTGCCTGCAAAATTTATAACAGTTTACACTAAATAGGTATTTTCTTATTAAAACAAGCAATGACAATTCCAAATTTCTCAGAATTAAAGTTTTATTACTTCAAAGATTAGTTCTCAACATTAGAAGACCATATGGTTTAAACAACCCAGAGGCCATACATTTTTTACACACATATATTACTAAGTTGTTAACCCATGTTTTTTATAAAAGAGTAAGCTCAATCAATGCAAGAAGAGATATTAACACAACCATGCAGTGTTTTCTGTTGGGAATTATTCCCCATTCAGACAATGATTTTCCTGCAGTTTTGGTAGACAGACAAACCCCTCCAGCCATGTGTCTGCTCTACTCATATCCACACAGAAAACTAGGAGGAAAAATATACAGCCCTACCAAAAATGAGAAAATTGTCAGGGAGGGGCATTGTCTTTGAAATTTTTTATTTCATACACATGTTTAAATGAAAATGTTGCTTATTTTTGCAGATGGCCCTTCAACAGTCGAGGCGGTACAGCAGGCATGTTTCACAAGTCAGGAGGATTTCACAACCTTCCCAAGTCTTGTGCAGTAATGACCCAATACCAGCTGATAAGCCTCCAGCTGGCAGGATAAAACCACTAGTCTTCAGTTAGTGGATAATATTATTTTACCTAATCGTACCTTCAGCATAGAAACAAATCTGATCCTGTTTTTTTTTCTTTAGAAGAACAATGGTAAGTTTTTAATTAAGAGTTTCCTCAACATAGTTATGGTTATTGTGGTGAATCTTACAGCTATCTTTGTTAAAGGGATGGAGATCTTCTCGAGATGACTCCCTAGACACCATCACATATTCTAAAATGTATATCTTTCATGTATTACTGTATATTTCAAGTTGTTTGTTTTTTTGGAAGTGTCCCTTGCGACAGTGTGTAGAGTTCTGAGAAAGCTTATTTCAGAAGCAAGAAGGATTGACCCTGCATGACATTGACTACCTCCACCAGTCTTCATGCCTGGGAAAAAGTAGTGCAGCTACAGAAATAAATACGCATGTTGAAGGAGAATAGGATGTTAATTATGTCCAGGCATGTTTATAATGTTTATACTAGATAATCAAGTTTTTATATTGTGTAATACAGATGTACATGAAATGCATTATCTACTAGGCTGAAATATTTGATATCATGCGCGGGGTGTTGCTGCTTTCTGTAGCATTATATCTGTTTATAACAGAGCTTATTCATATCATCATCTTCGGTCCATCAATGGTAGTTCAGGTGTCTTTGACTCACAGAATCTCAAGCTAAAATTATCACATATGTTTTGACAGAAATGGTGCAGACAAGATTTAAATTCAGATGACAGGGGTGAAGTTTTGAAGAAATAAACAACTTAGGAATTAAAAATTTGAACTGAGTGTATTTTAGTCGTGTCGGTAACAATTGTGAGCAATTATTTTAGACCTAATTTTATTTCAAATACAATCATATAGAAAGTATTGCATATTAATTATAGTTTCCCGTTATAGGAAGTTGGTTACTATGTTGTCACTTTGTCCTAATGTATTATCAATATATTTGGAAGAGGCGTTTTTCCCAGCTTAAGACTTGCCTACTTTTCAATGTATTGTGCGATCAATGTATCAAAGAATAATTTAAAGTGAGCATTTTTTTCCACTATTTATCACATAGAGGGTTAAACAAACTCTACCCAAACAGTGCTTTTCAGTGCTTCGTCGATTTTTTGTCTTGTATACTTGCCATTTTTGTTAAAAAAAAAAGGACATTTACCTCAGATGCCAGATTAAAATCCTACTTAGTAATGGACAATACAATTGAATAATTAATCAGATTAACATGCCTAGCAAATTGATTGCTTGTTATAGAGAACAAACAATATTTACAAACTTATAAGCCAGTGTATGGTCAATGTTTTTTTGGTAAATTTATTTTATGTTGACATGTGAAGACCCAACATTACTAAGCAATGTTTTGTTATACACCTATATGGTTGATTGTCTGTGGTATTTTACAACAAGTAACGAAAGTAAGGTATTTGTTGATTGATAACATCTTAAATACAAAGAAAGTTAATCCCATCAATCATAACCATATAAAGTTACATTATCATATCCCTTTTATAATGTCACAATCAAGGAAATATGATAAAATGGAAGTAGATTTTTGTTTTCACATGATATATCGCATTATATTATACTGTGTTATGTTCAGATGATTTGTACTTAATACACAAATATTTCCTTATTAAATAGTAACACTAATGACATAAGTATTTAACTATAGAGTGTTTTCAACGTTTATTTTTGTTTTAAATTCTACACTTTACTACAGCTACACATATACATAGGATTGGTATCTTCGATATTGTTGTGCTTGTTTTATTATTGCAGTTGGCATGTTTTGGTAAATTGTTGCAATATAATCCCCCTATATAGTGTTATGAAGATATCAGGCTTAATGATTACTATAAGTGTTTTGTGTGTGATATATAATATACATAATTACAGTGTGTTTTATTCTAAAATGATGATGATGATGATGATGTTGATGATGATGATGCAGTTTTTTGTATATACATGTAACATGTACAAGAGACAGATATATTCACATTTTGATAGTACAGTGGACTTGTATATATGGTTGTTGTGTTTACATATATGTTTTTTTACATTGTGTTTTACTTGTAGACTTTCTGATGCACTCTGTTATGTTATATTATTTATAATTATTGGCATTATGAAGCAAGTTTTATGCATTGTATACATTTCTATATATACTTGTACATGATTTTATATGTTTTTAGAGTACTCTACATGTGTTTTCTACTTCATAATTTTTTTTTTTTAAAAGATTGATGTTTTGTGTTTTCCACAAATCAAGAATTGTTTGGAACAATTCTGACTTAGAGCTTACAAAAAAGTGTGTAAAAGATGTTCCATCAGTGAGTCAAAAAAGGTCAACACATAGATAGGCCATTCAGTATAATAGGATGTTACACATAGATAGGCCATTCAGTATAATAGGATGTTACACATAGATAGGCCATTCAGTATAATAGGATGTTACACATAGATAGGCCATTCAGTGTAATAGGATGTTACACATAGATAGGCCATTCAGTGTAATAGGATGTTGTCTTTCTGTTGTGTTAAACTTGCAGCGATATTTCTTTTATGTCTTCCTTGGCTGGTGAAGATAATATCACAATAACACAGGTATTTCTCGCTTTACAGGTATACATGAAAAATTGGGGATTTTTTTTTAAATTGTTGTTAAATCATGCATATTGATTTGAAAGGCTTTTTTGTATTTTGTTTACCTTTTTGACTTTATAAATTTTAACTTTTACTTTAAGTACATTTTTATCTTTCAAATGCCATATATATTTATATGTATTGAAAGTTTTGTTTTACTTTTTTTGTTCATGTTATATGCATACAAACGTTGTTCACTGTTTATGGATGTTAAAATATATTGCTTACTTTATATTATTTGCTGTGAAGTTTAATTATCAGTGTGTGATATTCTGGATTGTTACAATATGAATCGCTTTTTCTAATATTTCTTTTTTTTTGTAAACATCATTATAGACACATCTACCTCATTTTCTAGCTTCATGTATTAGGTGAAACTTTCAGATGTATTATTTTACATAAAGAATTTAATAAGAGACTAAATGCACACACACACCAGCACATGTGCAATCACACACACACACACACACACACACACACACACACACACACACACACACCAGCACATGTGCAATCACACACAATCACAAACACACCAGCACATGTGCAATCACAAACACACACCAGCACATGTGCAATCACACACACACACCAGCACATGTGCAATCACACACAATCACAAACACACACACCAGCACATGTGCAATCACACACACACACCAGCACATGTGCAATCACACACACACACACACACACCAGCACATGTGCAATCAAACACAATCACAAACACACACACACACCAGCACATGTGCAATCCTAGACAATCACACACACACACACACATCAGCACATGTACAATCACACACAATCACACACACATCAGCACATGTGCAATCACAGACAATCACACACACACACCAGCTCATTAACAATCACACACAATCATACACACATACCAGCACATGTGCAGTCACACACAATAACTCACACACACACACACCAGCACATGTGCAATCACAGACAATCACACACACACACACACATCAGCACATGTGCAATCACAGACAATCACACACACACACCAGCTCATTAACAATCACACACAATCACACACACATACCAGCACATGTGCAGTCACACACAATAACACACACACACACACACACACACACCAGCACATGTGCAATCATACACACAAGCACATGTACAATCACACACAATCACACACACATCAGCACATGTGCAATCACACACAATCACACACACCAGCACATGTGCAATCACACACAATGTCATCTTTTCAGTTATTGGTTACATGTGTACACTTTAGGTACTTTATTAACTAGGTACTTTATTAACTGAACATTTAAACGAAAAAAAGAAATTATTTGGATTTATATTGGTCAAAATTGGAACTTTATACACTACAACATTAGATCATTGCATACATATGTTATGACATAATTTATAGCTAATATTGTAAACTGCTGTACAAGGTATACAGTCATTAATTCAGTAATTGGTAGTTAATTATGTAAACTGCACTGATATCACACATCATTTAATTAGATAATGTCTAAATTTGTTGATATCACAACTATCTTGATTATCTTAAACTGTGTTGTCATACTTAACTACTTTAAAAGATAATCTCTAAAACTGTCTTTGCAAAACACAATTACTTCATTATTTCATTAGATAATGTTATAAAACGCACAGATATAATGTTTCATAAGGTAATCTCTAAAACTGTGTGCAAAACACAATTACTTCATTATTTCATTAGATAATGTTATAAAAGGCACAGATATAATGTTTCATAAGGTTATCTCTAAAACTGTGTGCAAAACACAATTGCTTCATTATTTCATTAGATAATGTTATAAAACGCACATATATAATGTTTCATAAGGTAATCTCTAAAACTGTGTGCAAAACACAATTGCTTCATTATTTCATTAGATAATGTTATAAAACGCACATATATAATGTTTCATAAGGTAATCTCTAAAACTGTGTGCAAAACACAATTGCTTCATTATTTCATTAGATAATGTTATAAAACGCACATATATAATGTTTCATAAGGTAATCTCTAAGACTGTGTGCAAAACACAATTGCTTCATTATTTCATTAGATAATGTTATAAAACGCACATATATAATGTTTCATAAGGTAATCTCTAAGACTGTGTGCAAAACACAATTGCTTCATTATTTCATTAGATAATGTTATAAAACGCACATATATAATGTTTCATAAGGTAATCTCTAAAACTGTGTGCAAAACACAATTGCTTCATTATTTCATTAGATAATGTTATAAAACGCACATATATAATGTTTCATAAGGTAATCTCTAAAACTGTGTGCAAAACACAATTGCTTCATTATTTCATTAGATAATGTTATAAAACGCACATATATAATGTTTCATAAGGTAATCTCTAAAACTGTGTGCAAAACACAATTGCTTCATTATTTCATTAGATAATGTTATAAAACGCACATATATAATGCTTCATAAGGTAATCTCTAAGACTGCACAGAGGCCATAACATCATTAGTAGAAAATCTTAAAATTGTGTTTATATAACTCCTTCATTATAAACTGAAGACATAACACTGCATTGTTATACAATATTTAATTATATAGTCTCTAAATCTGTGCTTATATAACAATTATTCCATTGTAAAGCTGCATTTTGATACAAGTCTTAATAAGATCTTTTTCTAAAACTGCACTGATTTAGTACACTTACACTACTTCAATAGATAAACTGCACTTCAGAACTTAATAATCTCTCAAACCAAGCGAATATCAAAACACTTCTTTAGAACATATAAACACTGCACTACACTGTTTTATTAGATATTGTCTCTAAAAACTGTGTTTACATCACAACTACTTCATTATAAAATATAATTTATAAATTTGCATTATCATACACAACTTTATGAAATAATTTCTAAAACTGCATTAATACACAACTTCATAAGACTCAGTTATTATGTACTTCTACATTGGATAAGAGTTTTAAAATATATATATAAAGCTATGTTATCTAACACACATTTATAAGATAATCTTTCAAAATGTTCCGATATCATACACTTCTTCAGTAGATACAGATGTAATATACTAATTAATCCTGTAATCTCTACAAATGTCTGCTATCATATACTGCTTCATTTGGTTTTTTATACTGCAACTGCATACGGATCGTCATTAGGTTTTATTAAATAGGTGCTAATATTTTACACTTTTTATTTGCAGTATAAACATACTAAGTACTTCAGCACTAAAAATGTGATAGTTAAAGATATTACATTGTATAGAATTGTATTTACTTTGAGGAGCTATGTTAGTATTGTCATCAATAATTTGTAATATAAAAATGAAAAGATTGTTTGGATGTTGCCTTTGTAACAGTCAGAGAAAATAACCTATAGAAATAAAGCATATCATAGTCCAATGCTGTCACTGTTTTTGTCTTTGCCATGTTATAATTGTGTTATAAGATTTTAAATTAAATTTTCCTTATGCCATTTTAAAGCAATAATGTTTTAGGAAGACATGCTGTTTTATCTTATCCATAACTTTTTTTTTTAAATGGTCTATAGTTAAAAAATAGTACTAAAAATCTAATTTGTTGATAAAGGGGATATTTGTCTATTTCGGTGTATGGTCATAGAAAAATATATTTGCCTGCATGGTACAGCCATTGCAACTTGGTTCCTTATGTATGGCAGTCAGTGCTCTATTGACTGTCAGTGAGTTTTGGTACATACTTCTTTTATGTAGTTTTACTATACCTGCACAATGTTTACATTTAAATTTCGACCGGACCTGGTAGCGCAATTGGTAGAGCGTCGGCTCCAGGTATGGGAGGCCCGGGGTTCGATCCTGGGCCGCGACATACCAAAGTCGTTAATAATGGTAGTGGTATAGCTCCCTTACTAACGCTCAAGCAAATATAAGGGTAGTTCCACGACTGGTTGGCCTGGTGTCAGGATAATGTGACTGGGTGTGGTATCATGCCAGGTGTTCACGGCATGCTTTACACATTGAAGGCAGCACTATATCTGCTTCTAGTGGACATCGTCTCCAGATAACTAAAATACTGTTGGTGGGACGATAAACCCAATAAACAAACAAACATTTAAATTTCAATATAATCTTTGTTATTATTTTGACAGGCTTTAACCAATGCTTAACTGTTTATGTAGATTAAAATTGGACCAAATAAGAGGCCAGTTGCCATTGTTTTGGTCGATTAGTTTTGATGTAAAAAAGGCTAAAATAAAATTGGAATGAGTCAAGTACTTTTATTTTAGTGCCAATCTTAAGACACAGGTAATATTTTATTTTAATATTCCCTGTAGCTTAACAGTTTTTGCTTTTTTTTAAAAAAATGAAAAAAGAAATTAGATGACCAACTGTGACCAAGTGATGTAGATTAGAAGTAAATTTACATTTATCTAAGATCAGATGAATCTCCAATTTTACAAAGGGGTTAAATGGACCATGCAAGTCATGTTTAATTTTATATAACAGTGTAAATTACCAAGAAAAAAAGATTTTATTTCAATGAGAAATATATAATAGAGTTATTTCAGTACAACTTCTGGGTCGATCTCAAGATATCTGATGTTCCTTTGTTGCCTGAACCTCTTACTTGATTAAAGCACCATTCACTCCATTAACATTAAACATATGCCAACTTTATGGTGTTTCCAGCTTAGGGGCTGATCCTACCCTTACTTTACACAAAAGATGACAGAGCAGACAATGTTGTAAGAAGATAAAATAATAAGATGAAAATTAGGATAATGTGCAGATAAGGTCTATACTCGGGTAATCAGAATGCTTTCCCTTTCCTTGCTGGAAGCTCCAGATATCACAAATAACAAAACAAATCCCTTCCTAATGGCGTTTCCAGTAAAGAGTATGTGATTAGTACATTTTTCATGCTCTACAATTATTCTCAAAATAGGGAAGTGATTTGGGGCAAGAAAAACATTTTATCTTAGAACAAAGGATGCTTTACTAGCTCATAAAGAAACTCATCTTCACTCTGCTAGTACATCATTTAAACACCTAAATTATTCAAGTTCAGGACTCAACAACTCAGGCATATATAGCTCATCATTGAAAGCTCCATCAGCTGTCAACTGACAGGCCACTGAAAGGAAATAATTTCATTAAAGTTGGAGATGTTACCAACTTAAACCTAATTATACTTAATTTTACAAGCAGAAAAATTGTGGAATAATGAGAAGTGAAAGGAAGACCACTATATGAACTACTGTTCTTATTGTAAGAATCTTGCTAGAAAGATGTTAAACATCTTAAGACAATAAGTTTGGCTGGCAGTTTTGTTGTTTTGTTAATTTTGGCAACCTCTCATAAACAACAACAAAAACATTGATTAGTTTATTGAACTTGATCATTTTTAAACATGTTTTATATCAAAAGGTTTTGTTGTCTTTATTTTAGAGAAAGTGCAACATCTGGAATGGAAGACATACTATTATCATTGGACTGAAATGGAAGACATACTATTATTATTGAAATTGGAATGGAAGACATACTATTATTATTGAAATATGAATAGAAGACATACTATTATTATTGAAATTGGAAGGGGAGACATAATATTATCATTGGACTGGAATGGAAGGCATACTATTATTGAAATTGGAATGGAAGGCATAATATTATTATTGGAATGGAAGACATAATATTATTATTAAAATTGGAAAGGTAGACAATATATATTATCATTGGATTGGTATGAGACATAATATTATCATTGGAATGGAAGGCATACTATTATTATTGAAATTGGAATGGAATACATATTATTATTGAAACTGGAATGGAAGACATACTATTATTATTGCCATTGGCAAGGAAGAAATATTATTGCTGAAATTTGAATGGAAGACATAATATTACCATTTCATTGGAATGGAAGACATAGTATTATTACTGAAATGGAAAGGAAAACATAATATTATTATTATTGAAATTGGAATGGAAGACATAATATTACCATTTCATTGGAATGGAAGACATAGTATTATTACTGAAATGGAAAGGAAAACATAATATTATTGAAATTGGAATGGAAGACATAATATTATCATTTGGAATGAGACATTACTTTATAATTTGATTGGAATGGAAGACATACTATTATTATTGAAAATGGAATGAGAGACATACCATTATTATTGAAATTAGAAGGGAATACATATTATTATTGAAACTGGAATGGAAGGCACAATATTATTATTGAAATTGGAATGGACGATATAATATATCATTTGATTGGAGTGAGGTATAATATTATCACTGGATTGGAATGGAAGACATACTATTATTATTGAAATTGGAATTGAAGACATACTATTATTGTTGAAATGGGAATGAAAGACATACTATTATTATTGAAATTGGAATGGAAGACATAGTATTATCATATCATAAAGACATACTATTATCATTAGATTGGAATGGAAGGTAAATATTATCACTGGAATGGAAGATGTAATATTGTTGGATTGTAATGGAAGGCATATCATTGAACTGGAATTAAAGAAATAATATTTTCACTGGATTTGAATGGACATATTATCATTGGATTAGTATGGAAGACACATTACCATTGGATTAGAATGGAGGACATATTATGAATTGATTAGAATGGAAGACATATTATGATTGGATTAGAATGGAAGACATATTATCATTGGATAGGTATGGAAGACATTATTATTGGATTGGAATGAGACATAATATTTTCACTGGATTGGGATGGAAGACATATTATCATTGGATTAGTATGGAAGTTTTGTGAGTTCAGACATGTAAGTGGCATCTAACAATTTTAACCTTTGAGACAAAATTGTACGATTTGATGATTTTTGCAGAGTTTAAATAGGTATGAATGAAGTGATCTATATCAAGACATTACTGAACACTTGTAAACAACAACTTAAGTTTATTATAAATAATGACATCCAATATAGAATTTTAGCATAACTTTTTTGCACCTTTCATTTAAGTTATAAGAATATATATTCACAGCAGAAGTAAAGTATGTTCAATATGCAATAAATCAGCCATTATTTTACCCATATTCTGCCACTGTAAACATTCCACCATTCAACTATTTGATTCCATCCTTGGGACAATCATCCCTCGGATGTATCTGGTGCAATGATAATTAATGAAATCACAATAGTTTCGTCGCCGGAAGTGGGAAGAAAAATATGCCTAAAATGTAGTTTGCACAAAACATGAACAATGGCAGCATTTGACAGCTGTATGTCTGCTGCGGTGGGTAAATTAAACCCGGATGATATAAAATTGAAGCCGCCACAAATTGAAGTTAGCAGGCTTCATACTGTAATGAGCCGTCTGCCATCTCTGTTTTGACGTCTGTTACAAAAGCAGTCCCATTTATTGAAATGGCCGAGGTGATCCGACTACCTACATACATCCGGGAGATGATTCGTGAATTATCCTAGGTGTTCCGATTGGTTTTATAGGTAGTATATGATCTGACACTATTGTTCCTTTATAGTTTACACACTTTGAATTGGCATGATGTGTTCATATGCTTGTTATGATTTCAGTCATGTTAAGGCACTCATGTTTGTCAATCAGTTTTATCTATATCTTCATCATAAATATTTCTGAAGTACTAGTTAGAGTCAATACAGTTGACATTCTGTTTTTGCTTTCAGTAATTTTTGTATCCTTAAAAAGCTTGTTGTATTCACTGTGTTACCAGTGAATATTTTGTTACCATTCTAGGCAAAGCAACTGATGTAACAGAGTTCAACACACAGTTTAAAACCACTAACAGTACAAAATCATCAAATATTCACAATAGTACATCCAGCCTGTTTTAACTAGATGTGAATGTGGGTATAAAATGCAACACAAAATGAACTACTTTATACATAACCCACCATTCAGAGCATATAGAAATACAGAAACCTGTGAAATGTGGTATGTTATGTAACCAGTACAGGGTGATTGAGACCATCTCACCCATTGTTGGTCTTGATTCTTAACCTTCTGCTTATTATATATCCATTACATTAAACGTGGAGAGTTGTATAGTTTAAGAAGCGACAGTTTATCAAACTCAAAATCTATGTACAGTTATGTACATTGGTTTTTCATTGTCTCAAAATGTGGCTATATTAATTATTGCTTGCAGCACTTTCAATAACCAGTTTTATTGTATCTTTTTAATTACTGCACCTAAATCATGAGATTATTTTCTTATTTTGTTCACATTTTATTTGCATCCACAGTAATTTTCATACTACAAAACAAGCACTATGATGCCATGTTTTTTCCATTGGTCCACTTAATTGAAACAATGGGTATTTTTACATTGCTTTGAAGTGTAGACACTGTTTTATCTTATGCAGATATTTTGCATCTTTAGAGGCAAGAAAATAATAATCATAAAAAAACAAGAAGTATCATTTAAGAGGAAAAATGACCACAAATTCTGATTTGCCACAGTTAGTAACAAAGGGCCATAACTTGTGTAAAATCAAGGTGGTCATGATTTGACAATGTTTTTGCAACTTGGCTTTTAAAGGTAACAAATAGCATTGTCAATGACTGACAGAACTGCTGAAAGATAGTCCTCATATACTGAATTTGTGGGTGTAATAATTGTAATTGTTATATTGCTTTGTGGAAAGTAAAAGACTAATGGGGAAAACTAATGGAAATAAGGATTTTTTTTCTAATTACTTAAGGAGATGTATTCAATAATCATATGAAAATAAGTAATAATCACATTGCTTGGGGGCAAATATAATATAAGAGTAAAGTTAATTATTTTAGGATAGTTAAATGGAAAAAAAAGGGAGACAAGACAAGAGACAATGTTTTTCAGTGAGTTTATTTTGAAATATTTGCATTCATAACATAACAGAAAGGCAGTTGCCTTTATGACAATGATAAACTCTTAACCTACTACAATCCTTATCCCCTACTTAGTTTTTAGTTATTAGTTTAGATTTTGTGCAAAGCTTACTTGATGTATTGCTAAAGACACAGCTGCTTTTAGCTTAAAACAACCTGACCAGGATCTGCACCATTTGCCTATGGACAGGAACAACTAATGCCCAGCAGGTAAAGTGCCAAGAACACATAAAATCTCCAAAAGTACATGTACAAAGTTTAGCCAACTTGCTGAAACAACAACTATCAGCTGGGACTTTAATAATGCCCAAAATTGATTCCCAGAATACTTTAGAGACTAAAGATTAACTCTTAGCTTGCTACATTTTGTTAAAAACCCATGCTAAATTCTTAGGCATGCTAAATTCTTAGGAGTTTTTTGCTTTACTTTTTTATACATGTTAAATTTCAAATTTGATATACTTATAAACAGAGAGTGAGCAGCAAATAGTGCAGATCCTGATCAGACTGTTCCCAGTAGAGAGCTGACTGATGTGGATCTACACTATTTGTCTAAGCCTTATAAATATGCAAATAGTAGGCTAAGAGTTAAAAGCACTGGTATGGTATCGGGTATTATGTGCAAAGAATGCTATAAAAATGAAGGCCGTATTATTTTATTTTTAAACAAAATGTCTAAAAAAACACAGCTGAGACTGAAGCCAGATTGTTTTAAGACTATGTTTTTGGAATGAAGATAAATTATTATTTCTACTTTATAGTATTACATCATGTGTTCACTGCATACTGTCATATTTAAGGCAGCCCTTTATTTAGCTTTTAAGCTGAATTCTAAAAGGAAAGGGATGGAGGCTCACCATGATTCTTTTAAGCATTAAAGTGTTGTTACAGGACTTGTAGATCTATAATTGGGATAATGTAAGTGTTTAAGCATGTCACATGTTTGTAGCATGGCATCAATAAAGGCATCACTAATTCTATTTAAGCCAACTCAACACCTTATACATACTGTTAAGATTGTTGTGGAAATTTATTTAAACAAACAACAATAAAATTAAGATTAAAACAGGGATGTCCTCACTGTGATGTACAAAGGAATAAACATTATGTAACCTGACAAAATGACACATTTGGTCAATGCAAAAATAAATGACTTCAGACATACCATTAACAATAAGACTGTTTAAATGAACATTGATAAATTTATATATCAAAATAATAAATAAAGACAATTTATAAAATTCTACAAAAGAAATACACAAACAATCAATTACTCTGCCTGAGTTGCTTTCAAAAACACGCATCCCAAACAAATTTGCTACATTCTGAACTCTTAGCCTGCTATAAGAATTGATAAGACTTATGAGAATAGTGTTGATCCAGCTTCCTACTGTTTTTGTTTATTTGTTGTTTGTTTTTTTGTATTGTTATTTTTTGTTTGTTATTGTTTTGTTTGTTGTGTTGTTGTTTTTTGTGGGGTGGGTGGGGGGAGGGGTGTTAGTTTGTTGGGGGGCTCAAAATCGTCTTGTTACCTTTGCACATGTTGTAAGCAAATCAATTACAATTTTATATTGGTTACAGACAAATATAGCAGGCTAAAGGTTACATGCCAATAAACCAGTTACCTCTAGATAGTCATGGTGTTCAACGCTAATACACATTGTTACATTCCAGAGCTTCATATAATGGGAGTAAATGTCAATTCTACACCTATGCAAGAAAATCCCATCAAACACTTTTTTTTCATTATATCTTGATTGGAGTTAAGTCACAACACACAAGCACATATATGATCATATTGATGTCCTGCTGCTATTGGTGGAGGAGGACCCCAGACCAATGTCTTTGTAGAACCTTGGTATACCTCTTCGCATGAAAATTCTAGCCCCGACTAGAACATGAAGTACATATGTGAACTAGTCAGTGACTTAACCAGATGCCATGTGTGCCATTTTTGATAGGAGCAAAAGTCTACAATATACAATATAATTCTACACAAATGCCTCTGTTCAGAGAGCTTGTTACAATGGCCATATTAAGAAATGGATAAGTAATTCAAACAGGAGATCTTGAAATAAAAGTAAGCACAAGGCCATCAATTGTGACACCCAGTTCACATACTGAATGGTTTATGACCTTCCCCACTGTGATAATTCCCCTAATGTTTTGGCACTCCTGTCCTTCCCCTGGAGACTGGAACTCTGAAGGTCATTTTCAATGCCTTTTAGGAAAGTACAATGAGTACCAACATATCATTATATATTGGAGAACTCAATAAAAAAAGTACTCAACCTTACTCTCTTTTTATATGAAACTCTGGACTTAACCTCACAAGAAAGAAAAAGTTTAATAAAAATGAACACAGTAGGAAAAGGAAAAAAAAAGTCACATTTAAAATTAAATCATTTAAAATGGTAGTAAATGCAATGCAACTGTAAAAGAAATGTGAAAAAACATGTTTAAAATCATGGTAGTTGTGAAGACTTTAAAATGCCTCTTTAAGTTTATAAAAATAAATTCAGTACCATTTCAATAACTATATACAAATGCATAATGCGGTTTTAAAAAATCTGTGAACAAATAGCAACCATTATGAACATATCATGGTTAAGATTGTGTTTTTATCAATTCTTTGTTTGACCATTACTTAGCAGACAAAAATATCTACTGTTTTCACTTACTCAGATGTGAACATGTCCTTTAAACAGTCTGCTGTCAGTTGGTAGGAGGAATCAAAAACATTTGTTAAAACTCCATCAACATGGTACATGAACCAATAGAGCTTGCATCAAAATGCATCATGAGTAAACATCAGTCATAACAAGTACACTGACTGGCTGACAAATATGCAATACTTAAAATAAGTGTGTAGTAAAAGTCTCTTCATATGTTGTGTACATATGTTATACTGTGTCCAGGATGTTTTTAATGTTTCCTCCATGAAAAGATAGTGGTATATTAAAACTATAAAAATAAAAGATACATAATATCTAAACCCCTCAGCAAGAAACATAAATGAAAATAATGTATTTTTTAATTACTTTAATACAGTAAAACCCACCCATACATGAAACTCAATCAACGATGTTGACAGTTATGATCAATCTAATACACATGGAAGACTTGACATGATCAAAAAGCTATACACAAAAATTGTAAACTTGGTGAAACTTTCTATATGCAAGATGTTTTGATGTTTGCCTGCCTGCAGACTGTCAGCAGGTGCTCCAAGCAATTGTCAATTGTCAGAAATCAAGATTAGTTCACTGGCTATTTTTTTAAAGAACTGGTAGAAAATACCAATCCTCTTATTGAGCTCTTAATTTAATGATAAAGTGAGAAAAAATCAATACCCCTCTTGAACAGGCACCCCAATTGACAAGGTTCAAATGACTCTTGCATATTTCAGGGTCATCACAAACTACCCAGGATTTAAGTTATAAAAATTGGTCAAAGGTCTTATCCTGAAAGTCACATGGAGCAGTTCAGCTGAAGGTCAAAGGTCTAATAATTAATCTCACACAGAGCAGGTCATGTGAATCAAAAGTATTAGCCTGAAGGTCACATGGAGCAGTTCACTTGAAGGTCAAAGGTCTAATGCTGAACCTCACACATCGTAGGTCAGGTGAAGGTCAAACTTCTACTGCTGAAGCTCACACTGAGCTGGTCAGGTGAATCAGAGGTCTTAGCCTGAAGGTCAAATGGAGCAATTCAGTTGAAGGCCAAAGGTCTAATGCTGAACCTCACACATCGTAGGTCAGGTGAAGGTCAAACTTCTAATGCTAAACCTCACACTGAGCTGGTCAGGTGAATCAGATGTCTTAGCCTGAAGGTCAAATGGAGCAATTCAGTTGAAGGTCAAAGGTCTAATGCTGAATCTCACACATCGCAGGTCAAGTGAAGGTCAAACTTCTACTGCTGAAGCTCACACTGAGCTGGTCAGGTGAATCAGAGGTCTTAGCCTGAAGGTCAAATGGAGCAATTCAGTTGAAGGTCAAAGGTCTAATGCTGAACCTCACACATCGCAGGTCAGGTGAAGGTCAAACTTCTAATGCTGAACCTCACACTGAGCTGGTCAGGTGAATCAGGTGTCTTAGCCTGAAGGTCACATGGAGCAATTCAGTTGAAGGTCAAAAGCTGAACCCCACATGAAGCAGATCAGCTCAAATGGTGAAGGTCACAGGGAGCTATAAAAAGTCAATCCTAATGGTCACATACAGCAGATCAGTTGAAGGTCAAAGGACTTACCCTGAACGTCACATGGAGCAGTTTAGTTAAAGGTCGAAGGTCAAATGCTGAAAGTCACAAAGAACTGTTGACATTCTCAAATATTATCCTGAAAAGGACATGGAGCAATTCAGTTGAAGGTGAAAAGTCAAATACTGATGGTCACAGATGGACTAGAGCAGTGAAAGGTCAAGGTCATACAATGGTTCCCGGCCAGGAAACAACACGTAGAGAGACAGCCCCAGTGGCATTCTTGAGGATTTCTACTGCCTTGGCATGAGGAACAGACTCCAGACAGGTATTGTTTACACTCAGAATCATGTCCCCACACCTGAAATAACACACAGTTTAACTTTTTGTTCATGGATATTATTATTTTGAGTTTTTAACTACATGCTCACGAAAAAAAAAAAAAAGGTTTCATCTACAGAATTAGATTTATCAGCATATGTAGAAATAATAATAGCATATCAATTACAAGAATAAACTCAAGACTAGCAAAAGATTTGTGCTATGTATGACATTTATTTTTGGGCTTGTACATTGTCTACTATCACCTCATATATGAAAATTTAAAATGTCAAAAGCTTATGTTGTCAAACAAAGAACACAACAAATATATTTTAGAATTACTGCAATTATACATGTTACATGATAAAAATCGGTATGACCATGTCAAACATTATGTGTCTTGATACTCACTTAAGACGTCCATCTTTGTAAGCTGGGGTCTCCAAAACGACAGACTTGATGTACACCGGCAGGTTACCTTGGAAACTGTCTGAGCCACCAACAACAGAAAATCCCAGACTTCCGGTGGGGCTTCGTAAAAGTGTGACAGTCTTCACTGATTGGCACATTCTAGAGGGAAACAATCAATCCATCAAAATTCAGAGTTGTTTTCAAAACAACAACATGACTGCTGATTGTTCACAAAAACCTCAAAGACTGGTTTTCTATTTGTATTAAGACATATAAATGTTTAATATAACCAATGTAACATACAGAAACATACAAGTGCATAGAGTTGTTCCATCCTGCAGTAGCTTTGTCCAGCTTGCTTGTACTTTTGTCAAATTATAAATGGAATAATTATCAGTTTAATATAAATACATGAAATGCATCTATTTGTCTCAGCCAGTTCAAAGGCATACTTTGCTTCATATGTAGTAAAAATACTCACGAGTAATTCCCCACACACAATGATGCAACTGGATTTGCAACATTAAACATTGTTAATACCTGCTATTCTTCCTCATATTACAGTGAACAAATCACATATAGTATGACTTATACATACAAAGATAGTAGCCTTCACATACATGTAGGTGCATGAACAAGTTCTGTTGAATTCTTGTACTGGACATGTGGACCACTGACCGCATTGGCTGTGTGTTTCAGAGATTAATTAAAGCAATAGAAATACCTTGTACATACCCCAATCTCATACCCCTGTGTGTGACTATATTTACATGTGTATATGTATGGAATCTCACAATATCAGTGCATAACTGAGTCCAAGCAAAGATTGCCCATTGTTGTGACCATACATGTTTAATTTGATGAAGCAATGTGTGGCGGCTTTTCTCTAAGTAAATATCTGAATATCCTTGTTACCTTGGTAACTGTTGCCAATATAACCAGCTGGGGGCAAAGTTGACCTGATTTGAGCACGTCTCTGGAGCCTCTATAATTTTCAAGGTCACAACCTTTGACCCTGCATTTGCTTTGACCTGAGCTACAGCCTCTGGGTGATTGAGGCCGATCAGACTGTTTCCATTGATGGACAGAAGAATGTCCCCCTTCTGAAAATATATGTTTTTAAAATGTAAGTCAAAATATTAATAATAAAAGTTTATTTATATCTTCAGTGTAGTAATACATTGCTTAATAGAAAAATACCCCCCACCCCTTCTGATAAACAAGGTAAGATAAATAAGTGAACAAATATTTTAGCAATTCAGTTTTAAAAAAGATCATTTCCTTTTTCAGTGATTTGACTGACATTTTGGCAGAAATATGTCACCTTGTCAAAGTATGAACAAGAAATTTCATTGCATGATTCAGTCCTTCAACAATTAATGGTTATATCTGCTACATTATATAAAATCGATTTTCTAGGAAATATGCCCATACTTGTAATAACTGAAAATTTATTAACATTATCTCATATTATCCAGTTATGGCAAAGATTTAGTAGATTTATGAATGTTCTGTACTGTTACTTGATTTATGATGGCCCTGACATTGTCTCAAGTTTTATTTCTCTAATGCTTTTATGACTACAGTAGGAACTGAGCAAAACAAACAAACTTTTAATGTTAATAACCAAAACACTTTAGTCTTGTACCATTCTCTTAAATAGTGCAATAATTGTGTGTTACCCTACAGACAGAGGTCAAGAACTGGTGAAGGTGGCAACCAATATTTTTGGTCAAAAAGATGTATAAGCCAAGAAAATGAAAACAGAGTATGATTAACTTTAAAAAATCCTGCTAAAGCTAATTGTCAATGTCTTAAGAGTAAGTTGTGTATGAGTTGTCAAGTAACACAACAAACATTAGTGTGTGTGTTTTTTTTGTATATGTAGCAAGTTTTTTTTTAAATATGTAACAAAATGTCTATTTATGCTGTCAATGGACAGTTCTGCAATTTGTATGTAATTTTGGCCCTTATTGAAATTCTGACAGTTTTCATTCATACCTAGATAAAGAGCTCATTAACAAATGAAAAATAAATAGCATGTATTTTTTTTTTCGATGTTTACTTGGTCAACCATTTACCATTTTATCATATTTGATAAGTCTGATACCCACCCCCATTAATGTGACTGGGTCACACTTGCTGTACTATTCAAACACAATTTGCAGTAAATTTGGCTCAAGCAAGCCATTGTTTGATAAACCTCAAGCAATACTGGATTCCAAAGTAACTTCTGACTTCTAGTATGAGCTAAGCTGTCCTTGAAAAAGTTTTGTTTTCTGCAGGTTGGAGGACTCAAAAGTGTTGTCAAGGTGTGCAGCTATATTTAACCATTAGAAACTCAACATCCTAGTATAGCTTTGGGACTTTACAAATATAGGACCTGTGTTTAGGACAGTCATAAACATTAAATTAATTTGATCTAAAAACAAAATCCAATCGAAGATAATTTGACTATTAGGTCAACCCATGAAAGGTAATTTAGGCATTGAGCGTTGCCCAACTGTGTCCAAAATTTTAGGGCTCATCTATTTGCAATAGCCAGTATAGCCAATAACGGAAATGTCTAAAGCTAGCAAGCTCATGCATCAAGATATCTTGTGGAATAACGAATTGTCGCTGTGACCTTGACCTTTGTACCACTGTACTAATTAAGAATATCCACCAATGTTTCTGCCAAGTTTGAGGAAAGCAGATTCAGGAAATCATAATCACATTAAAAGATCAATGTGACCTTTAAGTCGTCCCAATGAAGGTCATTGTGATATTGACCTTTGTCTGGCCGAACCCAATATTATTTGGGGTCATCAAAACCAATATGTAGACTTAAGTTTAAGGATTGTTGACTCATGCAGTCTCTAGATATCTATCAAAACCAAAATTTTGTTCAAGGATGCCGTGTCCTCAAAATTAATGAACTGACCCCAAATCAACCAATGGTCAAGAAATCACAGTGACAACTGTCCCTATCAATTAGGGATTGGTTGGTTGACATTTGCAATATAAGAAGTTTGGAGTAGCAAAATAACAAACAATGTATTTACAGTTAAACTTTGTTATCAAGGCCTTTGATAAGAGAGATTCCTTGTATATGTTGACGCGAACTTGCAGTCCCAATTTTTACTTTTATATATTTGATGTTATTTTCTGTTTATATTCATATGTTGCCATTTTTTCATTACTTCCTGGTCCTGACATCAATATTTCCAATAAATTTTGGTTCATTAGTTGATAAGCCATGAGACCATGAGCTCATGAAGGAGTGAAAACTCAAATAAGGAAACAAAAAGTCGTCACAGGCTCGATGAGAGACGCTTGCTGCCAGAAGTGCGAACACCAAATTAAGGTAATGTCTTGTTGTGTTCATAAGATTCGGGTAACTGTCAATAAACAAAGGATGCACTTTGTACCCATCCTTTTTAAGTGGTAAGTGTTGCCTAGCAGCTACATTTATAAACTGACCATTCAGATTTGTAGTCATTCACTCACCATGTCTACCAATACACAACTATAAGCTGAACAATCCAGTGAAGGACCTGGTATAAGGATACCCTTTTGACAGTCACCTTTTACATTGTTCCAATGCTTAAATAAATAAATAATGAGTATGTATCAATTTTTATAATAATTTGTCTACTAATTACTCCTATCCTTGTTTTAAATCAAAAGTAAAAAATGGCAAAAATCTGCACTTTTTTATAACTTGTACCACAAATACAATGATGTATTTTTGACAGTCCCCTTGAAAGCGTGTTTACAAGGTTTGAGTGTACCTGTATTTGTCCAACTTTGCCTAGACAGCCATTGGGGTTGATGTTTGTCACATAAATGGGTGTGTCCCCTCTAGGACTGTTGGCTCCACCTGCAACACTCACCCCTAGGCTCTCAGATGGCTCCTGGAGTGGAATAACATATTGATGACTTTCGATAACACAAGAAAGCAACATGAACAACAGTTGTAATTGATTGCAAGTTGATGTTGGTCATGTACATGGATGTGTCACCCTAGACTCCTTGTAGGTGCTTGAATTATGTTAACAAGCTTAAACTTCACAAAACAGTGCAGAAAAAAGTCAATATTGACTAAAATCGTGTGAATATGTTGGAGAAAATCTATAACAATTCAAAAGTGTTTATACATATGAAAGACTTTAAGGCAATAACGTCCCTACAGTGCATGGATTGGCTGGAAATGATGGACTTTTCCAAATCCATTGATTTTAAGCAATGTTGCAAAACCGTAAGTTTATTATTTAAAATTAACACTGCATGTCACTATAAAAATAGCAAGCATGTTTGTGTTGTTCATATCAAAGTCATTAGACCTCACAGTAAAAAAATTATAAACGTACTTCGAGTACATAGACTCTTTCACCCAAAAACGTACTCATACAAAGATGTGAATCTTGGTCTAACAGCACATTATCTCACAGCCAGCAAAAATTAACAATTGTGTGGGAAGCTGCATCTGCAGTCTGACAGTTTGCAGCAAGGAGGTGGGGTCTTTAAGTTTATTGTATCATTGGACATATGGATAGTTCTGATAGTATGACCACCAGACGCTCTCAGGCTGTGCTCTAAGTGAGTCACGTGTCTTTCATAAAAATCGTAAGATTCGTTCATGAGTTTACTCATGTTTCATGACTTTTCTGTCTTCAGATCTTTGCTTCAGCTTTGCTATTTGTAAATATAATTAATAAATTTAGGGATTTTTTTCCCTTAGTGTTTTGTTTATGTTTATTGGATTTATTTTCCACCAACAGTACTTCAGTTATCTGGAGATGGTGTCCACTTGAAGCAGATATAGTGCTGCCTTTACTATGCATAGCATGCCATGAAACCTGGCATGATACCACATCCAGTCACATTATCCTGACACCATTCCAACCAGTCTTGGACCTACCCTTATATTTGCTTGAGCGTTACCAAGGAAGCTATAACACTACCATTTTTAACGACTTTTTGAAGCGGGGCCTCACATACTGAGAGCCAACACTCTACCGGTGTATGCTGATGCATGGACAGACAGACTGATGAACAAACAATGTGACTGCAGCGTGACACTGTTCGGGGGCATAACAACTGAACAACTGTATTATGCAAGAAGTTAGAATACCTTGACCACTGTGATGGTGAGCTCTTGACACCGTTTGCATATGACCCATTTGTTCTCTGGTGAAGTAGCGGGGTCCATGCTACATACTGAGTCTGAGGTAGAACGTATAAGGTCCGGGGTCTGCGGTCGACTCCGGCGTGATATCACAAACTGCACTTTCTCTGGACTAGACTGTGTAGTAGAATTACAGAAATAAAAATAAGTTTGTGTTGCATTGACTTTCTGTCTTCCCTCATGGATGAATTTGTGAACATGTGTTCAAGTGTGTAATATGAGTTAATTTATTCATGTGTGACTTAATTGGCATAGGTTGATTTGCATGACTATGTTTATATATGTTTATATGTGTAATTATCTTTACATTTGTTTATATGTTGTGACTGTATTTACATTTGTTTACAAGTAAGACTATAATTACATATGTTTATATGTGTGACATATATTTACATGTGTATGTGTGTGTGACTATATTTGCATGTGTAAATGTGCATGACTGTATTTAAATTTGTTTATGTATGTGGCAGTATTAACATATGTTTATGTGTGAAACTATATTTACATTGGTTTATATGTATGACTATATTTTCATTTGTTTATGTGTGTGACAATATATACATTTTTTATGTGTATGACTGTTGACATTTGTTAATGTGTGACTACATTTTCATTTGTTGATATATGTAACTGCATTTACATTTGTTTATTTGTGACAGTATTTACATATGTTCATTTGTGTGACAGTATTTACATATGTTCATGTGTGTGACAGTATTTACATATGTTCATTTGTGTGACAGTATTTACATTTGTTCATGTATGTGACAGTATTAACATTTGTTCATGTGTGTAACAGTATTTACATTTGTTCATGTGTGTGACAGTATTTACATTTGTTCATGTGTGTGACAGTATTTACATTTGTTCATGTATGTGACAGTATTAACATTTGTTCATTTGTGTGACAGTATTAACATTTGTTCATGTGTGTGACTGTATTTACATATGTTCATGTGTGTGACAGTTTTAACATATGTTCATGTGTATGACAGTTTTTACATTTGTTCATGTGTGTGACAGTATTTACATTTGTTCATGTATGTGACAGTATTAACATTTGTTCATGTGTGTGACAGTATTTACATATGTTCATGTGTGTGACAGTTTTAACATATGTTCATGTGTATGACAGTTTTTACATTTGTTTCTGTGTGTGACAGTATTTACATTTGTTCATGTGTGTGACAGTATTTACATTTGTTCATGTATGTGACAGTTTTTACATTTGTTCATGTATGTGACAGTATTAATATATGTTCATGTATGTGACAGTATTAACATTTGTTTCTGTATGTGACAGTATTAATATATGTTCATGTGTGTGGCAGTATTTACATTTGTTTCTGTATGTGACAGTATTAATATATGTTCATGTGTGTGGCAGTATTTACATATGTTCATGTGTATGAAAGTATTAACATATGTTCATGTGTGTGGCAGTTTTTAAATATGTTCATATGTGTGACAGTATTAACATATGTTCATGTGTGTGGCGGTATTTACATATGTTCATGTGTATGAAAGTATTAACATATGTTCATGTGTGTGGCAGTTTTTAAATATGTTCATGTGTGTGACAGTTTTAACATATGTTCATGTGTGTGACAGTTTTTACATTTGTTTCTGTGTGTGACAGTATTTACATTTGTTCATGTGTGTGACAGTATTTACATTTGTTCATGTGTGTGACAGTATTAACATTTGTTCATGTGTGTGACAGTCTTAACATTTGTTTCTGTGTATGACAGTATTTACATATGTTCATGTGTGTGACAGTATTTACATTTGTTCATGTGTATGACAGTTTTTACATTTGTTCATGTGTGTGACAGTATTTACATTTGTTCATGTGTGTGACAGTTTTTACATATGTTCATGTGTGTGACAGTTTTAACATATGTTCATGTGTATGACAGTTTTTACATTTGTTTCTGTGTGTGACAGTATTTACATTTGTTCATGTGTGTGACAGTATTTACATTTGTTCATGTGTGTGACAGTTTTTACATTTGTTCATGTGTGTGACAGTATTTACATATGTTCATGTGTGTGACAGTTTTTACATTTGTTTCTGTGTGTGACAGTATTTACATTTGTTCATGTGTGTGACAGTATTTACATTTGTTCATGTGTGTGACAGTTTTTACATATGTTTTTGTGTGCGACAGTATTTACATATGTTCATGTGTGCGACAGTATTTACATTTGTCTATGTGCATAGCTGTAGAATGAGTATATGTGCAGATGAGCATTTGTGCATGTCTGTATGTCTTTTTCTGTGAATTGATAGATACTAAATATACATAGTCAGAATGTTCAGATCTATTAAACTATAATTAACCTATTTTACATGCAAAGTTGTTTCACTATAAAACAATTTTTAAAATAAGCACAGACCATGCATGTGAATTAACATAGGAGGGAAGGCTCTCTATGTGATTGCCAGAAATTGAATAGAAGACTGACAACATTGATGTCTTAAAAGTAGAATAAAAGAAATGTTATTGTGATTTGTTGGATATTTCAGTCAGCTTTATGCTCAGGCTTATAGGCGTTGATGAGCTGTTTAGCATGCCCTGCAACATTTAATTTAAATAAGATTGTTTTTAAGCCTTTATGTTATATGAAACATGCAATAAATATTAGTTACATTTTTTATAGAACTGCTTCCACTTAAAAGAAAATGTGAATGCACAAATTACCAAATATATTTGCTATTTTCTGGAAATATTTTAAGCATCTTGTAAGTTAAAAAAAATGATAAAAGTTTCTCAATATCGCAATATATTTTAGTAAAATCATCTTGTTTAACAAGAATTCCTTCTTTTTTGCCTTCAGGAAATTTGGCAGATGTTTTTAAATGTACCAGAAACAGATTTAAACATTCAGATTAGATAGATTTTCGCATGAGAGATACATATGTATTTTCTAAATAAAAAGGGATCAACTCAAATAATGCAGTGCACAAAAATACAGAAACAGAAGCAGCATCAGACAAATCACAATGACAAATTACAGCCTTTTGGAACTAGGTCTAATAAATAAATTATTGTATTTTGAACTATCTTTATAACCCAGAATTTTTTCTTTTTGAAAATGTACAAGTTTATCACCTGAATAATGGAAGCGGCATGTTCTTGCGTACTGTAGGAAACATCAACGCTGTTAATCTCGAGGACCCGGTCGTCAGCTTGCAACCGTCCATCCAGGGCGGCCAAACTGTTAGGCACCTGTTAAACAGTGGTGCTAATTTAAATATTCATAAAGTTTCTTTTTTTATTACTTTTTTTTATTTCATTTTATTTATTTATTTACTTATTTTGGTCGGGGGGAAGGTACACACTTTTAAAAATCATTTTACTTCTTTCTGCTTTGCATGAATACAAGGAGTGCATCCCTTTACCAATCATTTCAATGAATTCTGTTTTCTTGGTGTAACATTCCTTTAACATATGTTCTTCTAATCTATATTTACTTGTAATTCGAATTTCTGCTGCACATATCTTTATAGGATATAGAACCTTTTCACTCTTTGAATTCTTGTGTATAATCAATTCATCAATATGTATCATTTAAAAAACCTGAATAAAACAGGACACTTGATGGTCATGTGACGAGTAACTAGTCTGCTGATACAGAGGGTATCGCCAAAAATTCCAGGTAAACAAAGAACTGAGTACAAGAACTCTTTTACAACTAGAATATCAGAGATTCCTGTTTCAATTCTCTTATGGAAAATGGTGCCAATCATCAGTTGGGTGATTTCAAAATAGCCATGATATTAAAACATGGATATACTGAAGGGATTTACCCAATGAAGATCATGCTTTTTGTTGTTAAAAGTCTTAGACAATTATGACATCAACTAGCAGCTTTTAGCAAGACCTTTCAAATGATGTACATATTTTTGGTACATGTATTTATGACTTTTCTTTCCTGCCACAAAAGTCTTTGGTACCACCTTTAATACCAATCTGTGTAATCAGTCATATCATCCCATTTATCATACAAATATCAATAACATCCAATCAGCACCCATCATTTATTGTCAAGAGATGCAAATATATCATCAAACAATCAGATGGCTTATTTCATACAGCTGAGATATTTGCAAGAAAGATTTGTTTACATTTGTAGACATGATGAATGACTTAAAGAATAAACCTAACAGAGGCATTTGTTTCTCCTACACCCGCAGTACAGAATATGTTCCTGCTTATCTAAACAGACTATAAGAATAAATGAGTAAAGTGTTAGAAATTCATGTCTATGCTTAAGGTGAGTAATTATTAAGCATCAGATGAGCATTTTCAAAGTTAAAGGCCCCTTGTTTTAACTCTTGTTTGGACAAAATTTCCTACTATTTGACCATGTTTTAAAAGTATTATAAGAGGCACACATGGCTGACCGGTTAGTCATCAACTTGTAACTCCTTGGCCCCTCACCTTGTATAGAGTCCCAGTCGGGTCTAGAACTTTAATTTGGGGAGGTTTTCTAGCTAACCTGCGGTGTGCCGGTGGTTCTACCCAGACATAAGTCTGTGGTCTTCCTCCACCAATAATTAGCTGGATGTTGACAATATGACCATAACTGTATTGGAATGATATATCGTGTGATGTAACAAAAACAATTTTTTTTTACTATTTTGTGTAAATATATACAAACATACACAGCCTGACTAAGCCTAGATATTTATGTAATTATATGCTCTCTCAAATAAATATTAGCAGGGCTCAAATGCTGACCTAATGTCAAGAGAGCTGAATGTATGTGAAGTATATAACTGTTGACAGACAACCATAACACACTTCATGTCCGCAGAATCTTGGAAAGCTGTGTTAAATTATCAACCAGCCGTCTGTATATTGTGCTAAGTTTTGCACTTATTCATGACATCACAAACCATGTATGGTATTTTTGTTCTTGTATCACAATGATATGAACATAAACCATTTGAAAAAAAAAACTATTCACATTTTAAAGGTCTAGAAGCTGGGCAAACATGTCTTGAGTTCATATTATATAATAATATGTAAACCATCAGTTATATTTTCTTGTTTTGTTTTAGAAATACATTGCGGCGACACAATTATGGTCATTATAGTGTCGCCGCAATAATTGGTGGAGAAAACCCCCAGACAAGTGTCGTGGCCGAAACGCAAGTGTTCAGCAAGTCAGCTGGAAAACCTTCCTTCATTACATTCTTTGCTTCACTAGAGACTCAAACCTACACAGTGACAGGCCGAGGATTAGAAGAGTTACAAGTCTGTGACTTCACCAAAAGCTATTCAAAATTGTACAGATGTAGTAAGTGTCTTAATGGGTTTGATGTAAAACTGCAGTAAGATGACATGTTCTGAGAGAACAAGAATATTTAACATTGGTAATATATGCGAAAACTCTATTAAATTTGTATAGAACTTAAAAACATGAGGGCCATGATTGCTCTTTATCACTCAACTGATGGCACAGGTTTTTAGAAGGCTCATAATTGGCATCAAGTATTTCAGACTTATTTACTTCAGAAATCTTTGGGTGAAGATTGGACCATTAGTGTTGCCACTGGGCTGATTATATTTTCTAGAATTTTATCTAGTAACCTACTGAATCAATGTGACCCAGTTTAAAACATATCTAAGATTTCATACAGGCAAATATTCTGGCAAATTTGGTAGATTGGGCCATAAATGTGTCAACTAAGCCTGTTCATGTTGTTTTTTCCCCCCTAAAATTTGTCCTAGTGACCTAGTTTTTGACACCTCATGAAACAGTTATGAATTCACCCAAGATTTCTTGCAGGCAAACATTCTGGCCATGTTGAGTGAAGACTGGGCCATTAATATGATCTCTAGCATGTTTACAAGGTTTTTCTAAGATTTGACCTAGTGACCTACTTTTTGACCTTATATGACTGAATAGAGAATTCATACAAAATTTCATGCGGGCAAACATTCTGAAAAAGTTTGGTGAAGAATGGGCTATACAGTCATGTGCCCACTAGTGTATTTACAAGCTTTTTTCTAAAATTTGACCTAATTTTCTAATTTCCCATGTGACCCAGTTATGAACTCATCCAAGACCAAGAATTATTGCAGACAAAACATCCTGACCATGTTTGTTGAAGATTGGATAAAAACTATTGCCTCTAGTGTGTTTACAAGCAAATTGTTGACGTTTCACCACGGACAACATTCGAAGGGGTATCAAAAAAACTCAGCTTGAGCACGTTATGCTCAGATGAGCTAATTAATGTAGACCAAATGGCTCTAAAATTGATAAAAAAGCACTACCAACATATACCAAAACATATAAAGCAATTGGAATAAATCGGAAAATAATCTATTTACATTGTATAGGAATGAAGGACAAATAATATGTGTGTATTTTAATGTAAAATTACTGGTAAATTTACATGTTCACATTGAACAATAGTACATAAAGCATTTGCTGCAATGAAAGGCCAAACAGTGCAATGGATAGTGATTAAGCAAAAATGTGGACAAAATACACAATGAGCACTTACCAAATTTAATATATACACACCAGTGCCATGCCTGCAGATGAAAGAAAGCAATAATTAGTTTATCGCCTTATAAGAGACATTTTGTGCTCAAGCAAAAGAAATTTATTGCGTTTCATTTTAGAATAAAAAAAACTGTGTAGTATCTTTCAAAAAGCAAAAGTTTTAAAACAATTTAACTGTGGATTGTTTGTGGATTGGTTGTGAGGACCATGAAGATTGTTCTTACTTGCTGATCTGTTGTTTTATCTTTTGATTTAAAATTTATTATAAAAAAAGTCTGTGGCTTTATTGAAATTATTGTGTATGTCTGGTTTTCACAACTGAGGACTTGAACTCCAATCAAGTTGCTTCATTTGATAGTAAACACAATTTTATTTATCATTTTGTTATATGGATAAACAACACTTAAACTATTGCAGATTTTTAAAAATGAAAAATAATTATCCTGGAATAAGGCCCGGTTGTATCAATTTTTCCAACAAGTATGTATCAACTGTTAGGAGTTTAAAACAACTGGTAGAGCTTTACCTTTTGCCAACTAGTTTTATGCCAAGTTGACGATGCTGGGACTTGTTCAGTGTTACACGCAAAATTTCTGGAAAAACAGAACATACATACATTTGATATATAGATCTTCCCATATTTTATGTGTATATCTACATATATTTTAATAAAAGATTAAAGATTTTATAAAAGATTTAAAAAAATATCAGTTCTCTAGGTCTCCATGTCCATTTCAATGATTTGACTATCTCATTACTATTTCACTATCAGTTCTCTAGGTCTCCATGTCCATTTCAATGATTTGACTATCTCATTACTATTTCACTATCAGTTCTCTAGGTCTCCATGTCCATTTCAATGATTTGACTATCACATTACTATTTCACTATCAGTTCTCTAGGTCTCCATGTCCATTTCAATGATTTGACTATCACATTACTATTTCACTATCAGTTCTCTAGGTCTCCATGTCCATTTCAATGATTTGACTATCTCATTACTATTTCACTATCAGTTCTCTAGGTCTCCATGTCCATTTCAATGATTTGACTATCACATTACTATTTCACTATCAGTTCTCTAGGTCTCCATGTCCATTTCAATGATTTGACTATCTCATTACTATTTCACTATCAGTTCTCTAGGTCTCCATGTCCATTTCAATGATTTGACTATCTCATTACTATTTCACTATCAGTTCTCTAGGTCTCCATGTCCATTTCAATGATTTGACTATCTCATTACTATTTCATTATCAGTTCTCTAGGTCTCCATGTCCATTTCAATGATTTGACTATCACATTACTATTTCACTGATTCCTAATTTATGTAAATTAGAGATGGTAAGTGTTTCTTCACTGTCTATAAAAAGGATTCTCAGTATTAAAAAGACCCACTCCATAGTTGACAGGATTCTTTCCACACATGTCAATAATTTAATTTGACAAAAAATTCTCTATTAACTGTTGTTTTATTTCTCAAGAATTTTTTTTATCTTAGTCTTGGTGTAACATAATATATGCTAAAGTCTAGTATGGCATGTAATGTTTAAAACTCTAATTATGAAAAACAGAAAATTAAAGTAAAGTAAAGATTTTTTCAGAAGTATAATACTAATACTAATAATAATACAAGCTTATAGGACTCCTTCTCAATGGGCTAAAGAAATTCATTAAGGATAAAAATGTACACTGCCTACATAATTTAACAAAAATGTAATCTTTTTCATTTTTATACCTCCAGGATATACTGGTATAACCTTCAGGTGTAAATCAAATGTGATTTACTTTCATTTAATCTCTAGGTTAATCAGACATACCTTCTTTCTCTATTGGCCTCTCCTCTTCAGCCTTTTCTCTGTATACAGTGAGCCGACAGACAGGAAAGTAATGTCCAAGAGCTTTCCTAGCGTGGTAATGGCTAGCCTGAGTTAGGTCTTCACCGTTCACCTTAAATGGAATTGTTTAGTTCTTAAATATAATGCAGTAATATGATTGTGGTTATGATATAAGTGACAGCCAGTTTCTTTTGATTAAGGAAGACACCAGACTACTAATGTCTGGATAGAGCCAGCTGCCCACTGAAGGTCCGCTGAAGAACCTTCCCCTGGCAGTGAGTGGTTGAGAAGGCTAGGATACCCACTTTTTAATTTTTCTTTAACAATTCAATGTTTTGTTTTGATTTTGAAATACATTGCAGTACCCAATTATGGTCATTAAAGCCATGTTCAGCTATTTTGATGAAGGAAGACCCCAGACAAACGTACTGACAAACCCACCCATCTATTCATCCATGCATTCATCGATCCATCTGACTTAGGGCACAATTTATATAAATTCAAGCGCTAAAGTAAAAAACTATGAGCTCAAGTCTGAGATCATTTTCAAAGTTCCTATTTGCTAGAGTACCAATACCATTCAATAAACAGTCAGATGCATGAGAGTGATTCCAGACATAAGCCTAATGATGGCCTCCAATTTCATGGGTAAAGGTTTCATGTCCTAGATATGTGAAGAAGTTATAGTTACACCAAAGAAATTATTTTCTTTGAGGGATCCCCCACACTGGTTAACAGATACCACCTCTCACACTTTGATATCCTATGGCCCTGACTTTGTGACCTTGACCTACCTCTAGAATCTGATCTCCAGGTGACAGACGGCCATCCTGCGCTGCAACGCCATCTGCAAACACCTCCTGAATGACTATGCAGGCCTGCAAAAGAAAAAATACAACATTCCTGAAATCTCCAAAATCTTTCCTGCATTTAAATTTCCACCCATTGCTCATGACAGTTGAAGACTAAAGATATTATGAAAGGCTTCGAAACTGTTGGTAAAGTCTATCTATATAAATCCAATTTTCTAATCAAACACAATTCCAAAGTACAATTAACATGTTTTCCCTATCTTTCTCAAAGGAAAGGTACTATTTTGTGGGTGATACAGTGATCGAAATTAACACATGTCAAATTGTCCATGGCAACTTTATTTAAGCAGACATGAATTTTATACAGTTTGTCACCCGACGGCCAAGAATTTTTTTTTTTCTGGATCAGTTCATAAAGAAATTGGTTGGATATCACACAGTACAATGACAAACAATAAACCTTAAAAAATACCTTATTTTTATTGTTGTTTCTGAAACCAATCTTTGGGCATGTAACATGAGTTTGGGGTCAGTGATTCTCGATTGTTATACGTCCAAATGACATGTAATTATTAAATGTTATTGTTAATTTCAAAGAATGGTGATAGGGAAATCAGACATACATCTAGCTATATAGAGAAGCACTGATGCACCACACATCAGCTGAAAGACCTTGACCTTTTTCTGCCCTGACTGTAATTTATATCCAATGCATTCCTTACATTACGACTTCTTGCAGAACATGACACTGTCTCGCTAAAATGTTATTTTTCAACACCTAAACTATTAAATTTTATGAATATTTTGAATAAACAAATGTTAAGGTTAAAGGAAACATTTTATGTGTTGAAAGTAATTATAAGACATGAACATGTCCCAAGTGCCTAAAGTTATAAAACTTTGATCTTGAGTCTGAGATTATCATCAAGTATCTGATCAGCTAAATTTTAAATGCAATTTGAAGTATGGCCAATAAAATGGCTGATGCTAATCTTAGGCTCAAATTTATAACCAAGTGCTCAGGGACTCTGCCTACCAAAGGAGTATCACAGCCTCCAACAATAGAGATGCCAAGATCTGGCTGCTCCCGTTGGATCTCAATGGTAGAAACCTCTCCGGCAACGACTGGGTTCTTTCCTGCAAAGACAATTTAGTATGTGCTAATTTGTTTCTTGGAAATAGCAACCAATTATGATCATTATAGTGACATCCAGCATAAACATTTGGGAAGAACGACTAATGCGCTGCAGGTCAGTTGCAATACATGAAGTTCTTTGCTCGAACGGGACTTGAACCCAAGTGGAGCGGTGACAGGCTAAGCAGTCAGAGGACTGTGGGCGACTCTACCAGTAAACCATGGGTAACCCCTTTGTTAACAGTCATATGTTTATGATTACAGGTATGCACAATTAGTTTTTCCCCAAGTGTTCAGCATGATATCAAAGCTTCTAAAGAAACCTCTAGTTAACTTTCGAGGATTTAAACTTGCCATTTTTTCAGCATAAGTTGTTGCATTGGAATCTTCACACCTGCCTAGATCAAGTCATCTGCGATAGATTAAAAAATAACTCAACTTTTGAAAAAATGGACACAACAAAAGAAAGTTTAATTGAGTAAAAAATGCTCCTTAATCTTCACTTAAAATGTACATAATGGGTCCCATTAAAGACACATTAATATGTTTCTATCAAACATGATATAGAATTGGAAAACAAATTAAATGCTTAGTAACATAAATACATCCCTTAAACTAGAGTTTCCATTCTGGACAAAATTATAGACATGGTTTATTTAACTCCAAAAAAACCTGAGAGATTTTCTTGATGCTATTTTTTTTTCTGAGAAGAATTCACATAGTCTGGAAACCAACATTTTAACCAGCACTGGCAGTATTGATGCATCAAATGCCACTGTAATCTATCATTTATATTGTGTATATACACCTGTAATCTATCATTTATATTGTGTATATACACCTGTAATATATCATTTATATTGTGTATATACACAGTTCTGCAAAAGCATTTTATCACTGATATATTGTTGTAAATGTTACGTGTTTGCTGATTTTATTATTATATCCATACACCTGGTATTGTATACTATGAATGAGTCATTTTGTCAAGATACATGTCTGTCTGTCTGTCTGTCTGTCTGTCCCAAAATGTTGATTGTTCACTGTCACAAAGCATGGTTGTGGGGGAGAGGGATGTCAGTGATAACTCTTGTTATATTTATGGTTACAGTAGAAAACAAATAGAACATTGTCATATTAAATATCTAAGCAACATCACATAAAATTGCTGGAAATTTATTTTCTTCTTTCTGTTTCGCATAGTTATAAAATAAAAGAAAGAAACAATCTTATAGTTTGGTAAAACTTCATCATTTCCATGAAAACTTAATATGTAGATTGTTTGGAAAATAAACACAACTGAAAAGTGACATGCTTGAGATGTATTTTTTTTGTTGTCATGGGAACTCAATATGTTGATTGTTTGGAAATAGATGAAAAGTCCTTTCTGAGACAGGAAAATGGCAGGGGAGTCATTGTAATACATCAAATGATTAATGCTGCAGAAAGCAGCTCTGGCTTACTGGTTTTAACAGCTCACCAACAGTCTTTCAGATATCTAGAGACAGCACTCATTTGAATCATATATAATTCTGCTTTCCTTGTGATAGCATATCGTCAACATCTGACATGATAGCAAAACCAGTTATTTTCCTGATACTTGGCCATAGAAACTCCCTCAAACATGGAGTCCTTGCACAAGCTGCAAGTGTCAGTGGCTTCTGTTTCCCAAGCCCATCACCACATGGGTTCAGATCCCATGCTTGGCAAGAACCTAAATTAAAATTGATCCGAACCCATTCACTGAGAAGAAGTTACAAGTCTGCCAATAGCTATTTATGAGATTGTGTCACTTTCAGCACAATTCTACATTACTACTGTTGGTAAAATAAGGTACTGTGTATCCAGGTAAGGTTTGTAGAGATGATTTTACAATATATTACTGAATGTGGGATATTGGTGAAAAGGTAACGTTAATATTCCCTGAATGAATATTAATCACAAAGAACTAGTGATTAAGACCAGGGATTTAAAGGACCTACTTACTACTGTTTGGACTACTTCAGATCCAATCTGACAAGGGAGACAATTGTTCTAACTGCCAATGCATATTTACAAGCAAACATTCTACTTTAGATAAATGAAAATGGCTGGTGGGGCAATACCTTGTACCCACACCTTATTTCCCCTTAAAGCATTGAAAACAGTCTTCCTGTTAAGTGTGTAAACTGTAATCTGGATGATCACATTGGGGAGGATCATAAGGCAATTAGCGTGCGTACTGTGTCACACGTGATGAACCTGGTATTAGTGTATTGCAATTGGTCAACAGGCATTAATTGAAAACTCTAAATTCCACATCATCACTGTGAATACTGAGGCCTCCAGCTATGTTTGGCTTCGGCCCATAAATAAAACAGCCGGGGTGCCAGATGCCTAACAAATCAATTTTCAATGTATGTAAAAGCAAGAAATCTTTAAAAACACAACCAACCACAAACAAAAATATACCACAACAAAAAGCTACTTCCCACAAATGTGCCACATAAAACAATCACTTTTTAACACTCATTGATTAGGGCAGAGTCCCATCACAAAATGGATAGCTGCAATCTACTGACTGCTCCCCTGATGAGATCTGGCACATGTCAGCCAATGCCTGCTCCTTTCTCCTGAGGGGAGTGGGGGTCTGGTTACCCTGGAAACATTGACATGACAACAAGCAGACATGCAAGAATGCCATCTAGTGACTGATGAACCCTGTTGACATGCAAGGTGCTTCTTTTTGTTATTGTTTGGGTTTTATTGTACCCTGCCCTCTAATAAGATGTTGGGGTTTTCTAAGTTTAATGTCTGTACAAACATAATACAGTTTGACAGCATCTGAAAAAGCTGTGGTCACTTAAAGTAAATAATGTAAGCAGTCAGCATGATACGACGCCCAGTCATATTAACCTAACATTGGATTTTACAAGACCAGAAATAAGCCCTTTAATTAGCGCTAAGGGATCCTAAACCAGGATTAACTAACATGAAATTGTTTCATACTTTGGTATGTTACTGACAAGGATTGAGGCAATGACTTGCCATGACTGGCCACAAAAGTCTGAAAGATTTTCTCAAGTCCTGGGTTAATCAAAGAAAAGGTCTGAGAGATTTCATTACCTTCCATTGACAGTTCTACCCTGTCTTTTCTTAAGGTATGTGTTAGTCTAAAAATAAATACTAGTTTGAGGAGATTTCTGAACCTGCCAACAGTGTTTCTCCACATATTCTTCTCAAGGTCTGATATTTACAGACAGTCTGAGAGATTTTCTTACCTGCTTGCTGATCTCTGAAGTGACATTCCCACAGGTGGCTCTGCAGAGCGCTCCGAGGTCCCTGGAATGGACAACCAAGGCTCGACTTGATACACTTCGTAATCGCCCCACGACATCTGAAAATGATACAAACCAAAATTAACTTTTACCTAACTTCATATATAATGTATACATCCACCCATATTACTTTCAGAAGAAAAAGTTCATGTTTATACTTTCTTTAAAACCCACATGATCCCTGATATCTTACAATGACATCGATCATGTAAGAATGATTATATACATTGTATTTTACACTATTCAGCTGCGGTGATAGAAAGAATATTTAAAATATCAGTTTCACTGTTTGTTTCCTACTTATCGACTTACTAATTAGTACTGATGTATTCTTAGGCAATTTGGGTATGGTATAAAAAAATATGTGCTAAAACAACCAAGAAGTTGCAGGAAGCTAAGGCAGAGAGAGAAGATCTTGCAGGAAGCTATGGCATAGACAGAATAAGTTGCAGGAAGCTAAGGCAGAGAGAGAAGATGTTGCAGGAAGCTAAGGCAGAGAGAGAAGATCTTGCAGGAAGCTATGGCATAGACAGAATAAGTTGCAGGAAGCTAAGGCAGAGAGAGAAGATGTTGCAGGAAGCTAAGGCAGAGAGAGAAGATCTTGCAGGAAGCTATGGCATAGACAGAATAAGTTGCAGGAAGCTAAGGCAGAGAGAGAAGATGTTGCAGGTTAGGCAAAGAGTGTAGATCTTGCAGGAAGCTTAGGCAGAATGTAGATCTGGCAGGAAGCTTAGACAAAGAGCGTAGATCTTGCAGGAAGCTTAGGCATAGAGAGTAGATGTTGTAGAAAGCTTTGGCAAAGAGAGTAGATCTTGCAGAAAGCTTAGGCAGAATTTAGATCTTGAAGGAAGCTTAGGCACAGAGTGTAGATTTTGTAGGAAGCTTAGACAAAGAGCATATATCTTGCAGGAAGCTTAGGCAGAATGTAGATCCGGCAGGTAGCTTAGGCAAAGAGCCTAGATCTTGCAGGAAGCTTAGGCAGAGTTTAGATCTTGAAGGAAGCTTAATCAAAGAGTGTAGATTTTGCAGGATGCTTAGACAAAGAGCATAGATCTTGCAGGAAGCTTAGACAGAGCGTAGACCTTGCAGGAAGCTTAGGCAGAGTTTAGATCTTGAAGGAAGCTTAGGCAAAGAGTGTAGATCTTGCAGGAAGCTTCCTGTTTAGTGTCTCCAATTTTATACACCTTAGTTTCTAACAATATGTTTAGACACCTGCAGATGTAAGGAGCTGACCAAGAATAAGTAATTAACAAACTTGATAGCATAACAGAGATAAAGGATATCATTGTAATTGGTAACTGAAGTGTAGTGAATTTTATTATTTATGTCTTTATTAACCACCTAACACCTGGTTTTATCACAGCTCATTGTTTATTTTCTTAAGACTGATGGCTACTCTGTTGATTACAAAGTAAAGCTAAAATGTTACTTCTGGTTCTTTCAAGAAAAGTTGTGAAGGTGTTTGGACTAAGTCATGGTAAATGAACAATATTTGTGAACGGTCACAACAAAGTATTTGCTAGGATGGACCAGTTAAATATTCAGCTATTTATGATTTAAGCCCCATATTTGCTAAAAAATACTGTACTGTTTCATATTTAAGATAAAAGTATGGACTTGTTTAGAGGAATTGGCTTTAACTATTTATTTTACAAGTAATGATGACTAATTTTTCAGCGACTAATTTTTCAGCATGTTATTTTTACGGAGCTCATACAAAAACACAAAAGATGTATGGACCAACTGGCAGAGAAGCAGTTTTCGAACTCATCCACCTGCCCCACTCTATCATGCATGTGTCTGTGAGTGCATCATTTACATTTCACATCCGCTAAACAAATAATCAATGATTGATCAGTGCCCTCTTCAATAATTCATTGTGACATCTTTTGTCATGTAATTACGACAGTTGACAGGAACAAAAAACTGCTCTAGCATGCATGACTGGCAGGAAATTAGCCAGAACTGTATGCATATCCAGCTGTAATCTCCAATTTATAATACAAAGTTCTTACTTAACTGCATTAACATTTACCTGAAAATATAATTGAACATATAAAGACTCTTAAGCAAAAGGTGCAGATCCAGGTAAGACAGCTCCCTGTGGGTGGTTGTTCTGGATCTACAATGTTTGTCTAGACTAGATCAATTTGTGTTAAGCAGGCTAATAGTTAAGCCATAGGTTGCCTCCCCTTGATCATTTCTGAATTAATAATATTCTTAAATTTTTGTTTTACAGTGTATAGTTTTATCAGAAATGAAAAAGAATTGCATTCACTGTGCTGGTTATTTGTTTATAATGCATGATATTAATACGCTGTATTTTTTAATGCCATTTGCAGTCAATTATTTATTTTGCTGCAGAGACATGTAATTGTCAATAATAAAATCAATGAAAAGAAAATGATGCACTGTTGAAACCCTATATGTAGCACTCTTTTGACATCCAGCCTAAGTTGAAACTATTTTGAGGCCTTTTTTTTCCCCCCTTATATTTCCATGTAAATACTAATAGCTTCTGTCAAATACTTTTGAGATAAAATTCCTTTCATCACGAAATAATTTTATGACACACATCTCAAGTTTTCACACATGTTTCAACTACATTCTATAACAATCACTTTTAAGTTTTATGAGTCTTTTTGCAGATTGGAACTTGAGAATACATACATATTATTCACTTCACCAACTTTTATGAATTTTATTTTCTATTTTAATAATTTTTTAGTTCTTCATATTTTACACTCTATACTATTCATTAGAAATTAGGAAAAGCAACAATAGTTGGAACATAATGAAAAAGTGCAGAGTGTTGCATGAGTTGTTGTCTGCAAAATGTGGTTCAGGTGTTTGTGTTTGTATATTTTCGTGTTGTTTAATCACCTGAATGGCTGTTTCTGTGCTGAATCTATGGCTACTGTTTAGATATGTATAAACTCATTGGAAAATTTAAAATTTATTTAATAGGTTAAATAATAAATACATGTGGTAGTTTGTTCTTTTGATTTATTGCAACAAACATTTAAACACTCTGAAAAACTTTATTCCCCCCCCCCCCCCCCGCCCCTCCACACACACACACCAAACAATAAACTAAGAACATAATAGAAATTTACATTCTGATGAATCAAAAGTCAGTTATTTTAATAGTCCCAGCAATCTTGATATAATGAAGTTTAGCTGTATATACAGTGAGAAGAAACTTAGTTTTGGAACTTGTGGGTCAACCCTGTTATCATTTCTCGTATAGGATTTTATACATCAATGATATACCGGTAGTCCAACAGTTTATATAAATGTGGTTTAAATTATAAGAGTTGTACTTACTACTGATAACAAAAAAAACTGTCATAAGTTTTTTACACAAATTTCAGCAACTTAAATAATTAATGTAGCACAATAAATGCAGCATGAATTTTATTTAAGACCCAACACAATTTGCTTACACCATTAAAACAGCCACATCTGTAAGAATATATGACAAAGTTCTATTACATTACAACATATACCAGACCCTGAATAGGCACAGGACAAAGGTATTCACATACTAAGCCAAATGTAAAAGTAAGAACAAATCAGCCCTATCTCTGTTTCATATCAAACTATGAGCAAAATTAAATTAATTAAGTTTGTAGAATAATTTGACAGTGTTCAGTCATCTACATGAAAGTTTGAAAAAGCAGCTTTTTGTTTTGATGTTTCATATCAAACTTCGAGCAAAATTAAATTGCATTTGTAGAACATTTTTACAGCATTCAGACACCTACATATCGGCATTTCAAAAGCAGTTGTTTATTCTGGTGTTTCATATCAAACTTTGTGCAGCATTTAATTGCATTTGTAGAACATTAAGAAAGTGTTAAGACACCCACATATTGCTATTTATTGCAATGATTGTAACTATTTGTTAAAGTCAGATGGGAAACAATTTCTTTCGACTTGTATTTGTCCCTCAACTGCCCACATACTGGGTAGACCCATTACTATGGTGGATAGACCCATTACTCAATATTTATAGAATGTGTAAGCTCTCCACTTGGCTTAGAAAATTATACTTTATGTTTGCAAAGGCTCCCTGGTTCAAGTCCCAGATAGGCAGCACATCTTCCGCCCCATCGTCACACTATGCTGTGCTAAATCATCAAATTTTGAGATATGAGTACCAGCAATAAGTTGTAAGCAGAAAAAATAAAGGACTAAATTTAAGTAATACATTTCACTCTGCAAAATAACTGTGTATCTGTAAATAAGATAACTGTGTATCTGTAGATAAGATAACTGTATATCTGTAGATAAGATAACTGTGTATCTGTAGATAACTGTCTATCTGTAAATAAGATAACTGCATATCTGTAAATAAGATAAATGTGAGCCATAAGATAACTGTATATCTGTAATTAAGATAAATGTGAGCCATAAGATAACTGTATATCAGTAAATAAGATAAATGTGAGACATAGATAACTGGTATCTGTAGATAAGATAACTGTGTATCTGTAGATAAGATAATTATATATCTGTAAATAAGATAATTGTTTCTATAAATAAATAAAAAAAACTTTATCCGTAAATAAGATAGCTGCGTATCTGTAAATATGATAACTATGTTTCTGTAAATAAAATAATGATGTATCTGCAAAAATGATAACTGTATCTGCAAAAATAAAAGAAAGTTTTCTTTAATAAGATAACTGTGTTTTCCTTAATATAGTAACTGTGTTCCTGTTAATTAGATCACTATGTATCAGTTTTTAGCATAACTGTGTACTTTAAATAAATTAGTTAACTGTTAAGCTAGTGTTAAAAAAAACTCTTTCCTTGGCAGGCTAATGTGAATAAGCCAATAGAATCATAAACCAATACATCAGAAACCTAAGCTATCAGAAGACATCTCTCTAACTCTGGAAGATGAATATTATTATATAAGCCCTTAAGCATGCTTCAGCATGAATATATGTGCTCTAGTTAGGAGCCCTCTGATCAAGATCTGCACTATTAATTTTGCTGCAGTCACTAGCAATAGGACTTCTTACCTTTGTTGTTAACTAGATTTTATATGTAGTAGAACACTTTTTTCAGTATGTATAAAGGTTTGAGTCAGTTCACTAAGGGTAAATGTATCGGAACAAGGTGAAAAGGGCAGATCCAGATCAGCCAGCTAATATTACTGGAAGAAGGTCATCTGATTCTAATTACACTAAGCATGATCTTTATGTTCTTATGAGAAGAAGAAAAAGCATGTTGCAGACTTGATCCTTGACCTAGATAAAGATGTAGCCAAGTCTTCAAGTTGGTATTTGCAAACCATTCTTCATTCCAAGTTAGGACTTATGACAAGATTTTCATGCAAACAATTTTAGTTTTTTTAATGTAAATTAAGGTTGTAACCATTAAGAACTTTAATAAGTGTTCTTAATTAAACTAAGAAATTTCTAAAAATTGTAAAACAAAAGTTTTAATCGCTCACCTGAGGACTCGGGCTTTCAGAAGGCTCATATCTGGCATGATGCCTCTAGCATGTTCACAAGGTTTTTCTAATATTTAACCCAGAAGCATACTTTTGGACCCCATATGACCCAGTAACTTACTCATCCCAGATTTCATGTGGACAAACCTTCTGACTAAGTATGGTGAAATTGGGCCATAAATAAGGCCACTGGGCAGTCCATAATGTTTTCCTAAAAATACTTATTGACCCAAGGTGACTGAGTAACAAACTTATCCAAGATTTCTTGCAGACAAACATTCTGATCAAGTTTAGTGAAGGACCATAAATGTGGTCTCTGGTGTGTTCACATGTTCTTTTTTTTCTAAAATGTGACATAGTGACCTATTTTTTGACCTGATGTGACCCAGTCATATTCTCATCTAAGACTACTTACAAACAAACAGTCTAATCAAGTTTGGTTAAGATTGGATCAAAACAGTAGCCTCTAGTATGTTTATAAGCAAACTGTTGATGCTTCACATGACATGACAGATAAAGGGGTATCAGAAAAGCTCACCTTGAGACTGTTGGACTCAGGTGAGCTAAAAAAATGTTTTACATACTGAATAAAAATAAAGAAATAAGCCAAGCCTTAAGGAACTATTAGTTTAAAGCGAAAAAATTACCTCAAATAAGCACAGAAAAAACATCATCCCACACATTATACTGTGGAATTTAAAATCTGACTTCAGCAAATTTTTACTTTAGAATTCATTTTTGAGCTAAGCTTCTCTTGGGTCAGTCTAAATCAGGAACTAGTTTGCTTTTGCCATGTTTTAAGGTTCCAGTCATGAGACAGGTAGTGCCCTTGGTCCAGTGGTTCAATTCCTTGCATTGGATCAAGACTCAATTTGGGCCAGAACATTCATGAAGGGAAGGAAGTCTTCCAGTTGACTGGAAGTATTTAAATGCTTAGCAATGTAAGGACTTAAAAACATTTTAACATGGCAAAGAAGTGAAGCCTGCACATGTGGTAGTTTTGTGCAAATGCTGTATTTTTCAACAGTTTCATTAACAGGGTTATTATATTTCTGTACATGTCATGATGTGTAAATGATGGCATCCTTATTACTGAGTTATATACAAGATCTGAAGCTAATAGCTTGTATATTTTTAAAGTTATAACTCAGTATCAAAACTTTAATTTTGGAAGTTTGATGATGGTTCTAGGCAGAAAACAATGTCCACCTCCACCACCACCCATGCCCTTTTTTACCAATCAATAAGTACAATTTTTTGTTAATCTGGGTAGAAGTTCAGTAATACTACTAACTCTGTACATGTTTATATAATCTATTCTTTCGATTTTCCTCAAGTGATAATTAAAAAAAATGGCCTCTCAAATCTATGAGCCTCTCTTAGTCAGTAGCAGAAGAACAAGCCTAGACCAATGATGCAGGATAACTTCAAGTGGGTCTGACAGATGATTGGACCTTACATTGATTGTATCAGCCATATTTACCATAGTATTAACTGTTGAATGCGTCAAATCAAGCTCAACCAGAACACATAATGACAGATAATTCAATATGCCAACCAGGAATCCTTAACCTACCATACTTGTCAATAATCCACTCAAAGTCTTAATTATTTTGCTCACATCGACACACAAAGATGACAAGAATAATTGTTTACAGACAGCAGCAAATAAAGCAGATTCTAAGCTGGAGCTGCCTGATCTGGATTAAACTTTCTACCTCAGGTTTGATTGATTTGTGCTTAGCAGGAAGTGAGTTTAAAAAGTATCATCAAATCTACGAGAAACAGATGCCCGAGTGAGTGGAGTGTGTGTGTGGAATGGAGCTTTAAGTGGTCGTCTGGATGCTGATATATTAGATTTTTAATTGGTTACAGACACAACACATTGCCAATCATTTGCTGGCAGCTAGTATTCTGATTGATTTTAGGGTAATTGAACAACAGAAGGTTAAGTGGACATGATATGTTTCTTTGATGTTTAGTTATTTGTTTCTCTGTAGTCCCAACAACTCTTTGGCTGTTGGGTCATATGGTGTCTTTAAGCAATTCTGTGTGGCAGTAGGCAATTGTATGTGGCAGTAAGCAACTATGTATAGCAGTAAGAAATTGTGTATGGCAGTAAGCAAATGTATGTGACAGTAGGAAATTTAGGCAATTATGTGTGGCAGTAGGCAACTGTGTGTGGCAGTCAGCAATTGTGTATGACAGTAGGCAAATGTATGTGGCAGTAGGCAATTGTGTGTGGCAGTAAACAATTATGTGTGGCAGTAGGCAATTGTGTGTGGCATTAACCAACTATGTGTGCCAGTAAGCAATTGTGTGTGGCAGTAGGCAATTGTATGGAAGTAAGTTATTGTGACAGTAGGCAATTGTGTGTAGCAGTAGGCAATTTAGGCAAGTGTGTGTGGCAGTAGGTAATTGTGTGTGGCAGTATGCAATTGTATGCGGCAGTAGGCAATTGTGTGTGGCAGTAGGCAATTTAGGCAAGTGTGTGTGGCAGTAGGTAATTGTGTGTGGCAGTATGCAATTGTATGCGGCAGTAGGCAATTGTGTGTGGCAGTAATCAATTTAGGTAATGTGTGTGGCAGTAATCAATTTAGGTAATGTGTGTGGCAGTAAACAATTGTGTGAGTAGGCAATTGTGTGAGTAGGCAATTGTGTGTGACAGTAAGGAAATAAGTGTGGCAGTGTGACAGCTTGTGCCATAGCTCTCAATCTATTCCTATAGTGTGAGTTAACATTAAAAGTCCAAGATAGGTTGTTTTTTACTCAGTTAAAATCTGGATGATCAGAATATCTATTAAAACTTTTGATGAATATTATGGCTATGCGTGTAATTGATAAATAGCCAGGTATTTACCTAGCCATTTCCTTTTTTCACCTAAAACCAGGATATTTCCTGTTGCAAGCACTACTAGGTGTAAGTTTTACACAATGTTTTATGTCTTTATTTTGCTGTGAGTAGTGAAGCAAAGGCCTTGATGACCACCTAGAAATTTCTGGAAAATGTAAACCCCTGAATTGTCAAGTAAGACGAGTGTAACTGTTTTACAGAGGACAGGCCAATTTAAAGAGTTTTTAAGAAAACAGTGACAGAAGGAAAAGAAATTTTTCTCAGATCAAATTTCTAATTTATATACATATTTCTTTTGGGGAAACTGTTTGTTTTAGTTAAACAGACTCGACTCAAATTTAAAAAAAAAAAGAGTTGTGTGATAAAAGCTGCCAACTTAACAATTTGAGACTATTGCTGTCTCCAGCACAACAAAAAGAAGTTTTAACCATTTTTATAAAAGAATGTGAAACAATAGGCAATGGCACAGCTGAAATCAAAAAGTAGAATAAAATCGCCAAATGTTCACACAAGTATTTTATAGCCAGGTATCACAAATATCTCTAGTTTGAAACCCCAACTATCCATCGGACTGTGGGTCCCAGGTTTGATCCCCCCATTATCCATCGGACTGTGGGTCCCAGGTTTGATCCCTTAACCATCCATCGGACTGTTGGTCCCAGGTTTGATCCCCTGTGGGTTTCCAGGTTTGAACTTCCAACCAACAATCAGACTGGAGGGTCCCAGGTTTGAATTCCCCAACCATCCATGGGATTGGAGGGTCCCAGGTTTGAACTCCCATCCATCCATGGGATTGGCGAGTCCCAGGTTTGAACCTCCAACCATCCATGGGATTGGAGAGTCCCAGTTTTGAACTCCCAACCATTCATGGGATTGGAGGGTAACAGGTTTGAATTCCCCAACCATCCATGGGATTGGAGGGTCCCAGGTTTGAACCCCCAACCATCTAGGCTAGATTAAGGAGGATGACCCACCTGTAGGCTGGGTTTAAGGAGGATTACCCACCAATATGCTGGGTTTGAGGAGGATGACTCACCTGTATGCTGGGTTTAAGGAGGATTACCCACCAATATGCTGGGTTTGAGGAGGATGACTCACCTGTGAGTAAGATTTAGGAAGGATGACTCACCTGTAGGCTGGGTTTAAGGAGGATTACCCACAAATATGCTGGGTTTGAGGAGGATGGCTCACCTGTGAGTAAGATTTAAGAAGGATGACCCACCTGTAGGCTGGGTTTAAGGAGGCTGACCCACCTGTATGCTGGGTTTAAGGAGGATTACCCACCAATATGCTGGGTTTGAGGAGGATGACTCACCTGTGAGTAAGATTTAGGAAGGATGACTCACCTGTAGGCTGGGTTTAAGGAGGATTACCCACAAATATGCTGGGTTTGAGGAGGATGGCTCACCTGTGAGTAAGATTTAAGAAGGATGACCCACCTGTAGGCTGGGTTTAAGGAGGATGACCCACCTGTAGGCTGGGTTTAAGGAGGATTATCCACCTATATGCTGGGTTTGAGGAGGATGACTCACCTGTGCATTAGATTTAAGGTTGAATGAAAGTTGGTCTAGGTTTAAGGAGGATGACCCACCTGTGAGCTAAATGACTCTCCAACTCTGACCTTGGCAGTACCTCCTCACAGTAATCCACATTTGGACAAACCACTAACAGCTTATCAAGAAGCCTGAAATGACAAGAATATACTTTTAAGTTTATACATATTTTATGATGTTTATGTAACTGTCAACCTGCATCCAGCAGAGACAAATAGTGCAGATTCCAAACAACAGTCTGGAGAGCAGATTCTAAATTAACAATTTTGCTATCAAGAGTAAACAACTCATCTGCTTACCCTGCAGCTAGATGAAAGCATATACCGTCAAATCACGATATAAAAAATACCTATCAGACAAGCTACAACATTGGTAAGATAGTAAAATGTCCATAAAATTGTTAATGCATCACTATTTACACACCATCAATGTGTAGCAAATCAATCTTAGACTTTATGTTTTAATGTCATAAATATGTCATAAATTTTGTAATTTAGATTTGAAATAAAAGCAAAGCCTACGGTGATTGATACATAAATATTAACAATTAGATACATGTTTGTAACTATGTAACATAGTGTGACAAGATATAATATACAGTAGACAATATACAAATGTATATGTCAGCTAGTTAATCATCTTGCACAGAGTGTCGAGCGTCTGCAGGCACACAATGTGTAATGGTTGTCTAGAAAAGGCTACATAGGGACATAATATGACACACCATTGACTCTTTCTACAATTTATAACTTTAGAATAGGAAAGTGTGCAATGGTGCATATGTTGCAAATTATTATCCTTATGATCTTACTTTCAAATCTGTTCAAATTTTAACTGAACCTTATTTACTCAATTCCGTGTTGATCTAAAGCAATGAACAATGCTGTCTGTCCTGAACATGACTGACATGTCTCTTAAGGTAAGGGAGTTTGAATGAGAGAGCTGTCATTATTCCCAGAGGTGTAAAAATACATTGATAAACATGCTCATTTTGCATTTGTAAAATTTTGACAAAATTAGGTAGAAAATTGATTCTGGGGACATTGGTTGTCATCTGAAGCATCGCAATCTGTAAGTAATGTTACATTTTTTACATAGAATATATAGGAAAAATTACAGGACTGGCCAAAGTATCGCAATTTGACTGTATTGTATTAAAGAATATGTATCATTACGAAAAGAAGAAAAGGTTAATATTCAAACAGGCTTAAATTTTCACCACCAGTCTGTTTGCTGAACAGAATTGATGCTCACTTGATGAAAATATGTTACAGTACAGCTTGCAATATGAAAACATATCGAATACCTGGTGTCATACAACACACATGCTTATTTTTCTGACATTGGACAAACCAGCTAATCTTAATGTCAATGGTCACATGCCTTACACACCATAGAAACCTCTGACACCAAAGAGGAAAACTGTCCATGGGCTTGATGAACAAGATTATGATAATTCTATTTAGTCTTTTAAAAAAAGCATGCCAATATATTATTATTCTTACAATAAAATCAATGGAATGTTAACATTTAAAAAGTAAATTCTTTTAATTTCATTACATTTAAATTGCATGGAACATTTTTACATCGACACCGATATTAATGTACACAAGCACAATCTCCACTTTGGTCACATGGTTTACAAGATGGCAGTTACGGCAGCACAGCAAAATATCACAGGTGTGACAAGTACGACCCTGCAGACTGACCATGGGCATGAATGATGTAGACATACCAGTACCTTTTAAACAGATGTATAGGACTTTGGCTTAAAGTTATCTGGGACTAATTCTTTATCTCATGCACCAGGTGGAGTTGAATTATGCATTAATTTTTTATTAGTGTGACATGTGTTACACCTATTCAAATCAATTAGTGTAAACTGATTCTAATCAAACACAATCCCAGTAGTCTTTTAACTGTTTAACTGTTTTATTTTACTGTTAAACAAATTGTAAAAGTATTATTATCTGCTTAATATTTCATTTTCCAGGAAAGTTTTTATTTCCACTAACAAAATCTGTCCAATCAGGATCTGCATTGTTTGCTGCTAGGTCAAAAGCCAAATCTCATATTACCCAAAGTGCAGGTATGATAGAGCTAAATGAGACAAACAGTTAATGCAGAAAAAAATACACAATTAGGTAAGATTTCTTTCTTAAACATAAGTGACCTATATTCTAAGTTGGAAGTGAAGTCACTAAGTTTAGCACCAGTGTCATAAAATTAACAAAAACAAGTAATTTAAGTCTGGATTAAGAAAAAGTAAAGTGTCTTTATATTGGCAGTATCATATTTTAACAGTTTTATATGAATAGAAGAAACACATTTACTATCTTTAATGGCATCTTTCAGTGTTAATTATGTGTTACTGCTTTGCAGCACTGCATACAAAATATGGATACGGAAATGTCCAGCAATTTTCTATCAAACATCCATGATGATGTCACTGGCAAGATGTTATTGCCAAAGAGCATTCCATATATAAGTACACATTTGAACTGTTAAGTACACATTTGAATTGTTATCGATTCCTAATGAATTTAATTACATACCCAGGATGTGCTGTACAAGATAATAGTCAATATTGAACAGGAAATCCACCAAAACCTTTCTAATAATTACATTTTGCACAAATCGGTTTTCTCAATGTATCTCAGCTAAAGTTATCATAATCAGTTCTTTACATTTAAGGCATTTGCAATTTCCTTAGAATATAATTGTAAGACAGGTATGTCAAGTTCTGGCTATGTCAGGTGGAAATAAGAATATTGATCACAAGAAATGTCAACAAGCTTATAAAAACAAGAAGTTCTTATGACAACTTAAAAGTTTATGATTGCTGTAGTTTAGTAAAGTCAACAAAAAGAAATAAATTAAATCAGGACCGAGAAGAGTTCAGGCTCTTGAGCTCATCTCCAGCTCTCTGCACTCTCTACCTACACTTTGTGTATTAACTGGATCCTCTATGTGGTAACAAACTTACCATCCAAATAAAAAAAAAGGATCTCAAAGATGTGGACACTATATTGCCTGGCCCACCCATCAATCCCTATCCACCTAATCAGCATTCTTTAATAAAAAAAAATATATTTTGAAAATGCTGATAAATGACCGTGCATTATGAATCATATGCCATTTTGTCACAGATAATACATGTTGTCACTGCCACAGGTACTTACTTGGATGGACAGAGTAGCAAGGATCTGTTTGTTGTTCGTGTAGCTTCCATTATATCTATAATGGGCTAACCAGCCCCATAGGCATACACAAACACATCCATCTTTTCATTCTCTCTGGATCGTGGGATAACATGGCAAAACCCAGTCTCTGTCATAAATGTTGCAGTATGGTGAAAGTCTGCCAAGCTACTTTCAAACACACCTTATCTGATTGGGGTGTTTTTTAACACACATAAAGACACTCCAACGATGTCCACACTTCACAGTAACATTACGGAACAATGCAGAAGTGGATATTAATTCTGGTTTTGTTTATTCATTTTTTTCATTTGTAGAAAGTTGCCAGTTTAAACATTTTTCTCTCTTCAACATCGATTCACAGTTTTCCAACAAAGCAAAAAAGATGCATCTTGCTATCTCTTTATGTTAAAGTAAAGTCATTTTACTTAAATAATTTTAGTCAAATTACACACAAACTACAATGTACAACAGGTAAAAAAAACTTTTTAACTTATTAAGCTTGGTTGTCTTGGCATAAACTGATTTTACAGCAAAGCTCGTTTAACATTTATGTTGCACACTTTTCAACATAAACAAAGAAAAAATATATATGACGGTAACAATTGTTTTATTAATTTTGTGAGAAAAAAATAGATTCTCTCTTATGCTAAGTAGGAAACAATCTTTTGAAGGTTTAGATCTTCAAATACCCATACGTTAGTAAAGCAATTTTATATTTATCCTACAATACCCATACGTTAGTAAAGCAATTTTATATTTATCCTACAATACCCATACGTTAGTAAAGCAATTTTATATTTATCCTACAATACCCATACGTTAGTAAAGCAATTTTATATTTATTAAACAACAACAGGTATCATGAATGAGGGCATTTTTTGTTTAAGCTATATTCTTTGTTTTTTAGTAACAAGACTAACCTCTGGGATCTATCATTAAGGAATCAAAGGTATTTTCCTTGAACTAGACCATGTTTCTTTATTTTGAAATATTTCCCGAGATATAACAGCATTTCTTAAATCCTACTTATAAAATGTAGGAACCTTAGATATTACCATTTATCACAGCAAATTTGTTAAAAGTTTCTGTAAATTTCTTACTTTCAGTGAGAAAATATAACTTATGGTCTCAACCTCCTACTTAATACATGCATAATTTTCTCAATGTAACATTTTTAATAAATAGGAAAATGTGACAAGATTTTATGAAAAATACAACAAAATTTTCATTTTAAGATATGAACTAGATCTAGACGGAAGTTTTCTTTGCAAGCAAACAGTGAGATGAAAGTGAAGAACCATTAGTTACTTGGAACAGCTGGTGAAAGGATCGAAAGGGGTGTTTTTAAATAAGGTTTGGTAGAAATTTCAGAAAGTATTAGGACAAGCCAACTAAATGTATCCCCTGTATATAGAATATCAATGAACGAAAAACTTTGTTAATATATTTTCAATTCCAAACACTCCTTTCAAATAAAGAGTTCTGAGATATAAGCATTTCCTATCCATGTCACACGTTGAAGAAGTTGAACTGTTCATATACTAAATCAATACCTTTCTCACCAGGGGTAATAAATGCAATAGACTTTAGGTAACAGCTTTTCATTCTGTCAAGAAGCATCTACAAACATAAATATTCTAGAAACTACAGTATAACCTTGTAGGGTTCACTGGTACTTGATGAAAATGGAAATCATGCTTAATGCTAGATGATAGGTATATTGCAGCACCTGAACATTGTAATTATGCTTGATGTTTGATGATAGGTATATTGCAGCACCTGAACATTGTAATTATGCTTGATGTTTGATGATAGGTATATTGCAGCACCTGAACACTGTAATTATGCTTGATGTTTGATGATAGGTATATTGCAGCACCTGAACATTGTTATTATGCTTGATGTTTTATGATAGGTATATTGCAGCATCTGAACATTGTAATCATGCTTGATGTTTGATGATAGGTATATTGCAGCACCTGAACACTGTAATTATGCTTGATGTTTGATGATAGGTATATTGCAGCACCTGAACACTGTAATTATGCTTGATGTTTGATGATAGGTATATTGCAGCACCTAAACATTGTAATCATGCTTGATGTTTGATGATAGGTATATTGCAGCACCTGAACATTGTAATCATGCTTGATGTTTGATGATAGGTATATTGCAGCACCTGAACATTGTAATCATGCTTGATGTTTGATGATAGGTATATTGCAGCACCTGAACATTGTAATCATGCTTGATGTTTGATGATAGGTATATTGCAGCACCTGAACATTGTAACCATGCTTGATGTTTGATGATAGGTATATTGCAGCACCTGAACATTGTAATCATGCTTGATGTTTGATGATAGGTATATTGCAGCACCTGAACATTGTAATCATGCTTGATGTTTTATGATAGGTATATTGCAGCACCTGAACATTGTTATTATGCTTGATGTTTGATGATAGGTATATTGCAGCACCTGAACATTGTAATCATGCTTGATGTTTGATGATAGGTATATTGCAGCACCTGAACATTGTAATCATGCTTGATGTTTTATGATAGGTATATTGCAGCACCTGAACACTGTAATTATGCTTGATGTTTGATGATAGGTATATTGCAGCACCTGAACACTGTAATTATGCTTGATGTTTGATGATAGGTATATTGCAGCACCTAAACATTGTAATCATGCTTGATGTTTGATGATAGGTATATTGCAGCACCTGAACATTGTAATCATGCTTGATGTTTGATGATAGGTATATTGCAGCACCTGAACATTGTAACCATGCTTGATGTTTGATGATAGGTATATTGCAGCACCTGAACATTGTAATTATGCTTGATGTTTGATGATAGGTATATTGCAGCACCTGAACATTGTAATCATGCTTGATGTTTGATGATAGGTATATTGCAGCACCTGAACATTGTAATTATGCTTGATGTTTGATGATAGGTATATTGCAGCACCTGAACATTGTAACCATGCTTGATGTTTGATGATAGGTATATTGCAGCACCTGAACACTGTAATCATGCTTGATGTTTGATGATAGGTATATTGCAGCACCTGAACATTGTAATTATGCTTGATGTTTTATGATAGGTATATTGCAGCACCTGAACATTGTAATTATGCTTGATGTTTGATGATAGGTATATTGCAGCACCTGAACACTGTAATCATGCTTGATGTTTGATGATAGGTATATTGCAGCACCTGAACATTGTAATCATGCTTGATGTTTGATGATAGGTATATTGCAGCACCTGAACATTGTAATCATGCTTGATGCTTGATGATAGGTATATTGCAGCACCTGAACACTGTAATCATGCTTGATGTTTGATGATAGGTATATTGCAGCACCTGAACATTGTAATCATGCTTGATGTTTGATGATAGGTATATTGCAGCACCTGAACATTGTAACCATGCTTGATGTTTGATGATAGGTATATTGCAGCACCTGAACATTGTAATCATGCTTGATGTTTGATGATAGGTATATTGCAGCACCTGAACATTGTAATCATGCTTGATGTTTGATGATAGGTATATTGCAGCACCTGAACATTGTAATCATGCTTGATGTTTGATGATAGGTATATTGCAGCACCTGAACATTGTAATCATGCTTGATGTTTGATGATAGGTATATTGCAGCACCTGAACATTGTAATTATGCTTGATGCTAGATGATAGGTATATTGCAGCACCTGAACATTGTAATCATGCTTGACGTTTGATGATAGGTATATTGCAGCACCTAAACATTGTAATCATGCTTGATGTTTGATGATAGGTATATTGCAGCACCTGAACATTGTAATCATGCTTGACGTTTTATGATAGGTATATTGCAGCACCTGAACATTGTAATTATGCTTGATGTTTGATGATAGGTATATTGCAGCACCTGAACATTGTAATTATGCTTGATGTTTGATGATAGGTATATTGCAGCACCTGAACACTGTAATTATGCTTGATGTTTGATGATAGGTATATTGCAGCACCTGAACACTGTAATTATGCTTGATGTTTGATGATAGGTATATTGCAGCACCTGAACATTGTAATTATGCTTGATGTTTGATGATAGGTATATTGCAGCACCTGAACACTGTAATTATGCTTGATGTTTGATGATAGGTATATTGCAGCACCTGAACACTGTAATTATGCTTGATGTTTGATGATAGGTATATTGCAGCACCTGAACACTGTAATTATGCTTGATGTTTGATGATAGGTATATTGCAGCACCTGAACATTGTAATTATGCTTGATGTTTGATGATAGGTATATTGCAGCACCTGAACACTGTAATTATGCTTGATGTTTGATGATAGGTATATTGCAGCACCTGAACATTGTAATCATGATTGATGCTAGATGATAGGTATATTGCAGCACCTGAACATTGTAACCATGCTTGATGTTTGATGATAGGTATATTGCAGCACCTGAACATTGTAATTATGCTTGATGTTTGATGATAGGTATATTGCAGCACCTGAACATTGTAACCATGCTTGATGTTTGATGATAGGTATATTGCAGCACCTGAACATTGTAATCATGCTTGATGTTTGATGATAGGTATATTGCAGCACCTGAACATTGTAATCATGCTTGATGTTTGATGATAGGTATATTGCAGCACCTGAACATTGTAATCATGCTTGATGTTTGATGATAGGTATATTGCAGCACCTGAACATTGTAACCATGCTTGATGTTTGATGATAGGTATATTGCAGCACCTGAACATTGTAATCATGCTTGATGTTTGATGATAGGTATATTGCAGCACCTGAACATTGTAATCATGCTTGATGTTTGATGATAGGTATATTGCAGCACCTGAACATTGTAATTATGCTTGATGTTTGATGATAGGTATATTGCAGCACCTGAACATTGTAATCATGCTTGATGTTTGATGATAGGTATATTGCAGCACCTGAACACTGTAATCATGCTTGATGTTTGATGATAGGTATATTGCAGCACCTGAACATTGTAATCATGCTTGATGTTTGATGATAGGTATATTGCAGCACCTGAACATTGTAATCATGCTTGATGTTTGATGATAGGTATATTGCAGCACCTGAACATTGTTATTATGCTTGATGTTTTATGATAGGTATATTGCAGCACCTGAACATTGTAATCATGCTTGATGCTAGATGATAGGTATATTGCAGCACCTGAACACTGTAATTATGCTTGATGTTTGATGATAGGTATATTGCAGCACCTGAATATTGTAATCATGCTTGATGTTTGATGATAGGTATATTGCAGCACCTGAACATTGTAATCATGCTTGATGTTTGATGATAGGTATATTGCAGCACCTGAACATTGTAATCATGCTTGATGTTTGATGATAGGTATATTGCAGCACCTGAATATTGTAATCATGCTTGATGTTTGATGATAGGTATATTGCAGCACCTGAACATTGTAAACATGTTTGATGTTTGATGATAGGTATATTGCAGCACCTGAACATTGTAATCATGCTTGATGTTTGATGATAGGTATATTGCAGCACCTGAACACTGTAATCATGCTTGATGTTTGATGATAGGTATATTGCAGCACCTGAACATTGTAACCATGCTTGATGTTTGATGATAGGTATATTGCAGCACCTGAACACTGTAATCATGCTTGATGTTTGATGATAGGTATATTGCAGCACCTGAACACTGTAATCATGCTTGATGTTTGATGATAGGTATATTGCAGCACCTGAACACTGTAATCATGCTTGATGTTTGATGATAGGTATATTGCAGCACCTGAACACTGTAATCATGCTTGATGTTTGATGATAGGTATATTGCAGCATCTGAACATTGTAATTATGCTTGATGTTTGATGATAGGTATATTGCAGCACCTGAACATTGTAATCATGCTTGATGTTTGATGATAGGTATATTGCAGCATCTGAACATAGTAATCATGCTTGATGCTTGATGATAGGTATATTGCAGCACCTAAACATTGTAATCATGCTTGATGTTTGATGATAGGTATATTGCAGCACCTGAACATTGTAACCATGCTTGATGTTTGATGATAGGTATATTGCAGCACCTGAACACTGTAATCATGCTTGATGTTTGATGATAGGTATATTGCAGCACCTGAACATTGTAACCATGCTTGATGTTTGATGATAGGTATATTGCAGCACCTGAACATTGTAATTATGCTTGATGTTTTATGATAGGTATATTGCAGCACCTGAACATTGTAATTATGCTTGATGTTTGATGATAGGTATATTGCAGCACCTGAACACTGTAATCATGCTTGATGTTTGATGATAGGTATATTGCAGCACCTGAACACTGTAATCATGCTTGATGTTTGATGATAGGTATATTGCAGCACCTGAACATTGTAATTATGCTTGATGTTTGATGATAGGTATATTGCAGCACCTGAACATTGTAATTATGCTTGATGTTTGATGATAGGTATATTGCAGCACCTGAACATTGTAATTATGCTTGATGCTAGATGATAGGTATATTGCAGCACCTGAACACTGTAATCATGCTTGATGTTTGATGATAGGTATATTGCAGCACCTGAACATTGTAATCATGCTTGATGTTTGATGATAGGTATATTGCAGCACCTGAACACTGTAATCATGCTTGATGTTTGATGATAGGTATATTGCAGCACCTGAACATTGTAACCATGCTTGATGCTAGATGATAGGTATATTGCAGCACCAACATACTGTAAGAAATCCTGAGAAGAGCTTCCACTTGAAACTAATACAATGTATCATGAAGTCTTTACTGTGAAACCATGTTTGACATGTTCCCAGACAAATTATCCCGATTATGGGCCAACCACATACCCCTTCTCAGCTGAGTAGAAGTATACAACTTATTTCTGCCACAAGCAACGATCTGGACAAGCCAGATTAAGCAGAAGGCTTATAATCAGGGTCTTCACCATATGCCGGGAAGTCCTTAGCAACAAGTTCTGGTGTATGCAGCTTCAAATGAGTATTTGTTATTAAAGGTGGTATTTGTCAGTTTGCCTTAATCAAATACAATATTTAACCTGGTTCTGGGGGCAACTGGTTGTCATTTTTGGATAAACTCATACTTTAGTAGTCTGAATAAACAGAATTTTTAACACAACCTCAGTTATTTGAAAGTATGAATCATGCAAAAATAGGTCTTAAATGTTCATTCTTTTCAAACTCATAAATAGACATGATAGTGAATTCCTGCTAAAAATAGATGTCGACTTCAGAGCAGATTATTGTGTTTTTCACTATTTTTTCACCATTTTTCATTATTATAGTGACATCCAACTATTTGATTGAGGAAGACTCAGACAGATGTCTGGGTAGAACCACCAGCGCACCGCAAGTCAACTGAAAGACCTTCCCCACATTAAGTCCTTTGCCCCCAACAAGATTTGAACCCATGCGGTGACAGGCTTAATAGACAGAGGAGTAACAAATACCCCACTCTTCCACTATGCCACAGGTGCCCTCAGAGCAGATTAGCCTATGTTGATATAACATGGTCTCAAAAGTAAGTGGTCACCTGTTTGTTAGGTTTAAAAATAACTAACTGTGCAGTGTAGTTCAGGTTTTTAATGATTATGGTGGTATTATGCTACACTTCAAGCATGGTGCATAAATAATTATCATTTTGAGGGATTTTTAACAATTCATTATTTGATTGTTTGGAAAGAAAAGAAAATGGTCCAAACTTACAGATACCACCTTTAACAAATTACGCCAGCTAAGGAAGGAATAGGCAGAATCAAACTGATCAATGAGCTACAGATAAACAAAATACAAAGCACAGATTCACGGTCCTATATCAGGGGAATATAGGATCATAAAATTGGCAACTGTAGGAGGCATAATTGCTTAATCAACATCCATACTTTAAATTAAACATACCAAGCCTTTGGGATTTTTTATCACATATATGGAAGATTTAACCAGGGAGCTGATCTAATTATAAAACTATCATTTGTGAGGTGTGCCTGTATGGTCTGTTTATCCTGTAAGATTTGTTTTGTTAGGTACTAATAAAACCATACTTTAAAAGCTTAAAATATCCACCAATTGGTGCATGCACTTATGTGAGAGTAACTAACATCAAATAAGCAGCAATAGATGTATCCATATTTCAAAGAGATTTAACTGGAACTAAAACATGTTACTAACAATAACTTTTCAAACTTTCCAAACTCAACTAGATCATTTCAACACTCCCAAATTGTATGTTTCTAAAGCACATGTAGAGACACAATAAATTGCAAAAAATGAACAAACTTTACTAAGGGGATAACCTTGTAAACAATAAACAAGAGGGCCATTATGGCCCTTAATCGATCACATGATGACACAGGCCTTTAGTAGGCTCAAACCTGGCATCAAGTAATTAAGAGTTATTTACTTTAGAAATCTTTGGTGAAGATTGGACCATTAGTGTGGCCACTGGGTTGATAGTATTTTCCAGAATTTTACCAAGTAACCTACTGAATCCACATAACCCACTTAAAAACATATGTAAGATTTCCTACTGACAAACATGCTGGTCAAGTTTGGTGAAGATTGGGCCATCAATGTGGTCTCTTAAGTGTTTTCACAAGGTTTTTCTAAAATGTGAGCTAGTGACCTACTTTTTGACCCCACGTGACTCAATAATGAACTCATCCAAGACTTGATGCAGACAAACAATCTGATCAAGTTTGGTGAAGATTGGGCTAAGAATGTGGCCTCTAAAGTGTTTTTAAACTTTTTCTAAGATATGACCTAGTGACCTACTTATTGACCCCACAGGACCCAGTTACGAACTCATCAAAGGTTTTATGTAGACAATCATTCTGACCAAGTTTGATGAAGATTGGCCTATAAATGTGGCCTCTATTGTTATCAAGAGTTCATGAAGGCAAATATTCTGATCAACTTTGGTGAAGATTGGGCTATAAATGTGTCCTCTAGTGTGTTCACAAGCTTTTTCTAAAATTAGACCTAGTGACCTACCTTTTGACCCCACAGGACCCAGTTACGAACTCATCAAAGATTTTATGAAGACAATCATTCTGACCAAGTTTGATGAAGATTGGCCTATAAATGAGGCCTCTATTGTGTTCACAAGCTAAAATGTTGACAACGTACAACAGACGAAGCGGTATCACAAAAGGTCCCCTTGAGCACACTGTGCTAAAAACATACACCTTTTTCTCTCAGTTAAAGTATAATTTCATAATTATTGTCATTGTCCTAAAGAAATTTGTAAACAGCATTGATTTCTTTTGCTGAATTTTGTTATTTGAAAGATTTTGAGGGTGAAATGTATATTACCCCCCAAATTTATTTTTTTAAATGTCCAGTTCCAAAACAAGACAATCAACTAGTTATGGCTAACTTGAAGTTTTAAATTCAAAATTACAAACATATCTGTTGCAGATTGCCCATTTTTACATTATAAACAACATCCTGAAATGCATGCTTCAAAATAAGGAAACGCAATCAATTATTTCACAACATGCCACAATTTAAACATTCAAGATTTATTTCAGATCTTATTAAGTTGTAAAGCTACAAATCAATGCCGGGAAATTGGTGTGCATCAAAGCAAAACAGGAGTAGAAAAAGTTGGACAACTGGAAAACTTGCATTGGAGTTAGCCATTCTCATGCAAATGTTTTCTATCAAAAGATTCCTGTCTGCAATTACATTTCATCTGATTTTTTTTAAGATGTGTTTGTTGGTGTTTAATTTTAATCTATCATAGTGCTGGATCTTTTTCCAGAGAAATATTTTATATTAAATTATTATTTTTATTGAGTCTCAGCTTTATCCAATAAAAACAACGACATTTTTTCATAAAAACAAAAACAAAACAAAAACAAAAACAAACTCCTAATCAAAGTACTGCATATTGCTGTTTAGGCAGTGTATATTTTACCTTGTAAGCGACTAAAGGTATACAAGTAATGGTTGCTTTAAATCTTTCTGTGGTAAATAAATTGCACTATGCACTGGAAAGATAGCAAGTTTCAGCTGCAAAACAACCACCACTTTTAAAATCCAATTATAGAAACTATGATATTAAACAAACAGTAATTTCCATAAGATTGTGTCTTTTGCTGCTTATAAGTGCTACCAATGCAACCAAATGCTCACTTTGATTTATTTCATCAAAACTGCACCCCTGTGATTTGACTCTAAAATTTTCCCTATTGCAACAGAAAGCAGTGAGGCCCAAGGCAAGATATCACAAATACCTCAGTCTAGTATACAATGCAAAGTCAGTGGAACATTCAATCCTATGACATAATTCTCCCTCCTTTCGCCCCTTAAGGCACTGAGTGATATTCAGTTGTTCATTCATAAATATACATTTATGTCTTTCTGCTTTACATAATATAATCACTTGAACATCTTGATAAAAAAAGATTACAATATTAAAGTTAACATTTGAATCATGCCTGGACACAATTGGCACATCTAGACTTGTTCAAAATACATAGTTGTTTCTGTACATGCACTATGTTTTTCCCACGCGTTTATTGACCATGGGTAGTCATGCAGGGTCCATAAATCATGCTTCAGAAATTTAGCTTTCTCATAAGTCTGGATGCTGTTGCAAGCAATGCTGCCTAAAAAATTGCATAATCAAATACAGTAGTAAGACCTATAGGGCACACTACACTCCATCCCATAAACTCCAGGACCATTTAAAAAAAACAATTCAAATTACCTTTAAATTATTATATAAATCGGCCAATAACTATTATTTTAAAGTCTCTTTTGACTGCTAAATGTTTATTTGGATTTGGATTACACATTTTATATTATGAAGTCATTAAACATAACTCTCACAAAACTTACTTTGAAACAAAACAAAAAACACCCTTTTTAAGGTAAAATCTTAGATCTGCCATAGGGAAACTTTATCAAATAAAGTCTAATTAAGAACATGCCATTTATCAATTAAGGTCTAGTTAAGAACATGCCTTCTATTCCTAGAATCTAGACTGACTACTAGCAACACTGACAGAAAGGTAGACATAAAATGTTGCAATGTCTTGGTAAATTCTTAAATAATTGGAAGAAATTAAGCAAATACATGAAGTTGTCTAAATCAGTATGCCTGGGACATTTCAGAAACAACCTTGGTATGTATTTGTAAGCAGGGTGAGAGACAGTTGAGTGTTCAAGTTATCAAGAAATTAACAGACATCTTCTCATTGCCTATTCAGATCAGGTGCTTGACAATATAGGAATAAATAAGGAGGTTGTCTTGTGGATTGTGGTCTCTATACATGTATGTAGCATCAAACTGACTTCAAGGTGGCATCCAACAGCAAGAAATGATGGTGATAATACCTCCAGAAGATCAAACCACAAGTGCACATTAACATCTGTGAAGGAATTTGTGTCAAACAGGAGGAATTATCTTTTCCTACCTTTAGTGCCAACACCTTTTACTATAGTATTACAAACTGGGGCACTGATGAGTGCAGCAGCAGCTGAACCTTGCCAATCACTTAAACCAGTCTTTTGTCTAATTTATAAATCCTGAGCATAAAGCAGGGGAGTTAAAATTAACAATTTTCAAGTCTACGCCTTGGGCTGGCTGGAAATGCACACAAGGATGGAAGTCTCCCAATTGGCAAATCAGAGCTTTACCACATTACGAAGAAAATTAAAAAGGGAAATAACTCTGGAACTACCAATGTAGATAGATAAAATGTGATCACATCTTAATTTACATCTACAGATCAACATCAATCATCCATGCAACTACGAAGAAATTCTGATGATTAATAAAGGAGTAGCTATCCACACAAGTAACTGCTAATGAGCAGACAGACAGACAGGAACTACACTATTTGCCAAAACCAGATCAATGCATGCCCAGGTGTGTTTTTTTGCCCCTTTTGAAGATCGATATTGTGCCCAGTTCTCAAATGCCAATGCAAAGTATGTTTTTTTCCCCCAATTTCAAGGAAAAAGTCCAAAGAACGAAAACAAAATGTAATTCTCACTCTGGTCAAATGAATAACACAACTGAGTACTTTAGTCACTTAAGAAATAGATATTGCTTTATAAATCAGTGCAACATAAAAGGAGTTAAATGAACCAAATATTTGTAGGTTTTTTGTTTTTTTTATTTGTTTCACATAAAATGGTTTAGGTTTTTCCCAATCTTTCTTAAAACTACATGAAAAAAAATACTTCTGGTGGTTGGGTCATGTTCCCTAAGGACATGTGATGTGCTCTTAAAAAGCTTATATCTGGTGTCAAGTAATTAAGAATTATTTACTGTAGAAATCTATGGTGAAGATTTGGCCATAAGTGTAGCCACTGGGTTGAAAACATATTGGTCATAGGAAAGAAGATGTGTCAATCGGGTATGCAGGGCACCCCTCTAAGCAGGGCACCCCTCTTTGCAGGGCACCCCTCTATGCAGGGCACACCTCTAAGCAGGGCACCCCTCTATGCAGGGCACACCTCTATGCAGGGCACCCCTCTAAGCAGGGCACCCCTCTATGCAGGGCACACCTCTATGCAGGGCACCCCTCTATGCAGGGCACCCCTCTAAGCAGGGCACCCCTCTAATATACTTATTAATTTGTGAAGTAAATCCAAAGTTCATATCATATCTTGTTGTAACATAGGGAGAAAAATGTGCAGCCAGTCCGAGACTCGAACCCGGGACACTTCGCTTACAGGGCGAATGCTCTACCGACTGAGCTAACCGGACCACTTACACATTCTCTCCCTATCACCCGGCTACATACACGCTGGGCAACTTGAAATTCGTCCTCAAATTTCTACAGACTGTATGCTCTACATACAACTCATAACCAACTCAAACACTTGAGTACCGTAATGACCGCGGGTCGTTTACGTTGGGCGCCAATGTAACATAGGGAGAAAAATGTGCAGCCAGTCCGGGACTCGAACCCGGGACACTTCGCTTACAAGGCGAATGCTCTACCGACTGAGCTAACCGGACCGCTTACACATTCTCTCCCTATCACCCAGCTACATTGTTATACGATCTTCATTGAAGTTTTTTCCCAATTCTAACAGTGATGAAAATTATCCAACATATTCCTGTTTAACTCTTAAATCTCTCTTTTTTTAAACATATTATTATACAACACAATTGCTGTCACTACAGAATCTAGCTAAAATTGTTGGACACCAGACATATGTCAGCGTAGAACCTCCATCTTACTACATATCTTCTGGGAAACATAGCATATAAAAGTTCTCGCTCTGACATAGACTCAAATAAAGCATTAAATTTTGTGTAAAAATAAATCGTACAATACATATTAGCAGGGGTTTTTTTTCTTGTCTGTACCCAATGAAATTGTCTGCTTTCATCTGCAGCAGACGTATTGTCTTGAAAACCATCAAATGAGATTTGTGAGGATTTAATAACTTCTATATATTAAATATTACTGCAGGTTTGCAAACTTGCAGTATCTCTGTTACTTTTTGTCTCAGATAAGCAGGATGAGAGAAACAAAAAGTTTTGTTAAGCGGCCATTTACAAGAGATCAGATTATTTTACTGGGAACTTTCCATTTTCATCCAAGAACTCCTTAATTGTGTCATATATATATAACCCAATTGTTATATATACATTATATACAATTGTATCAAGTAACGTTTAAATCGTATATTCATATTAAAGTTGTGGTTAAGCTGACAGTGAGTTATTAATTATTTCAACAAGACAGGCAAAAAGCCTTAAAAGAATATTTAACCTTAATCAATTCAAATGTCTAAAAATTGTCTTAGTATGCTTAGTTTCTTAAATAAGAAGAAGAACTTGACTACCAAAATATAGACAGGATGAGAAAGAACAAGAAATACAAAAAAACTTAACATGTCCAATAATTATTCAAGAAAACAACAAACAAAACATTTTCCAAAATAATAAAAAAGTACACACAAAAATCTGAACTCTAAACACACACCATGAAATTTAGAGCTTGCAGAAACAAAGTAGAGTTCAACAAAGAAACTCAAATGAAAATTCCAAGAATTTCAAGAGAGCAGGAGAAAATCCAGAATAATACTGTCCTTGACACTTTCAGAAAATTAAAACTGTATGGGTCACATGTTTTCTAGGAGAACAAAGAGTCTTGGAAATAAAGAGGCCCCATCCCCCCCACAAATACACTCTCACCCCACCAAATCCAGGCCCTAGTTTGACACCCTTAACCCTTAGTCTGCTTTCTGCTTAAATCACACACCAAATTATAATTCATTTGTAACATAATTATATATATATGTTACAAGGTACAAGAATCTTGGCAGCCAATAGTGCTGATCCTAAGAAGATATCACATAACAGGAGCGAGCTGATCTGGAGCTCTACTTTTTGCCTAAATCTGATCAATTTATACTCAGTAGGCTAGGAGTTAAACAGAAACCATTTGAGAATTTTAATTATGTCTCAAAATGTGTCTCAGGCATTCTGCACTAGTTAAATGAGCCATAAAAAACCTATTTCTATAGCTATAAAAGAAAGTACTGAGATTAAAGCAGATTTCATGCATACATATATCCCATAGTTCCCTATTAAAATCTACATTAAGAATTCTATAAATATATTTCCTATATTTATTTTACTCAAAACCTGTATTAAGAATACTCATAAGATTGTCACATTGAGACAGTTCAAATGTGTAACAGCAGGTTAGAGTTTAAAGATGAAACAAAGAAATCAAGCAAAGAAATGCGAGAACCCCTTTTAACAGATCCTAAAAAACAAAATGACAGACAATTCTGGTCATTATCATGATATCTAGGGATTGTAGGCTAAAGAATCATCAAGACAAATATCTCTGTAAATTCTAAAACAATAATACACAGCATTACTGGTCTTACCCGGCATCTCAAACCAATATATAAAGGAGGATGGGGGTTCAATAGTTGAGGACAGGAGTTGACCAAACTATGGTGCCCTTAGAAAACACTTTGTACTTACATGAATCTAAGTTTTAATTAACAATTTTACTAAGGTGAGGAAAGGTGCTGGGCTGGAAATATACAGTAGCCCAATGTCCCGGACATGTCAAAATGGAGTTTTGGGCAACTGGTCATTTGATCATTAAATTAGTCCCGGACAAGTCATAAGTCGGCAGTCGGACAAGTGACAAATATACAGGGGTTTGTAATAAGCAATCTAGACAATAAATTTCATGCCAGCAACATTTATCAACAACACGTAAAGGTAGTACATGTACAATGCACGCACCTGTCCAAAACAGCCTGTCATGACATGTGATACATAAATGCTTCTAGATAAAAAAAAAGTTAATTTAAATTTAAAGTTAAAGTCATTAATTGCAAATGATACAAATTTTCGGACAAGTCGTTTTTTTCACGTTAATAGTCTGAGACTAGTCATTAAAAAGAAAAATTTTCCAGCCCTGAGGTGGTTTAGTGTCATTCAATGTAAGCAGATCTGGATCTAGGCCAGTATTCACCAACTATTCTTAAGTAAGAACTACTCAAGTCATGGATTTCAATCAACATATCTTCATTATGTACTTTGCTACAGGTAGGTATTTTGCCTAACTCTTTGACTTTTGCTACTTTGAGCTTCAAATCACATTGAAACTTCATATATAAGCTTAGTTTTGTTGGTATGAAAATTGTGACTTGGAGTCATAATTTAGACTTAAGAATGGTTGGTGAATACGGGCCTAGATACAGATCAGCTAACACTTACAGAGTATGCCTGAGTAATTATACCTGCATGCATCTCAACAAAGAGAAAAACATGATTTAAAGGGTGTCAGATTAAACTAATTATAAATCCATTGCCTTAGAGGACAAATGTAAACACATTTAGAGTTAGTGAAGAAAAGAAAAATAAACAGAAACATAGAAGAAAAAAATGGAGTAAAAAAAGAAAGCACAAAGTAACATAACCAAGGTATAAGAAGGAGTGATGGTAGGAAGGCAGTAGGAAGAATGAAGTAAAAATGAGGAGATAAAGCAAGAAAATAAATATAAGGAAGGAAAGATGAAAAAGACAGAAGGAAGAAAAAACATAGCTAACATATAATTATTAACTTCTGACATTAAAGATTACACATGTAGGATAGAGACAATTATGTTAATGATGATAACAACCAGTTTATAAAAATTTGTCAAAATGTTTTAAAATCAGCTTAAAGGTTTAAAGCAAGCAATTACAAAAGCTTCATACATGCCAGTGGTTCTACCCACACCTATGTCTGAGGACTTCCTCTACCAATAATTAGCTAGACATCACCAACATGACAATAATTGTGTTGGTACAATGTGCCAGTGGTTCTACCCAGACATATGTCAGATGTCTACCTCTACAATTAATTAGTGGACATCACTAATATGGCAATTATTGTGTTGGTCCAATGTGCCAGTGGTTCTACCCAGACATATGTCAGATGTCTACCTCTACAATTAATTAGTGGACATCACCAACATGACAATAATTGTGTTGGTCCAATGTGCCAGTGGTTCTACCCAGACATATGTCAGAGGTCTACCTCTACAATTAATTAGTGGACATCACTAATATGACAATTATTGTGTTGGTCCAATGTGCCAGTGGTTCTACCCAGACATATGTCAGAGGTCTACCTCTACAATTAATTAGTGGACATCACTAATATGACAATAATTGTGTTGGTACAATGTGCCAGTGGTTCTACCCAGACATATGTCAGAGGTCTACCTCTACAATTAATTAGTGGACATCACTAATATGACAATTATTGTGTTGGTCCAATGTGCCAGTGGTTCTACCCAGACATATGTCAGATGTCTACCTCTACAATTAATTAGTGGACATCACCAACATGACAATAATTGTGTTGGTCCAATGTGCCAGTGGTTCTACCCAGACATATGTCAGAGGTCTACCTCTACAATTAATTAGTGGACATCACTAATATGACAATTATTGTGTTGGTCCAATGTAACAAACACTCAAACAAACAAGATTCCTAGCTTATCAGCAAATACTAGTAAATAATTTTGTGTCAGTTTGTCTGATAAATTCAAGTAAGATTATCTGTTTATTATCTTAAGACTCTGCTTATTATAAATGATGATATTAAAGTGATATACTCACACAAAAACACAAACTCATTTAAGAAAGGCAATGTTATATTATTATATTTGTATACCTCAGACTTGTCAAGTTAAAGGTCCAAAACCACCCACATGTTAAGTTTTCATATTAAAACATATTTTTATTTCTGAAAAATGATGACGCATCTATAGCAATAATAATAAAGAAGATATTTATAGTAACAACATGTTTTACTTTCGTTCAGTAATTTCTGTCAAGTGCTTGGCTTTTTTCATTTACAAATTTTTTTTTATGATGCAGGAAGCCCCCATATCCATGTTTTAATCAGTGACAGGTACGATTGAAAACAGATTAAACAATAGGATGCCATTGACTCTAAGCTGATTGTACCTAATAATCATTAGGAATGGTTCAATGTGTTGCCTTTGGATGCATGCAGGAAGGTAGAGATGTCAGATATCTTGTGGACATCCAGGACATTGTAACCAAACACGTTGATTTTATTATTTAGTTGGCAACATTGTATTCCTCAATAAAATAAAATGCTGTTGTTGTTGTTTTCATAAATCCCAGCATTTGTGACTTATCTAGACAATCTAAGCCACCCCCTTTATAAGTATGTACAGGTTATTGGAGTAATATTTCACTTTACAATGCATTCCTTTTTAAATTATATCAACTTAAATACATATGGGACACCAGTGGCTGAACGGTTAGTCGCTGAATTGTAACTCCTCAGCCCCTATACCGTGTTGGTATGGTTAGTCGCTGAATTGTAACTCCTCAGCCCCTATACCATGTTGGTATGGTTAGTCGCTGAATTGTAACTCCTCAGCCCCTATACCGTGTTGGTATGGTTAGTCGCTGAATTGTAACTCCTCAGCCCCTATACCGTGTTGGTATGGTTAGTCGCTGAATTGTAACTCCTCAGCCCCTATACCGTGTTGGTATGGTTAGTCGCTGAATTGTAACTCCTCAGCCCCTATACCGTGTTGGTATGGTTAGTCGCTGAATTGTAACTCCTCAGCCCCTATACCGTGTTGGTATGGTTAGTCGCTGAATTGTAACTCCTCAGCCCCTATACCGTGTTGGTATGGTTAGTCGCTGAATTGTAACTCCTCAGCCCCTATACCGTGTTGGTATGGTTAGTCGCTGAATTGTAACTCCTCAGCCCCTATACCGTGTTGGCTGAATGGTTAGTCGCTGAATTGTAACTCCTCAGCCCCTATACCGTGTTGGCTGAATGGTTAGTCGCTGAATTGTAACTCCTCAGCCCCTATACCGTGTTGGCTGAATGGTTAGTCGCTGAATTGTAACTCCTCAGCCCCTATACTGTGTTGGTATGGTTAGTCGCTGAATTGTAACTCCTCAGCCCCTATACCATGTTGGCTGAATGGTTAGTCGCTGAATTGTAACTCCTCAGCCCCTATACCGTGTTGGTATGGTTAGTCGCTGAATTGTAACTCCTCAGCCCCTATACCGTGTTGGCTGAATGGTTAGTCGCTGAATTGTAACTCCTCAGCCCCTATACTGTGTTGGTATGGTTAGTCGCTGAATTGTAACTCCTCAGCCCCTATACCATGTTGGTATGGTTAGTCGCTGAATTGTAACTCCTCAGCCCCTATACCGTGTTGGTATGGTTAGTCGCTGAATTGTAACTCCTCAGCCCCTATACCATGTTGGTATGGTTAGTTGCTGAATTGTAACTCCTCAGCCCCTATACCGTGTTGGCTGAATGGTTAGTCGCTGAATTGTAACTCCTCAGCCCCTATACCATGTTGGCTGAACGGTTAGTCGCTGAATTGTAACTCCTCAGCCCCTATACCATGTTGGCTGAACGGTTAGTCGCTGAATTGTAACTCCTCAGCCCCTATACCGTGTTGGTACAATGAATTGTAACTCCTCAGCCCCTATACCGTGTTGGTACAATGAATTGTAACTCCTCAGCCCCTATACCATGTTGGTACAATGAATTGTAACTCCTCAGCCCCTATACCGTGTTGGTACAATGAATTGTAACTCCTCAGCCCCTATACCGTGTTGGTACAATGAATTGTAACTCCTCAGCCCCTATACCGTGTTGGTACAATGAATTGTAACTCCTCAGCCCCTATACCGTGTTGGTACAATGAATTGTAACTCCTCAGCCCCTATACCATGTTGGTACAATGAATTGTAACTCCTCAGCCCCTATACCGTGTTGGTACAATGAATTGTAACTCCTCAGCCCCTATACCATGTTGGTATGAATTGTAACTCCTCAGCCCCTATACCATGTTGGTACAAGTCCCGGTCAGGGTGAAAACTTTCATGTGGGGAGGTTTTCCAGCTAACCTGTTGTGTTTTTTTTTGAAGTTGTTCTACTCACAACAAGCATTTAAAATATAAGCCATTTCAGATTCATCTATTTTAGACTGAAAATGAGAAAAGAACATACAGACTTGTATCTTTATGTTCTAACATGTTTTATTTTCAAATGAACTTTAATGCTTAAGCTTTATGTTTCAAAATTTACATACTTGTATGTTAACAAAATGTAATAAAAGTAAACACACACAAAAAAATAATTAAAAAGTGAAATCCTATATACCATGGGTCTGCTCTGTTTTTTTTAGGTATTTAAGAGTAAAAAATAGATTTTCTTTACGTTGTCTATAAAGAGTATTATTTGCTTTCACTAAGGAATTCATTAGAAAAGGAAAAGATTTAAAAGGTTTTATAAAAAACAAACAAAAAACTTACTAAAATTTCTTGTTCCAAAGTTAAGATGTCTTAAATAAAAAAAAACTTGTAAGTTGAAGAAAATATAACAAATATCTTTTATAGATATGACTTCAGATACTCATCTGGATTGGCCTAAAGAGACTATTTCAATCAAGTACCTTCCCATTAGGATTGGTCTGATATTCTGCAATATATCACTTCACTACCAAAACATAACAGATCTTTTTTTTTTCTCACAAGAAATGCCCTTCTTTTCTTTTTAAAAAAAAAGATTTCCTCAGAAATAAAAACATTGCATAGTTTAAGTGAGAAAAACTAACTAAGATTTGTATCTACTCCTGTATTTTCCTCATATTTGGTGAGCTGTAAGAATTACACCTTTAAATGTCATCTCAATCAGAATCACTTCCCTATCCACAACACTACCACATCATCTATTATCCAATGACAGTCCAACTATTGACACATAATATCAACAGGAAAATAATCCTGACATCTCACTAGCACTGCTGAAGGTTTCAATACTTTTATAACAAAGTTGACAAGTAAATACACCTCACAGAAAATATCACCCTTGTCACGTCTGAGCACAACCCTCCAACAACAATTATGACACGTGAACAAAATATCACCCTTGTCACGTCTGAGCACAACCCTCCAACAACAATTATGACACGTGAACAAAATATCACCCTTGTCACGTCTGAGCACAACCCTCCAACAACAATTATGACACATGAACAGACTAGCTGAAAACATTGACTTGCTGTCCAATATATATTGGAGAGGCTGAATAATCTGCTATTGAAGGGGAGCTCCCACGGAGCTTGCACACACTTGGTAGATGAGAAACGAAATAGAGAGGCTGCATTTCAATAACCATATCCAGCTGGTGTCATTAAAACATTTTCCTCCACAAACAATATTTTCAATTCCTTCTCTCTTTCTTCTTTCCAGTCTTGATCACAATCAAAGTAGCGATCATGCAGTGCATGTTATGACAAGAACTCCAAATAAGTCAACAACTTTAGAGTAACTTCACCCTTATTTCTTTATCACTTCCGGTACTCAAAACCTGATACTCATTTAAATCCGCATGTATGAGACATTATCAATAAGTACCAGCAATATATGGCTTGGTTAAGAATTATGGGATATACCACTTCTGCCCCAAAATGAAGGGGAACTACTTTTCATGCCACCTTTTCTATTACTACTTGAGACAATTGTATAACATGCACTCAGATAAATTGACAAAACAGGAAAATTTCTAAGGGAACTAACAGTATAGAATTTGATTAAAAGATAGGTGTTTAATCATTGCTGCTCCTAAATGACAGCACTATCAGTTCCCAGTTGTGAAAAAGAGTTTATTAAGTCTAACATCCCACCAACAGTATTTCAGTTATCTGCAGACGGTGTCCACTTGATGCAGATATAGTGCTGCCTTCACTGTGTATAGCATGCCGTGAACACCTGGCATGATACCACAGTCACATTATCCTGACACCGGGCCAAGCAGTTGTGGAACTACTTTTATATTTGCTTAAGAAAGGAAGAATACCACTACCATTTTTAATTACTTTGGCATGTTGTTGCCCCGAAATACTTAAATCCTTTCTCAATTTTATAAATTTTGTTTTTTTGTGGCAAATTCACTATTTCACACCTTTATTGCCTGACATTTAAATTTATATTTAAATGTTTTGTATTTGTTTATTTGTTCATTTTGGGTTTTATGGCACACTGACACTTAACAGGCTGTTTTGTATTAATTTAAAAAAAGTAAGATAAAATACCCTTATTGCTAATATTGAACTGCAAATTAATTGGAGTATCTTCATGTCCTTATAATTATGTAAAAAGAAAATGCATTTAAATGTCTTCATGTTAAGAAGGTGCTAAATTTTAATAATAAACATATTAGATAACATACAAAATATTTTCATATTAAGTTATATGCCTTTATAGAAAACACATTTATTTCAATGCTTTATTGCAGTATTTTTTTTTCATATAGCACAAAAAAATAATTAAAAAAACACAATTACATAAACAATTATTGCTTTGTAATAAATACAGTCCCAATGCTTCACATTTACACATCCCTACTTATCTAATACACATCAGCAATACATATTTATATTTATTTTTATATAAATTTATATATTATCATATATGTATTTGACAATTTTAGTTGTGCATTTTGAAAAAAAAAAAGAAAGTACATTATACCAATATTCTTATTCAACATCATTGTTCAAATGTTTCAATTTAGAAGAAACAAAAACAATGTTTTTGTCAAGTTAGGTGTTTACACTCTTGAAACCAGAGATGAAAATTTAAGTTTAACAGTTTTCTTGTCAGTGTTATAATTAAATAATATTTAGCAAAAATTAATTTAAAAAGAAAAATATTTTGTATCAATGAGACTTTAAAATGGTGAGTGTGTTTGTTGGGTCGAGAACTTTCATGTGGGGAGATTGTCCAGCTAGCGGTGCGCTTGTTGTTCTACCTAGGCATAAGTCTGGGGTTTTCCTCCACCAACAACTAGCTGAATGTTGCCAATATAACCATCATTGTGTCGGTGCATTGTAACAAAAAACAACAATCCAAAACAAAACCAACTTATGCTGCTAATAAGGGATGGGATGGGATGGGATATGTCGGCATTTTTTGCTGATACTGTGCAGCGACATTTCTATCATTATAGCACAGGGGCACTTATGAAGTGCCCAGGGACTGAACCCGGCCGGTCCTTTACACTGACACCGATGAATCAGGTGTAATGTTATCCCCTTAGCCACGAGCATTAGGAGGGAAGTTACCATTATCAACATTAAAGTCTTTGGTTTGACCTGGCCGGGGCTTGAACTTGCAACCTCCCAATCCGCAAGCCGAGGCTCTACCACTTGCTTATAAGGCATCCACTTTTGTAAATCTCAAGCTTATTGTTGTCACATTAGTTACTGAAAAGAATGTAAATGATTTGGTAAAATACATATGCTTTGATTACAATGCAAAAAGAAACATGTTAAGTTTACTACAAACAACACCTCTTATAATCGAAGGAAGTAAAATTGCTATCAAAGAGTATATAGAATAAAATATTTAAAATTCATAAGAACATACTAGTGATACTTGTAAACAGATACCATTTTTAATAAACAACAATTCACAGCAAGTACCGCGGCAGCTTTCAATTAGAAAAACAACAAAACTAAAAAATAAGCAAAACAATTTTTTTATAGATATGAAAGTGTCAAAATGAAATGTTGCTAAACTACTGGGAAACATTATCAATTTCACCGTCAATGAAGCCTATCATACTGTATCAATGTTATATTATTGTATTATTGTAATGTTATATTTTGTACATGCAGTTGTGAAATAAAAAAAATAGTGCTATCAAGCTTGATGCAGTTAAAAGTTTTCAGTCTACACAACAATTTAGTTAAGTAGTTTTTAAGTCTATCCTGAGGATTTCTAAATGCTGTGATTGTATTATACTTGCAGAAAAATGTAGCCTGCAGTGGTAGCAGCAGATTTTTGCTCTTACAGTATAAAGTCTATTATGCATAATGTTTGGTTAAGAAATTACTGGCGAGGTCGAATAAAGCCGCAGGTCCAAGCCGAATTTGTTCTCCATTTCATGCAAAAAATGAAAATTACATCAAAAACAAAAAGAACAGAAAGATCAGCTTGTGGGAATGTCTTCCAGGTCCCTAGGACCAATAAATAATTGATTTTATCCTGATGAAGACCCTAGTTTGGTTGAAACGTTGATTAATAAAACAGTTTGCTATAACCAATGTTGGTCATTAGTTCCACTTACCCACTTCTTTATATGTAAAATAATTTATTTGTTTAATGAACAAAAGCATAAGGTTGTCAGTGGGACTTTCACAACTTTGATAGTGACACACTTCTCGACTCTGCGACGGTCATTGATTGGTATAATCAGTTGACCAACATCTGATGATCATCATAGTGTAAGCGAGTGCTTGTTTGTTTATAACAAACTTTATGTAGAATAATTAAGGGAGTCAAAGACAGCTTGCTTATTTGTGTTTTGGTATGACATGGTGATAAACTGTTGAAATATTCAACACCATTTAAAATCTGCATCTCTACTCCTGATGTTTTTTAAGCTAATGTATGACATGATAAAACAAATAATATTTTATGCTAATTTATTAATCGCAAAATTTTAATGATCTATGCTTACATGTAATTCTTAACATTTTAATAATCTATGCTTATTTATTTTTCACTACATTTAAAAATTCAATTCTTATTTATTATTCGTTACATTTTAATAATCTATTTTCTTCAGTTCAACATGTACAATATTGTGTATGCTTGTTGTTGTTTTAAAATCAAATGTTCAGTTTATTAATCTTTCGATGTATGTGTTAAACAAAATAAATTTACAACAAGCATGTTAAAAGCTGTGTTTATTGACTATTATGTAAAACAACTAAATGACATCACTGACTGCAATGATGACACACATATGACTGGGTAAGATCTGACATACAAGAGTCTCCAGTTTACAAATAATACAAATGATATACTTTGCAAGGTCTGATGCGACTTTATACAAATGGGTTCGAAAGAAGTCCTTAGTTTATTGTTGTGCTTGTTAAGATGAATATATTGATGCAATGGGTTATTTCTACCAAGGCAGGCCACTTCAATATTTATCTGGGATTACCTTGCGGCAGCATTTCTAAGTAGGTCAAAAGTGAGAAAGTGATGTGACAATTACATTGAAAAATTGCACACCTCTTAAACACTTTTTTCCTCAGATTAACATTTTTTGGAGTTTGTCCATTAACTGAATATATAAATATTTACTTGTTCACCAGCAGCACATTTTCTGTATGATCAATATTTCATAAGAAAGATAGCTTAAACTGGCTTAGCAAAAAATAATTAAGGCCAAAACAATAAAACTGATCCAGACCAGTCAACTTCTGCTGGAAGAATCAAAATCTGCACTGTTACATGAAAAGTTTCTAGCCAAGTAGCGATATATCTAGTTAACTCAACACATATATACTCTAGGTTATTTACAAATAAAACAGAAGGTTACTTTTTACTCTTCAAATCAATGAACATTTGTATGGTACACTTTCCAAACACAGTTCATAGAAAGGCATGATTGATTTGCGCCATGAGAATCATTGGAACTGTCATCGATTGAAGCTCTGTTTGTTTAGCAATCATAGACCAACAATGGTCTGCTTTGTAAGTTTGTTTTCATTTCACATAATCAGGAAGAAACAGTGTCTGATTGAACAGCCTTCACTTTGAGAGCACATTATAGTATTACTGAGGTATAAATCACCGGTAATAACAATAGAAACCATTTGTTTTATTTTAGAAACATTGTAAAGCAAAATTAGAAGCAGCATGTTGTATGTGAGTGAATGCTGACCTCTTAAAGTAAAGAAAGACTGTGAATAGCTACATGCTCTAAAAGTTAGTAGGCACATGAACAATTGTCAAAGCAGTATCTTTTAGCAATAAGATAAAAAATAAAAATTTTTGTTGTTAATTTCAATTTATAATTTGTTTGGTGTTGCAACTTCTTTTTTTTTTCAAACATTACATTACATAGTTCACAACGCGAAAATTCACAATTCATTCATAAAAAGGGTGAAAAAAAAATGCTGAATACTATTTCTTGTTCCATTACAGTTAAAAAATAGAGACATCTGTTAAATATAAACAAAAATTGAACTGTTATCAAATTTGAAAATTACATTAGATTTATTGTTCTTTTAAGAAATTTCACATGATCAAAGTCATCTTTGGTGTCATAATGGACCTACTGTGTGTTAGCCTATATGATCTTGTAGTGGGAATGTTTACATGCTCAAAAAAGTAAAACAGAACGTTTATTAATAAGATTAACCAAACGATAAATTTTACTAAAACCTTACTTTTGCCGCCAAAGCTGATTATAGCCAAGAATTTAATCAGGTATTTCTGTTAAACACACCAAAAGTAAACGGTGTCATCAGTGTTTTTTTCGATCCAAGGTGAATTCTAGATTTGTGCTGTTAATGATCTTCTATTTCTTTATGACAAGACAAAGCTGACCTTCCTAACGAGTTAGGCTTCCTTCGTTCACCATTGTTATTTACGAAAATTAAGATCACAGAAGAAAGTAAATATGGGTCATGGGATAATACAGTAACATAACTGATTGATGAGATTAAACTCTTTAGGGAGATCTAACCCCTAAGTGAGATTCAACCCTTTAGTGAGATTCAACCCCTAAGTGAGATTCAACCCTTAAGTAAGATCCAACCCTTAGTGAGATTCAACCCTTTAGTGAGATTCAACCCCTTAGTGAGATTCAACCCCTTAGTCAGATTCAACCCTTTAGTGAGATCCAATCCCTTAGTGAGATTCAACCCCTTAGTGAGATCCAACCTCTTAATGAGATTCAACCCCTTAGTGAGATTCAACCCTTAAGTGAGATCCAACCCTTTAGTGAGATCCAACCCTTTAGTGAGATCCAACCCTTAAGTGAGATACAACCCTTTAGTGAGATTCAACCCTTTAGTGAGATCCAACCCTTTAGTGAGATCCAACCCCTTAGTGAGATTCAACCCTTTAGTGAGATCCAACCCTTTAGTGAGATCCAACCCCTTAGTGAGATTCAACCCTTAAGTGAGATCCAACCCTTTAGTGAGATTCAACCCTTTAGTAAGATCCAACCCTTAAGTGAGATACAACCCTTTAGTGAGATCCAACCCCTTAGTGAGATTCAACCCTTTAGTGAGATCCAACCCTTTAGTGAGATTCAACCCTTTAGGGAGATCCAACCCCTTAGTGAGATTCAACCCTTTAGGGAGATCCAACCCCTTAGTGAGATTCAACCCTTTAGGGTGATCCAACCCCTTGGTGAGATTCAACCCAGCATTTCAGTGGGATTCAACCCTTTAATGATATTGAGCCGCCTATCAAAATTCAGCCCTTAAGTGAGATCTAGTCCAAAGTGAGATTTAGCCCTTAAGTGTTATCCACTTAGTAACATTCATTCTATCTCTTCCTAAACTGTATGTGAAGTTTATCTAGTAACCCTGTACAATATGGTTTAATCATTAGGTCTACTAAATGCTAGGCAGTGATCTACAAGATTAATCAAGTAGTCTATTCTGATTGGTTCAATTGGAGATATTTAGTAGCAGACAGGCATCCAATCAATGGTATTTATGGCTATTGGACCTTACTCAATCCAGAGCAATTAATCCAGCAGATCATAAAAGGAATCATAATGTGGACAGTTTATTTCTAGGCATTCATTCAGCAAGGTGTCCCAATACCTTATTTCAAATGTCCAAGTTACCAGACATTCTTTTTTATTGTTTTATTTTTTTCTTTTGAAGAAAGAAAACCATCTTTAGTACTAGTTTTAAAGAGTCTTAGGTCCCACCAAAAATCATACAAGGATTTATATTGCTGCCTTGACTGTGCTAGCAAGCACAAAGTATCACCATGCCTGTCTAACAGGTGTATTCACCAACCAATATTAAGTAAGAATGACTCAAATCATGGATTTCAATCCACAATATCTTCATTATGTATTTAACTACATGTCTGTATTTTTGAAAGACACTTCAACTTTGCTACTTTCAGTTTAAAATCACATTGAAACTTTATAAATAAGCTTATTTTTGTTGGTATGAAAATTGTGACTTGGGCTTAAGTCATGACTTAGGCTTAAGAATGTTTGGTGAATACGGACCTATTATTATTCTTACAGTAGATTGAGCGGTTCTAGACCTACTCCTTAATATCAATTATCTAAAGACAAATTGTAGAATAACATCAAAATGCCCTGTAATTAACATCCAACAGGATCTGGATTATTATATTTCTATACGCATGGCATACTTGATGGCTACTAGAAAATTCATCTCTAATAATTTGAGATCGTTTTAACAAGGCAAGGTTCAATGATTCATGTTGAAAAAAAAAAAATATGATGGATTTTGTTTATTGGGTTTATCATCCCACCAACAGTATTTCAGTTATCTGGAGATGGTGTCTACTTGAGGCAGATATAGTGCTGTCTTCACTGTGTATAGCATGCCATGAACACTTGGCATGATACCACATCCAGTCACATTATCCTCACACTGGGCCAACCAGTCGTGGAACTACCCTTATATATGCTTGAGCATTAGCAAGGGAGCTACCATTTTTTACGACTGAAAAAAAATACTGGGAAGATCAATTTCTGGTACATTTGATACATTGAGTGCACCTCCACTAGAGCCACCTGTCTTCAAAGGCATTATAATAAATAAGTCATAAGAATGTACATAATGCATGGAATCCAACAGTTATAATTCTACTCCAAGGATGGATCTTCGATATAATGCTAGATCAACAATTTTTCAGTTGCACAGTTATTGTGAAAGTACACTGATTCCAGCACTGTGGTAGCACACCTAGAATACCTGGCATGATACATGTACCTGGGCTTAGAAACTTTGACATTCCAGGGCTGACATGGCTGATCTTTAGAAGGGCTGACATGGCTGATATTTAGAAGGGCTGACATGGCTGATGTTAAGAAGGGCTGACATGGCTGATCTTTAGAAGGGTTGACATGGTCGATGTTAAGAAGGGCTGACATGGCTGATGTTTAGAAGGGTTGACATGGCCGATGTTTAGAAGGGCTGACATGGCTGATATTTAGAAGGGCTGACATGGCTGATGTTAAGAAGGGCTGACATGGCTGATCTTTAGAAGGGTTGACATGGTTGATGTTTAGAAGGGCTGACATGGCTGATGTTAAGAAGGGCTGACATGGCTGATCTTTAGAAGGGTTGACATGGTTGATGTTTAGAAGGGCTGACATGGCTGATGTTAAGAAGGGCTGACATGGCTGATGTTTAGAAGGGCTGACATGGCTGATGTTTAGAAGGGCTGACATGGCTGATGTTTAGAAGGGTTGACATGGCTGATGTTTAGAAGGGCTGACATGGCTGATGTTTAGAAGGGTTGACATGGCTGGTGTTTAGAAGGGCTGACATGGCTGATGTTTAGAAGGGCTGACATGGCTGATGTTTAGAAGGGCTGACATGGCTGATGTTTAGAAGGGTTGACATGGTTGATGTTTAGAAGGGCTGATATGGCTGATGTTTAGAAGGGCTGATATGGCTGATGTTTAGAGAAGCTGACATGGCTGATGTTTAGAAGGGCTGACATGGCTGATGTTTAGAAGGGCTGACATGGCTGATGTTTAGAAGGGCTGACATGGCTGATGTTTAGAAGGGCTGACATGGCTGATGTTTAGAAGGGTTGAAATGGCTGATCTTTAGAAGAGCTGACATGGCTGATGTTTAGAAGGGTTGACATGGCTGATGTTTAGAAGGGTTGACATGGCTGCTCTTTAGAGGGGCTGACATGACTGATATTTAGAAGGGCTGACATGGCTGATGTTTAGAAGGCCTGACATGGCTGATATTAGAAGGGCTGATATGGCTGATGTTTAGAAGGGTTGACATGGCTGATATTTACAGGAGCTGACATGGCTGAATTTAGAAGGGCTGACATGGCTGATCTTTAGAAGGCTGACATGGCTGATATTTACAGGAACTGACATGGCTGAATTTAGAAGGGCTGACATGGCTGATCTTTAGACGGCTGACATGGTTGACATTTACAGGGGCTGACACGGCTGATATTTACAGAGGCTGACATGGCTGATATTTAGAGGGACTGACATAGCTGATGTTTAGAAGGGTTCACATGGCTGATGTTTAGAAGGGCTGATATGGCAGATGTTTACATGGGCTCATATGGCTGATGTTTAGAAGGGTTGACATGGCTGAGGTTTAGAAGGGCTGACATGGCAGAACTTTAGAAGGGCTGACATGGCTGATGTTCAATGGGGCTTATATGGCTGATGTTTAGAAGGGCTGAAATGGCTGATGTTTAGAAGGGCTGACATAGCTGAGGTTTAGAAGGGCTGACATGGCAGATCTTTAGAAGAGCTGACATGGCTGATGTTTAGAGGGGCTCATATGGTTGATGTTTAGAAGGGCTAATATGGCTGATGTTTAGAAGGCCTGACATGGCTGATCTTTAGAAGGGCTGACATGGCTGATGTTGAGAGGGGCTCATATGGCTGATATTTACAGGGGCTGACATGGCTGATGTTTAGAAGGGCTGACATGGCTGATGTTTAGAAAGGCTGATATGGCTGATGTTTAGAGAAGCTGACATGGCTGATGTTTAGAAGGGCTGATATGGCTGATGTTTAGAAGGGCTGATTTGGCTGATGTTTAGAGAGGCTGACATGGCTGATGTTTAGAAGGGCTGATATGGCTGATGTTTAGAGAGGCTGACATGGCCGATGTTTAGAAGGGCTGACATGACTGAGGTTTAGAAGGGCTAACATGACTGATCTTTAGAAGGGCTGACATTGCTGATGTTTAGAAGGGCTGACATGGCTGATGTTTAGAAAGGCTGACATGGCTGAGGTTTAGAAGGGCTGACATGGCGGATATTTACAGGGGCTGACATGGCTGAGGTTAAGAAAGGCTGACATGGCTGATGTTTAGAAGGGCTGACATGGCTGATGTTTAGAAGGGCTGACATGGCTGAGGTTTAGAAGGGCTGACATGGCTGAGGTTTAGAAGGGCTGACATGGCTGAGGTTTAGAAGGGCTGACATGGCTGAGGTTTAGAAGGGCTGATAGAGTGCCAAAAATTAAACTTAACCTGCATTTTAAGATCCAATACTTGTATTCCAAATATGAATGAAAACTGTTGAGACATTAAACAGAATTAATTCGAACAAAAAAATTACATTAGAATATAAAAAGGAAACATACTTTGGCTTATATTGAGCAAGTAGTTACTAAACTTGACCTTATTTTTGATTTAATAAACATGACCTTATAAACTAAACATTAACAATTAACCAAAATTAAAACTGTGGTGTCCTTTGAAAATTGATGATCAGAATTTATATATCCATGATGAATGGACAGAAAAAAGTAACTCTATACACCCCTTCGCTATCTTCAAATGGCATGGAAACAAAGACACATCATCTTAGTATCTGAATGACTGCATGTATTTAAAGACCCCGACTTAAACAATCAGCATTTAGTAGAATGAACAGATAGGTCAAGTTTCAAGAGGAACATAAAGCAGGTATCTTGTTCTAAGCATTACATTCTTAATCAACGGTTTACTGATAATTGCAATTTTCCAAGACAATTAACAAATCATTGATTTTTGATAAACAATGGACTTTTAAGGGAAGTTAATTAAAAAAAAGACATCAAAATCACAGCAGCACAGTTATGATCATTATTGTGATGTTCAGCTATTTAAGTCAAAGATAGCCACAAATAAGTCCAGTATATCCAACGGCACACTGTACCAAACTGTGCAAGAACTAGCTGGTCTCAATCTATACTATTTGCCTCAGACTGTTTAATTTGTGCTGGGCAGGCCAAGAGTTCAATCAGTCACTTATCTGTAACAGTGCGGGGATATGCCATTTTCAGTGGAAAATTTGTTGTAATTGATGTTCCTTGTCTAAATTGAATCTTTCAGTCTAGTGCATGTTTAGACAAAATGAAGATTGCAACTTTTAAACAGCACTGAATGATAGATTTCCAATATCAACATTTTACACACATGGTCTATGTCAAGACTGGCATCAATATGGTTTTACAATATACACTCAATTTGTTTTGCTTACAATTTTCAATAAACCAGCAAAAGTATTTGGGCATAAACTGTAGTTACAGGAACCTTCATGGTACAATATAAATACTAAAATTCTCTTACATACACATACTGTAAATAAACACAGGACCTGGTAGTGCAATAGGTAGTGCTGAAACCAGCTGCACACAGGACCTGGTAGTGCAATAGGTAGTGCTGATACCAGCTGCAGACAGGACCTGGTAGTGCAATAGGTAGTGCTGATACCAGCTGCAGACAGGACCTGGTAGTGCAATAGGTAGTGCTGAAACCAGCTGCACACAGGACCTGGTAGTGCAATAGGTAGTGCTGATACCAGCTGCACACAGGACCTGGTAGTGCAATAGGTAGTGCTGATACCAGCTGCACAAAGGACCTGGTAGTGCAATAGGTAGTGCTGATACCAGCTGCACACAGGACCTGGTAGTGCAATAGGTAGTGCTGATACCAGCTGCACACAGGACCTGGTAGTGCAATAGTAGTGCTGATACCAGCTGCACACAGGACCTGGTAGTGCAATAGGTAGTGCTGACACCAGCTGCACACAGGACCAGGTAGTGCAATAGTAGTGCTGATACCAGCTGCACACAGGACCTGGTAGTGCAATAGGTAATGCTGATACCAGCTGCACACAGGACCTGGTAGTGCAAAAGTAGTGCTGATACCAGCTGCACACAGGACCTGGTAGTGCAATAGGTAGTGATGATACCAGCTGCACACAGGACCTGGTAGTGCAATAGGTAGTGCTGATACCAGCTGCACACAGGACCTGGTAGTGCAATAGTAGTGCTGATACCAGCTGCAGACAGGACCTGGTAGTGCAATAGGTAGTGCTGATACCAGCTGCAGACAGGACCTGGTAGTGCAATAGGTAGTGCTGATAGTGCTGATACCAGCTGCACACAGGACCTGGTAGTGCAATAGGTAGTGCTGATAGTCATGATACCAGCTGCACACAGGACCTGGTAGTGCAATAGGTAGTGCTGATACCAGCTGCACACAGGACCTGGTAGTGCAATAGGTAGTGCTGATACCAGCTGCACACAGGACCTGGTAGTGCAATAGGTAGTGCTGATACCAGCTGCACACAGGACCTGGTAGTGCAATAGGTAGTGCTGATACCAGCTGCACACAGGACCTGGTAGTGCAATAGTAATGCTGATACCAGCTGCAGACAGGACCTGGTAGTGCAATAGGTAGTGCTGATACCAGCTGCACACAGGACCTGGTAGTGCAATAGTAGTGCTGATACCAGCTGCACACAGGACCTGGTAGTGCAATAGTAATGCTGATACCAGCTGCATACAGGACCTGGTAGTGCAATAGTAGTGCTGATACCAGCTGCACACAGGACCTGGTAGTGCAATAGGTAGTGCTGATACCAGCTGCACACAGGACCTGGTAGTGCAATAGGTAGTGCTGATACCAGCTGCACACAGGACCTGGTAGTGCAATAGGTAGTGCTGATACCAGCTGCACACAGGACCTGGTAGTGCAATAGGTAGTGCTGATACCAGCTGCACACAGGACCTGGTAGTGCAATAGGTAGTGATGATACCAGCTGCACACAGGACCTGGTAGTGCAATAGTAATGCTGATACCAGCTGCAGACAGGACCTGGTAGTGCAATAGGTAGTGCTGATACCAGCTGCACACAGGACCTGGTAGTGCAATAGTAGTGCTGATACCAGCTGCACACAGGACCTGGTAGTGCAATAGTAATGCTGATACCAGCTGCATACAGGACCTGGTAGTGCAATAGTAGTGCTGATACCAGCTGCACACAGGACCTGGTAGTGCAATAGGTAGTGCTGATACCAGCTGCACACAGGACCTGGTAGTGCAATAGGTAGTGCTGATACCAGCTGCACACAGGACCTGGTAGTGCAATAGTTAGTGCTGATACCAGCTGCACACAGGACCTGGTAGTGCAATAGTAGTGCTGATACCAGCTGCAGAAACTCTGTGTTCAAGCCCAGGACAAGACATAACCATTAAGTAGTAAATCTGTGACATAGTAGTTACCTCCCTTGTGCTCGAGCAATATTAAAGCAGTTTGCTGTTTAATTTAACCTTAGCTTGCTACATTTGGTTTAAAACTCATGCTAATTCTCAGATTTTTTTTTTGCTTTAATATTATATATGTTACATGTCTGGGTTGATATACTTATAAACAGAGACTGTGCAGCAAATGTGTAGATCCTGATCAGATGGCTCCCAGGGTAAAGTACAAGGAGCACAGAATCATACATTAGCCTAATTTAAAAAAGTGATTTACATTTTTTACTGTGGTTTGTTTGTTTATTGGTATTTCAGTTATCTGGAGATGGTGCCCACTTGAAGCAGATATAGTGCTGTCTTGGCTGTGTACAGCATGCCGTGAACACCTGGCATGATACCACACCCAGTAACATTATTCTGACACTGGGCCAACCAGTTGTGAAACTACCCTTAAATTTGCTTGAGCATTAGTAAGGGAGCTATACCAACACTATTTTTAATGACTTTGGCATGTCGCGGTCCAGGGTCAAACTCGGGGTCAACCGTACCTAGAGCTGACACTCTACCGATTGTGCTTCCAGGTTCCGGATGGTGTTACTGTGGTTTAAGTCAATATGTAGAATACATATTTCATAAAATGTGACCAAGTTGCTTTAAGAGTAGCTATTAAGGTGGCAAATAAATTAATTTTTAGGGCCACACCAGCAACATCTGAATTATGAAACAGCCCTGCCTAAAACCATTATTTCCACCCCAGCATAAACAAGTCTGTCGTTATCTGAGTCATATATCTGCATGATATTTACATACTGTTTCAGTGAATGTTACTTGTTTATGTTCCAGTTACAGAGTCGGACAAATTGGTTGACTGCAGTGATCAAGCAAAGAATAACAATTTATAAATGGCAATTATGATCAGAAAATTAAAGAGCACAGGGTTTTTTTTACCTTATATAGAAGGAGCCGTGCAAAGGCCCCTTCCTTTTGGAAGAAAAGCCTAGTTTTTCCCCTAAAATAAACATTTCCCTCTGATAAAATTCAATATTTCATTGCCAAAATGCGGAAGTTAGACACATTAATGTAGATTAGTGGTAGTGTGAGTGAACTGGATTATTAAAATCTAGTGGAGGAAAACAAAACAAAAGACAAGAAAAACAGAGAGATGTATTATAACAAATAAAAACTTAAACATGCATATTTTCCCCCTGTTTTAAAACAAGAGGGCCATGATGGCCCTTAATCGCTCACCTGATGACACGGGCATTTAGTAGGCTCAAATCTGGCATCAAGTAATTAAGAGTATTTGAGAAATCTTTGGTGAAGACTGGACCATAAGTGTGGCCACTAGGTTGATAATATTTTCTAGAATTGTACCAAGTAACCTACTAAATCCACATGACTCACTTTAAAACATATGTAAGATTTCATACTCGCAAACATGCTGGCCAAGTTTGGTGAAGATTGGGCTATAAATATGGCCTCTAGTGTGTTCACAAGCTTTTTCTAAGATTTGACCTAGTGACCTACTTTATGACCCCACGTAACCCAGTTACAAACTCATCCAAGATTTCATGTGAAAAAAAATATTGTGACCAAGTTTGATGAAGATTGGCCTATAAATATGGCCTCTAGTGTGTTCACAAGCTTTTACAAAGATTTGACCTAGTGACCTACTTTTTGACCCCACGTGATCCACTTACAAACTCATCCAAGATTTCATGCAGACAAACATTCTGACCAAGTTTGGTGAAGATTGGGCTGTAAATGTGGTCTCTAGTGTGTTCAGACGGATTTCCTAAAATTTGACCTAGTGACCTTCTTTTTGACCCCAGATGACCCAATAATGAACTCATCCATGATTTCATGCAGACTAACATTCTGACCAAGATTGGTGAAGATTGGGCTATAAATATGGCCTCTAGTGTGTTCACAAGCTTTTTCTAAGATTTGACATAGTGACCTACTTTTTGACCCCACGTGACCCAGTTACAAATTCATCCAAGATTTAATGAAGACAAACATTCTGACCAAGTTTGATGAAGATTGGCCTATAAATATGGCCTCTAGTGTGTTCACAAGCTTTTTCTAAAATTTGATGTAGTGACCTACTGTGACAAAATGGCCAAGAGGTGACTCACCAGGGTAGAATATAAAACTCAAAAGACAATTTAAAATCAAATTATACTTTATATACAAAACAATATACATACAAGATAAAAGAAAATGATTTTAATACAATAGAAAAACAAAACCCCGCCGGCTTATATTAAGTCTGATAACTGTCCGCTGGTCTTAACTGTGCACTGTATCTATACTTCCTACACAACAAACAACACTTCTCTGATACACAATCCTTAGTATATGTGCTACGACATAGCTGTCCGATATGGTATCTGCTCGTGCAGCTCACTCCTGCGACGAAACTGTCCAACATGGTATCTCCCTTGCCGTTCCCCACACAGAGTCTACCCCGTCGTACATGTAACGAATGCGTGGTACAAGTCGACCTTATATCGCTGTCCACCAATGGGCCTCTGCTTGTCTACGTCTAAGTACGGCTCTTTACTGGCCTACATACGGCTCTTCACTGGCCTAAATACGGCTCTTCCCTGGCCTAAATACGGCTACAAATGACAAATGACGTCAATTTAATTCTCAAAATCAAATATTTAGTGTGTTTCTACATAACATACAACACCTTTACCATATAACACGTGTTCCTACACAACCATTATACAATATCCCATGTGTTTCTTCATATCACTTAGACCATATCGATCATTTTGCATCATATTAGTGCATCTATGACATAGTAATGGTATATAAACCAATGGTATAATACCACCGTACTTGAACCATATGTCTGCTCTATAGTTTTACATAAGTGCCTTTAAACAGTGCATTTAAACAGTGCATAAGTCTCCCTCAACTATAAAACCAGACCTACTGTCAAACCTTCAACTTTACGTTTACCATTCTAGTGAAGTATCGAAATATTTATCCCATTTAGATTTAACCGAAAATAAATATGGCTTTCAAATCTTAATACATACATAGTCCTAACATTATCATATAAACTTAGACTTAGAACCCTCGGCCTATAAAACATTAAAATGCTTTCAAAAATTGCCGATATGTCTAATGATCGAACACTTGTTTCCTTCAAAAAAAAACAATTTAACGATCTACTAAATAGAATTACGCTGGCGACAATTAGATGTAAAAGTTGCCTATATTAAATGACTGTACACTTGTTTTCTTCAAGAAAACAATACAACAATCTTACTAAATAATTAATTTAACAACAATTAATTCTGTAAAACGAAAAACTGCTTAAAACAAAAATGCGAAAAATAAAAAGTACTTACACATATTCCGTAGTGTTATGGTACAGCATCATCAACGTCCCCTATCAACGCATCTCGATAACTGACACCAACACTTGGAGCGTACAGATATTTATACAAATAGACAGCCCCGTAGCCTGACTTAATTCAAGAACCCCGAGAATTTGTAACCCGTGATTCCTCAGACTTCTCGTGAAAAACCAATTGCATACACCTTTAGTACGCCTCACCTTTTTAAGATAAAAAAGGCCTAACGTAAATAAACTATGGGTTAACGTTTCAAGACCCTTTCAAAATGAATAAAAAAACACTCTATTCATGTAATTATAAAAACAACATAATTAGAACCTCTAAAAACCCTTTACACACTAAAAGGCAACAAAATAACCCTAAGGTTATCCCTATTTTACTAAAATCAAACTCTACAGTATCGCTCTGGCCTACGTGACATAAGCCTCGTACACAAAATCACTATATAAAATAAGGCCACGACTATGTTATTTTGTGACACCTACTTTTTAACCCCACGTGACCCAGTTAAGAGCTCAGCTAAGATTTCATGTAGACAAACATTCTGACCAAGTTTGATGAAGATTGGCCTATAACTATGGCCTCTAGTGTGTTCACAAGCTTTTTCTAAGATTTGACCCAACGTGACCAAGTTAGGAACTCATCCAAGATTTCATGTAGACAAACATTCTGACAAAGTTTGATGAAGATTGGCAAATAAATATGTCCTCTGGTGTGTTCACAAGCTTTTTTTTTAAGATTTGACCTGGTGACCTACTTTTTGACCCAATTTGACCCAATAACGAACTTATCCAAGATTTTATGTATACAAACATTCTGGCCAAGTTTGGTGAAGATTGGCCTATAAATATGGCCTCTAGTGTGTTCACAAGCTTTTTCAAAGATTTGACCTAGTGACCTACTTTTAGACCCACGTGACCCATTTACGAACTCATCCAAGATTTCATGCAGACAAACATTCTGACCAAGTTTGGTGAAGATTGGGCTGTAAATGTGGTCTCTAGTGTGTTCACAAGGTTTTCCTAAAATTTGACCTAGTGACCTACTTTTTGACCCCAGGTCACCCAATAATGAACTCATCTAAGATTTTATGCAGACTAACATTCTGACTAAGTTTGATGAAGATTGGATAAAAACTGTGGCCTCTAGCGTGTTCACAAGCTAAAATGTTGACGACGGACGCCGGATGACGGACGAAGCGGTATCACAAAAGCCCCCCTTGAGCATGTTGTGCTCAGGTGAGCTAAAAAAACATTGCAAAAGTTCTGCCTTCTCAAAGGCCCCAGGATCTGTCCCTTTTTCAGAAAAAACAACCCTGGCACATAATCTGTCATTTTACAAAAGGTATAAGCTGAGGCTGACATTGGTCAAGAGCTAGACAATCTAATTATACAGACAGAGAAAAATGTACTGTTCAAAGCATGACCTGAATAAGAAGTAAGAAGTAAGAAATCACCCCCCAGTTACAGTTGTTTGTGTGCTGGCTTTGTCACTGTAATGTCCACCAGCTCAATATAGAAGTCTTCACTGAATCATTTCTACAAGTTATATACTCAAATTAGATGAAAATTGTTATTTGACTTAAATCTACTTAATTAAAGATTTATTAAAAAATGCTGTTTTAATGATACAATGGAAAATTCATTTGAAGCTGTTTTGTGAATAGTCCTATAGAATAAATATCTTTATTTCTAAGATAATCTATTTTTTAGTGTGGCAAAATTTTATCTTAGGGCAGTCACTCTTAACAGTTACAAGATTTTTGACTGGCACATTTGTTTCCCCTGTACTGCATAGGTTTGCTGACTGAACTATCTAAAATAGCATGCATGCATATGACAAGGGTCATACTTAGGGTGAACTTTTAGGCTTACCCACTTTCTACACGTGTACAGGCCACAACTTTCATCAATTTTCTATTCATGTTTATTATAAAATAGAAAAGTGACAGGTTTTATTTAGCCTTTGAAACACCAATCTGTATGTAGCAAGTAGCAGCAAGCATGCACCAGTAAGAAATAATTTTGTAAGCTACCATTAAGGAACCATTTGCAAATGTAATACTCAGTTGATTGACAGATTGATTATAATCAGTATAATTGCATAAAAAATGTCGAGCAATACTAAGAGAGGAAAAGTTATAATGTGCTACCTATGCCTAAACATTACTGACCGGTGTTATGACTTGATACTATACATCTCTCCACCTGCATAATCCTCAACATTTGATTGGTGTTATGACTTGATACTATACATCTCTCCACCTGCATAATCCTCAACATTACTGACTGGTGTTATGACTTGATACTATACATCTCTCCACCTGCATAATCCTCAACATTACTGACTGGTGTTATGACTTGATACTATACATCTCTCCACCTGCATAATCCTCAACATTACTGACTGGTGTTATGACTTGATACTATACATCTCTCCACCTGCATAATCCTCAACATTACTGACTGGTGTTATGACTTGATACTATACATCTCTCCACCTGCATAATCCTCAACATTACTGACCGGTGTTATGACTTGATACTATACATCTCTCCACCTGCATAATCCTCAACATTTGATTGGTGTTATGACTTGATACTATACATCTCTCCACCTGCATAATCCTCAACATTACTGACCGGTGTTATGACTTGATACTATACATCTCTCCACCTGCATAATCCTCAACATTACTGACTGGTGTTATGACTTGATACTATACATCTCTCCACCTGCATAATCCTCAACATTACTGACCGGTGTTATGACTTGATACTATACATCTCTCCACCTGCAAAATCCTCAACATTACTGACTGGTGTTATGACTTGATACTATACATCTCTCCACCTGCAAAATCCTCAACATTACTGACCAGTGTTATGACTTGATACTATACATCTCTCCACCTGCAAAATCCTCAACATTACTGACCAGTGTTATGACTTGATACTATACATCTCTCCACCTGCATAATCCTCAACATTACTGACTGGTGTTATGACTTGATACTATATACATCTCCTCCACCTGCATAATCCTCAACATTACTGACTGGTGTTATGACTTGATACTATACATCTCTCCACCTGCACAATCC
>CM017568.1:3658381-3740881 GCA_007844125.1 Sinonovacula constricta | reverse complement strand
ACTCGAGTCATACATTGATAATTAAACATGTATTTAATAACATTTTACACGAAACGGTATTTCTATACATCGCACCGACACAGTTATGGTCGAATTGGCGACATCAAGCTAATACTGGTGTAGAAAGATCCGAGACAAATCTTTCGGGTCTGAGAAGAACCACCGATGCACCACAGCTCAAATACAAGACCTTCCCAGGTGACTGTCCTCGTCCCGGGACGAGAAGCAGAACGGTGGGAGTTGAGAAGTTACAAGTCGGCGACCGCTAGGCCACAGGCGCTCCATCTCCCTGATAATTTTGTATACCTACGCGAAGTAAACAAAATACCACTAAATAGTTTATGGCAATGATTTTCAAAGCAAATAAGATAAACTGAAAAAGAAACACACTCGTTTTATTACATATTTTGCTCAGCACGCTTCTTAATCTGCTTGAGTATAAATCGGCCGACGATGAAACGAGTTGATCCAAATCAATATCAAGATCTGCGCTGTTTGATGCCGATTATTTAGCAATTAGTCCAGTTTCTGTGGCATGTTGAATTGGGCAAATAACCCGGACCGCGACTTACAAAAGTCGTTAAAATGAAAGCGGTAGAACTGTTCGAACCGGTGACTGCATAATGTGACTGGGTATGGTATCATGCTAGATGTTAATGGTATGCTTTTCTAGGTGTTGGCAGCACTATTTCTGCTTAAAAGGACACCGTCTCCAGACAGCTCGGCCATTTCTATCTATCGACTAAGATTCCAGATATAGTCGAGATGTAACGAATGCGTTTTCAGGTGAATGAGATTTGTGGGACGATAACCCCGGTGGATAAAGACTTTGTTCATTGCGACTTTGTCACGGTCGGTAAATAATTGGCTTTTTTAAATGCCTTTTTGTTAAATTTTAATAAACCGCCCTAAAAATGGGGAAAGCATTACGGCTAATGGCTAAATGATATATGAATGTGCTGTCTATTAAATGATTAGGCTGGTTTGAGGTTCGGAGAATCGAAAGCGTTATAGTATAGTATATAGTATATAACGGCATAATGACTGTTTAAGTCAGTCAACTTTCCATGGCAATTTCTCACGGGTACTAACTATTTCATAGGTATCTATCCACACCATAAAACTGCAAAAATCTGTTCCTTTAAACATAAATCCGAACACGATATTTACACTTAGATGATTAACTACGCGAATATTCATAGTACTTGGTTTAATCCGCTAGTTCTGTGCTTCATCCGTATTTTCTCACGTGTATCAATCAGTAAACTCCAAAACATGAACTCTTCAGGTGTGTGTAAATAGTGTAGATTCAGATCATTCCTCTCTAGCTTGGAGTTATCTGATCAGGATATGTACGATTTTTATTGAGTCTGTTACACAAATGTAGTGTTAGACCTCTGCATATAACTGTTAGCAAATAAAAAATATGTGACATTGCTTATTAATAACCATAGGTTATGGTTAAGATTGCGCAGAGCCGTAAATATATAAATAGTTGCTTTTTTACCGGTGTCAGTTTAGCATTTAATCGTATGAAATGAGTGATGGATCCTTTTAAAAACAGCTATGCAAATGTCGTGCTCTGCTGTAAAGACTGGCGTAGTGCATCCACCCGACCTGTTAGCACATATCACGTGATCCTATTAACAATTCATGAAGACAGGCGTGTAAATAAGAGTAATCATGCATGCCATATTTGTTTATACTGCATAAATAAACAGCATAAAAATCTCGGACAAAAGGAAGCGAATGTCCGAAAGAAAGACAACTTCGTATATTCCATAAAGTTTGAATGCTAAAGCGAATAAAAGAAACACACTGTTGAACAAAACAGAGTATTATGTAATGTAATCTAAACCTAAGTTTATAAAAAGATTAGATATTAATATACATCAGCCGTTAACGCATTTAGTATGACAGCGTTCTCTTACTGAGTCAACTAAGTTACATCGGATGCATTCAGTGAGCAGAAGCCTTTGGTTTAATGGGGGACCATATTCATACGACATGCAACTTCGCGACAGTTTTCGGGTCATTATCTGAGGAAAATTTATGACCCCATACTTATTCTGTTAGCCTAAATAACGAGCTTTCAATAGTCGAACACTCCAGGCAACTGCATGCCGTAGAAAAGATTCATTTTAATTCTTCAAGTTCCCGACTGCCGACTTTTTTTCAAAAAACCCTTTCGAAGACGTTGTTGACACTCATTATTGGCGTACGCAGAACAAATGTACTCTCATGGGAAACTTACCGAGAGAAAATCATTACTTATAAAACTTTGTATCTAACACCGTCTGTATTACTTGTCTATTTTAACCAATTCGCCAAAGACCAACACAGTCATCATGCATTTATGCCAACAGAGACAGATGGTGTTGTCATATTTCATTGTTGTTTTCCTTTCTCGCATCAAAGCACAGACAGACTAATTTCCCTCTAATACAATATTTCGCTCCCCCGTCTACTCTTTGATGTATAGATCTCTTTTGTTACTGTATATACCATGGTATTCTCTTACCAATACCATAAGATTTGTTTGTAAACGAAAGTGCAGAGAGCGACGCATGCCTTATTCTGCTTGATGCCAAGCCCCTCTTTGCAAACTTCCATTCTGACAGAGCGCCGTATTGTGCCCGGATGCATCACAGTAAAGCCATCTGCAAGCGCCATTGCAATTCTGCACAATAGTATCGAGTTTTTGCTCTCACAATGTGGCGGCAAACTCAAAACTTCTCTTGACTGTTCTGGCGCGGGAAATTCAACTTGAGATTTGTTGCGTTTCCTTCTATGTTTGCTCGGAAGATACGCTGTTTACAGTAATATAAGGAATGGATGAATTCATAACAGACATAAACATCGCTCGTAAAGGGCTAGGAATATGATATCTTAAAATGAAAGGCTGGCGAGCGTAACGCAAAGCGAAATGCATTGCGTTTTTCTGACGGCGTCTCCACGCGTTTTCGCCGTTTAGAATCTGTTTCACAGTTGTGCAACAAAGAAAATATCACATGTTAAATTCAAAGAGTTATGAAAAAGCATACAGGCAACAAAAGGGCGCATGAAATTTAATTTCATTTAAAGCAATCTCGTCCGTAGATGCCCCAAACCTCCCAGCTGGCTCGCTAATCTGTCGTCCTTCTCCCATTTTTTCTCGTCTGCAGTGCATTTCTTTTGTTTAAACTTCTTTATCTGGATCGAATCTATATTAATGCCCGATGCAAAGTGACTTAAATGCTGATGTTCAAAGCGCAATATTCTTTTTTCTGAACTTCGCAGCTGCAAACTGACGTTGCGCACTCTTGAAAGACTCACAACTCTGAGACTGGCAGCCCCTTTTTTCTCGCTTCTAACTTGCTGCACGTTTCTTACAATTTATAACCCACAGCTGGCCTTCTAATAATCAAGACCCGCTCCGAATAGATAAATAACAGTGTGCCAGAGCATGTCAGACGAAATGCCAGGGTGTTTGGGATGGAGGGCAATTCCTTCTGGAATATCAATTCTCTTGTTTACACCATGCGCGTGGATCGCAGCATCGTGCATGTTTTTGTCAGATTTTTTTTGCACATTTAAGTGGTTCTTAATTGCAGGAGTTAATTACATTTCTGACGCAAAATATCATGTGCATTATTATTAGGTAACCCAGGTTGCAAATGCATGGCGGCTCGACAAAGACCTGCCTGTCTGGAAGTAAACAGGTGAAGCCAAGTAACGACAAGACGAAGAAGACGCACTTTGCTCTAATGGTTGCTGCATCTTTGCTTGTACAGTCTGGCAACAATGGTCGGATGGCCTCTAACCTCACCCAAATGTCGTCTTGGTTCCATGAATGCTGCTCTTAGGTCCTATGGGTCACCCGTATTCGTGCACCAAACGAAACCACGCAGCCAAGCCATCTTGCAAAGCATTCGACAGTGCTCCTGGAACCACATTGGTACCAAATCTGCGCCATACGGTGGACTTGCATGGGTTCCACAGACCGACCATCTTGGTTTTGTCGCCATTGTTTACCATCATGTTCATTTACCGAGCTTTATGCCGACTTGATGGCTTTTCGCAGGAAAGCAACACATCCATCATGTGTCCATGATACAATGTATATTCACCACTGTCTGGCTTGTCATAGACAGCATGCAGTCGCAGCAAGGCAACCCCACACAAAGGCTTGCAGCGAAGGGTTTTATTTCTCGTGAAGACGAGCATATAGCTGTTCATAATGAATTTTCAGCCCTGGAATCTAGATTTTTTTGCCAATTTGCCCAAACAAGCGGGTATTTCGTCATTTTATGTTTGGCTTCAACTCCATCGAGGACATCTTGGAAGGACAACTCAACAGTCAAGGCAACGATGTTGAATGTCAAAATGGGTAAAATTAAATTAATAAAGGATATGATATTTTCTTGTCTAATTTGATATAGGTATCATTATTTTAAAATATGTATACCCTTCTTTACTTTGTAAATTGGTTCGGAATACAGCAATTATCGGATTCAACAGGTTACTGTACGTTAAATACAGAAAATAATGCATTCGATACGAGTTGTTTGTTTAATTTTCCTTTTACCTTAGGAATCTTTATTCACTTTATTAACAATTGACATGCGTTAACGTGCAAGAAAATCTTTGGTGGCATTGTATCGATTTCTTGCTGGAATAATTTTTATTTCGTGTTTAATATTAGTATGCCATTTTTGTACAGATCTAAGTCAGAGTTTTAGCAGCATTTTTTGTTTTAGATAATTTTAAAACAGTAATATCTATTCAAAGGAAAACGCACTGTATTATTTGTTTGTAATTTATATTGTACTTACAATACTAACTTCTAAGTCAGCCTGCAACTGACCACTAATTAGTGTAGTATCTATATTGTATGGTTATCGCCTTATTTTACTAAGAGCATATGCTGAACGTAAGAAATGTAGTATATGGGGTACTTGGAGTGAACTGCAAGTTAATGCAACACTATAAATTTAATAATTACATAACAATATACGGCTTAATATTAGGCATGCTGAACACGAATTAATCAAGCTTGGGTTATTGGGCGCTGTCTAATCAGGATTTGCACTGTTTGCGTTTAAGTCTAAAGGATGCTGCTATTTATAAAACTTTCTGCTTTCTTTTGCATGAAATTGTTTATCGAGCACTGAAGAACTTATTATTTGTAATAATTCATGTAATTGTAACATAATTTTGATTTGGATTACAGTATTGGAATGCGCTATTTGTACGGTTACTGTTTTTGCAACTTAAGAATACATATGTGTACAGGAACACCGGAGCGCTTCGGTCATTAGCGATATCAATTATTATCCTTCCAATATATGATATAGTTACTAATCATTTAAAGTCATACTTTAAAAAAGATATATAAAGCAAACAAAATAGCACATTTGCCAAAAGTCAAAAACACGTCAGACAATCCATAAAAACCCAGTCAAATATGCACATTTTGTTGGCGAATGACAGTCAAAAGTTATTATCTCAGTCATAGGTCGATAAACCTTTATTTACCTTTGTTACCATCCTTGCACAGGGAAGACTCTACTACAACAATGTCAGTCTGTGTGTACGTGTCTCTGTTCTCAAGCCTTGCACCAGAGAAGGCTCTAGTACAACAACGTCAGTCGGTTTATATGTACCTCTGTTCCCAATCCTTGCATAGGACACAGCTTTGTACAACAACTTTATTCGGCATGCATACAGAGAAGGCTCTAATAAAACAATTGACAGTCTGTGTGTACGCGCGTATGTTCTTAAGCCTTGCACCAGGAAAGGCTCTACTACAATAATGTCAGTTTGTATGTACGTCACTCGGTTCTCAAGCCTTGCACCAGGAAAGGCTCTACTACAACAATGCCAGTCAGTGTGTACGTCCCTCTGTTCTTAAGCCTTGCACCAGGAAAGGCTCTAATACAACAATGTCAGTCTGTGTGTATGTCCTTCTGTTCTCAAGCCTTGCACCAGGAAAGGCTCTAATACAACAATATAAGTCTGTGTGTACGTCCCTCTGTTCTGAAGCCTTGCACCAGGAAAGGCTCTAATACAACAATGTCAGTCTGTGTGTACGTCCCTCCATTCTCAAGCCTTGCACCAGGAAAGGCTCTAATACAACAATGTCAGTCAGTGTGTACGTCCCTCTATTCTCAAGCCTTGCACCAGGAAAGGCTCTAATACAACAATGTCAGTCTGTGAGTACGTCCCTCTATTCTCAAGCCTTGCACCAGGAAAGGCTCTAATACAACAATGTCAGTCTGTGTGTACGTCCCTCCATTCTCAAGCCTTGCACCAGGAAAGGCTCTAATACAACAATGTCAGTCTGTGTGTACGTCCCTCTATTCTCAAGCCTTGCACCAGGAAAGGCTCTACTACAACAATTTCAGTCAGTGTGTACGCGCCTCTGTTCTCAAGCCTTGCACCAGAAAAGGCTCTAATACAACAATGCCAGTCAGTGTGTACGTTCCTCTGTTCTTAAGCCTTGCACCAGGAAAGGCTCTAATACAACAATGCCAGTTTGTGTGTACGTCCCTCTGTTCTTAAGCCTTGCACCAGGAAAGGCTCTAATACAACAATGCCAGTCAGTGTGTACGTCTCTCTGTTCTTAAGCGTTGCACCAGGAAAGGCTCTAATACAACAATGCCAGTCAGTGTGTACGTCCCTCTGTTCTTAAGCCTTGCACCAGAAAAGGCTCTAATACAACAATGTCAGTCAGTGTGTACGTCCCTCTGTTCTTAAGCCTTACACCAGAAAAGGCTCTAATACAGCAATGCCAGTCAGTGTGTACGTCCCTCTGTTCTTAAGCCTTGCACCAGAAAAGGCTCTAATACAACGATGCCAGTCAGTGTGTACGTCCCTCTGTTCTTAAGCCTTCATCCAGGAAAGGCTCTAATACAACAATGCCAGTCAGTGTGTACGTCCATCTGTTCTCAAGCCTTCCACTAGGAAAGGCTCTAATACAACAATGCCAGTCAGTGTGTACGTCCCTTTGTTCTCAAGCCTTGCACCAGGAAAGGCTCTAATACAACAATGTCAGTCAGTGTGTACGTCCCTCTGTTTTTAAGCGTTGCACCAGGAAAGGCTCTAATACAACAATGTCAGTTTGTGTGTACGTCCCTCTATTCTCAAGCTTTGCACCAGGAAAGGCTCTCCAACAACAATATCAGTCTGTGTGTACGAGCCTCTGTTCTCAAGCCTTGCACCAGGAAAGGCTCTAATACAACAATATCAGTCTGTGTGTACGCGCCTCTATTCTCAAGCCTTGAACCAGGAAAGGCTCTACTACAACAATGTCAGTCTGTGTGTACCAGCCCCTGTTCTCAAGACTTGCACCAGGAAAGGCTCTACTACAACAATATCAGTCTGTGTGTACGTCCCTCTATTCTCAAGCCTTGCACCAGGAAAGGCTCTAATACAACAATGCCAGTTTGTGTGTACGTCCCTTTGTTCTTAAGCCTTGCACCAGAAAGGCTCTAATACAACAATGCCAGTCAGTGTGTACGTCCCTCTGTTGTTAAGCCTTGCACCAGGAAAGGCTCTCATACAACAATGCCAGTCAGTGTGTACGTCCCTCTGTTCTTAAGCCTTGCACCAGAAAAGGCTCTAATACAACAATGTCAGTCAGTGTGTACGTCCCTCTGTTCTTTAGCCTTGCACCAGAAAAGGCTCTTATACAGCAATGCCAGTCAGTGTGTACGTCCCTCTGTTCTTAAGCCTTGCACCAGGAAAGGCTCTAATACAACAATGCCAGTCAGTGTGTACGTCCCTCTGTTCTCAAGCCTTGCACTAGGAAAGGCTCTAATACAACAATGCCTGTCAGTGTGTACGTCCCTTTGTTCTCAAGCCTTGCACCAGGAAAGGCTCTAATACAACAATGCCAGTCAGTGTGTACGTCCCTCTGTTCTTAAGCCTTGCACCAGGAAAGGCTCTAATACAACAATGTCAGTTTGTGTGTGCGTCCCTCTATTCTCAAGCCTTGCACCAGGAAAGGCTCTACAACAACAATATCAGTCTGTGTGTACGCGCCTCTGTTCTCAAGCCTTGCACCAGGAAAGGCTCTAATACAACAATATCAGTCTGTGTGTACGCGCCTCTATTCTCAAGCCTTGAACCAGGAAAGGCTCTACTACAACAATGTCAGTCTGTGTGTACCCGCCCCTGTTCTCAAGCCTTGCACCAGGAAATGCTCTACTACAATATCAGTCTGTGTGTACGTGCCTCTATTCTCAAGCCTTGCACCAGGAAAGGCTCTACTACAACAATGTCAGTCTGTGTGTACGCACCTCTGTTCTCAGTCCCTGCACCAGAGAAGGCTCTACTACAACAATGTCAGTATGTGTGTACGCGCCTCTATTCTCAAGCCTTGCAAAAGGAAAGGCTCTACTACAACAATATCAGTCTGTGTGTACGTGCCTCTATTCTCAAGCCTTGCACCAGGAAAGGCTCTACTACAACAATGCCAGTTTGTGTGTACGTCCCTCTGTTCTTAAGCCTTGCACCAGGAAAGGCTCTAATACAACAATGCAAGTCAGTGTGTACGTCCCTCTGTTCTTAAGCCTCTCACCAGGAAAGGCTCTAATACAACAATGCCAGTCAGTGTGTACGTCCCTCTGTTCTTAAGCCTTGCACCAGAAAAGGCTCTAATACAACAATGCCAGTCAGTGTGTACGTCCCTCTGTTCTTTAGCCTTCATCCAGGAAAGGCTTTAATACAACAATGCCAGTCAGTGTGTACGTCCCTCTGTTCTCAAGCCTTGCACTAGGAAAGGCTCTAATACAACAATGCCAGCCAGTGTGTACGTCCCTTTGTTCTCAAGCCTTGCACCAGGAAAGGCTCTAATACAACAATGCCAGTCAGTGTGTACGTCCCTCTGTTCTTAAGCCTTGCACCAGGAAAGGCTCTAATACAACAATGTCAGTTTGTGTGTACGTCCCTCTATTCTCAAGCCTTGCACCAGGTAAGGCTCTAATACAACAATGCCAGTTTGTGTGTACGTCCCTCTGTTCTTAAGCCTTGCACCAGGAAAGGCTCTAATACAACAATGCCAGTCAGTGTGTACGTCTCTCTGTTCTTAAGCGTTGCACCAGGAAAGGCTCTAATACAACAATGCCAGTCAGTGTGTACGTCCCTCTGTTCTTAAGCCTTGCACCAGAAAAGGCTCTAATACAACAATGTCAGTCAGTGTGTACGTCCCTCTGTTCTTAAGCCTTACACCAGAAAAGGCTCTAATACAGCAATGCCAGTCAGTGTGTACGTCCCTCTGTTCTTAAGCCTTGCACCAGAAAAGGCTCTAATACAACGATGCCAGTCAGTGTGTACGTCCCTCTGTTCTTAAGCCTTCATCCAGGAAAGGCTCTAATACAACAATGCCAGTCAGTGTGTACGTCCATCTGTTCTCAAGCCTTCCACTAGGAAAGGCTCTAATACAACAATGCCAGTCAGTGTGTACGTCCCTTTGTTCTCAAGCCTTGCACCAGGAAAGGCTCTAATACAACAATGTCAGTCAGTGTGTACGTCCCTCTGTTTTTAAGCGTTGCACCAGGAAAGGCTCTAATACAACAATGTCAGTTTGTGTGTACGTCCCTCTATTCTCAAGCTTTGCACCAGGAAAGGCTCTCCAACAACAATATCAGTCTGTGTGTACGAGCCTCTGTTCTCAAGCCTTGCACCAGGAAAGGCTCTAATACAACAATATCAGTCTGTGTGTACGCGCCTCTATTCTCAAGCCTTGAACCAGGAAAGGCTCTACTACAACAATGTCAGTCTGTGTGTACCAGCCCCTGTTCTCAAGACTTGCACCAGGAAAGGCTCTACTACAACAATATCAGTCTGTGTGTACGTCCCTCTATTCTCAAGCCTTGCACCAGGAAAGGCTCTAATACAACAATGCCAGTTTGTGTGTACGTCCCTTTGTTCTTAAGCCTTGCACCAGAAAGGCTCTAATACAACAATGCCAGTCAGTGTGTACGTCCCTCTGTTCTTAAGCCTTGCACCAGGAAAGGCTCTCATACAACAATGCCAGTCAGTGTGTACGTCCCTCTGTTCTTAAGCCTTGCACCAGAAAAGGCTCTAATACAACAATGTCAGTCAGTGTGTACGTCCCTCTGTTCTTTAGCCTTGCACCAGAAAAGGCTCTTATACAGCAATGCCAGTCAGTGTGTACGTCCCTCTGTTCTTAAGCCTTGCACCAGGAAAGGCTCTAATACAACAATGCCAGTCAGTGTGTACGTCCCTCTGTTCTCAAGCCTTGCACTAGGAAAGGCTCTAATACAACAATGCCTGTCAGTGTGTACGTCCCTTTGTTCTCAAGCCTTGCACCAGGAAAGGCTCTAATACAACAATGCCAGTCAGTGTGTACGTCCCTCTGTTCTTAAGCCTTGCACCAGGAAAGGCTCTAATACAACAATGTCAGTTTGTGTGTGCGTCCCTCTATTCTCAAGCCTTGCACCAGGAAAGGCTCTACAACAACAATATCAGTCTGTGTGTACGCGCCTCTGTTCTCAAGCCTTGCACCAGGAAAGGCTCTAATACAACAATATCAGTCTGTGTGTACGCGCCTCTATTCTCAAGCCTTGAACCAGGAAAGGCTCTACTACAACAATGTCAGTCTGTGTGTACCCGCCCCTGTTCTCAAGCCTTGCACCAGGAAATGCTCTACTACAATATCAGTCTGTGTGTACGTGCCTCTATTCTCAAGCCTTGCACCAGGAAAGGCTCTACTACAACAATGTCAGTCTGTGTGTACGCACCTCTGTTCTCAGTCCCTGCACCAGAGAAGGCTCTACTACAACAATGTCAGTCTGTGTGTACGCGCCTCTATTCTCAAGCCTTGCAAAAGGAAAGGCTCTACTACAACAATATCAGTCTGTGTGTACGTGCCTCTATTCTCAAGCCTTGCACCAGGAAAGGCTCTACTACAACAATGCCAGTTTGTGTGTACGTCCCTCTGTTCTTAAGCCTTGCACCAGGAAAGGCTCTAATACAACAATGCAAGTCAGTGTGTACGTCCCTCTGTTCTTAAGCCTCTCACCAGGAAAGGCTCTAATACAACAATGCCAGTCAGTGTGTACGTCCCTCTGTTCTTAAGCCTTGCACCAGAAAAGGCTCTAATACAACAATGCCAGTCAGTGTGTACGTCCCTCTGTTCTTTAGCCTTCATCCAGGAAAGGCTTTAATACAACAATGCCAGTCAGTGTGTACGTCCCTCTGTTCTCAAGCCTTGCACTAGGAAAGGCTCTAATACAACAATGCCAGCCAGTGTGTACGTCCCTTTGTTCTCAAGCCTTGCACCAGGAAAGGCTCTAATACAACAATGCCAGTCAGTGTGTACGTCCCTCTGTTCTTAAGCCTTGCACCAGGAAAGGCTCTAATACAACAATGTCAGTTTGTGTGTACGTCCCTCTATTCTCAAGCCTTGCACCAGGAAAGGCTCTACAACAACAATATCAGTCTGTGTGTACGCGCCTCTGTTCTGAAGCCTTGCACCAGGAAAGGCTCTAATACAACAATATCAGTCTGTGTGTACGTGCCTCTATTCTCAAGCCTTGCACCAGGAAAGGCTCTACTACAACAATGCCAGTTTGTGTGTACGTCCCTCTGTTCTTAAGCCTTGCACCAGGAAAGGCTCTAATACAACAATGCAAGTCAGTGTGTACGTCCCTCTGTTCTTAAGCCTCTCACCAGGAAAGGCTCTAATACAACAATGCCAGTCAGTGTGTACGTCCCTCTGTTCTTAAGCCTTGCACCAGAAAAGGCTCTAATACAACAATGCCAGTCAGTGTGTACGTCCCTCTGTTCTTTAGCCTTCATCCAGGAAAGGCTTTAATACAACAATGCCAGTCAGTGTGTACGTCCCTCTGTTCTCAAGCCTTGCACTAGGAAAGGCTCTAATACAACAATGCCAGCCAGTGTGTACGTCCCTTTGTTCTCAAGCCTTGCACCAGGAAAGGCTCTAATACAACAATGCCAGTCAGTGTGTACGTCCCTCTGTTCTTAAGCCTTGCACCAGGAAATGCTCTAATACAACAATGTCAGTTTGTGTGTACGTCCCTCTATTCTCAAGCCTTGCACCAGGAAAGGCTCTACAACAACAATATCAGTCTGTGTGTACGCGCCTCTGTTCTGAAGCCTTGCACCAGGAAAGGCTCTAATACCACAATATCAATCTGTGTGTACGCGCCTCTATTCTCAAGCCTTGAACCAGGAAAGGCTCTACTACAACAATGTCAGTCTGAGTGTACCCGCCCCTGTTCTCAAGCCTTGCACCAGGAAAGGCTCTACTACAACAATATCAGTCTGTGTGTACGTGCCTCTATTCTCAAGCCTTGCACCAGGAAAGGCTCTACTACAACAATGTCAGTCTGTGTGTACGCACCTCTGTTCTCAGTCCCTGCACCAGAAAAGGCTCTACTACAACAATGTCAGTCAGTGTGTACGCGCCTCTATTCTCAAGCCTTGCAACAGGAAAGGCTCTAATACAACAATATCAGTCTGTGTGTAGGTGCCTCTATTCTCAAGCCTTGCACCACGAAAGGCTTTACTACAACAATATCAGTCTGTGTGTACGCGCCTCTGTTCTCAAGCCTTGCACCAGGAAAGGCTCTAGTATAACAATGTCAGTCTGTGTGTACGTGCCTCTATTCTCAAGCCTTGCACCAGGAAAGGCTCTAATACAACAATGTCAGTTTGTGTGTACGTGCCTCTATTCTCAAGCCTTGCACCAGGAAAGGCTCTAATACAACAATGTCAGTTTGTGTGTACGTGCCTCTATTCTCAAGCCTTGCACCAGAAAAGGCTCTAATACAACAATGTCAGTCTGTGTGTACGCGCCTCTTTTCTCAAGCCTTGCACCAGGAAAGGCTCTAATACAACAATGTCAGTCTGTGTGTACGTGCCTCTATTTTCAAGCCTTGCACCAGGAAAGGCTCTACTACAACAATGTCAGTCTGTGTGTACGTGCCTCTATTCTCAAGCCTTGCGCCAGAGAAGGCTTTACTACAACAATGTCATTCCTTTTGTACGTGCCTCTATTCTCAATTCCTACACAAGGCAACAATGACAGCCGCTGTTTGTGTTCATTTGTAACCAATAACTGCACCAGGCAATGTTCTAGTACAACACTGACAGTCGGTGTGTGCATACCTCGGTTTCTATCCTAGCATCGGACAAGGCTCTTATATATAATTAATTTCAGTTGATGTGTACGTACCCAAGTTTCCATTCTTGTTCCAGACAAGGCTCTACTACAATAATGTAGTTCGATGTGTACGTGCCTCTCTTGCCAATTATTGCACCAGACAAGTCTCTAGTACAACAACATCAGACGGTGTTTATGCACATCTGTTCCTAATCTTTGCACTGGGAAGGCTCGACGACAACAGTGTCAGTTGGTGTGTACGTACCTCTGTTACCAACTTATACACAAAGTACAACATCGTAGGTCACTGTGTGTATGAACCTCTATTACCAATCAATGCGCCATGCAGGTCTCTAGTACAACAATGTAAATAGGTATGTACGTGCCTCAATTCATAATCCTAGCACGAGGTAATGCGCTAGCACAACAATATAGGTCGATGAGTACGTTACCTCAGTTACCATTATTTCACTAGACAATGCTCTAGTACAGTAATGTAGATCTGTGTGTACTTAACCCCTTTTCCTAACTCTTGCATCCGAGAGGTCTCTAGTACAATGTAACGCGGTGTTTACGCACCTCTGCTCCCAATCTTTTTAATGGCAAGGCTCTAGTACAACAATGTCAGTCGGTGTGTACGTACCTCCGTGTCCAATCCTTGCACCAGGCAAGGCTCCAAAACAACAATGTAAGTCGGTGTGTACGTACCTCCGTGTCCAATCCTTGCACCAGGCAAGGCTCTAGTACAGCAATGTAAGTCGGTGCGTACGTACCTCCGTGTCCAATCCTTGCACCAAGCAAGGCTCAACTACAACATTGACAGCCGGTGTGTACGTACCTTTGTTTCCAAGCCGTGCACAAGCCAAGGCTCGAGGTCAACGTTGTCAGTCGGTGAGTACGCACCTCTGTTCCCAATCTTTTTAATGGCAAGCTCTAGGACAGCAATGTAAGTCCGTGTGTACGTACCTCCGTATCCAATCCTTGCACCAGGCAAGGCTCTAGTACAGCAATGTAAGTCGGTGTGTACATACCTCCGTGTCCAATCCTTGCACCAGGCAAAGCTCTAGTACAGCAATGTAAGTCGGTGTGTACATACCTCCGTGTCCAATCCTTGCACCAGGCAAGGCTCCAGAACAACAGTGTAAGTCGGTGTGTACTTAGCTCTGTTGCATGTCTTGTTATCATGTGGGATGTTTTACCTTCTGTCCGACGTTGTCAGCACACTATCGATAGACATATGTCTTGTTTTAATGTGGGATGTTTTACCTCCTGTCCGACGTTGTCAGCACATCTTAGATAGACATATGTCTTGTTCTAATGTGGGATGTTTTACCTCCTGTCCGACGTTGTCAGCACATCTTAGATAGACATATGTCTTGCTCTTGTGTGGGATGTTTTACTGTCCGCACTTGTGATAGCATTATAGGCAGTCATATGTCTTGTTTGAATGTGGGATGTTTACCCCCTGTCCGACGTTGTCAGCACATCATAGATAGGCATATGTCTTGTTTTAATGTGGGATGTTTTACCTTCTGTCCGACGTTGTCAGCACATCATAGATAGACATATGTCTTGTTTTAATGCGAGATGTTTTACCTTGTCTTGTTTTAATGTGGGATGTTTTATCTCCTGTCCGACGTTTTGAGCACATCATAGATAGACATATGTCTTGTTCTAATGTGGTATGTTTTATCTCCTGTCAGACGTTGTCAGCACATCAAAGGTAGACATATGTCTTGTTTTAATGTGGGATGCTTTACCTTCTGTCGGACGTTGTCAGCACATCATAGATAGACATATATCTTGTTTTAATGTGGGGTGTTTTATCTCCTGTCCGACGTTGTTAGCACATCTTAGATAGACGTATGTCTTGTTTTAATGTGGGGTGTTTTATCTCCTGTCCGACGTTGTTAGCACATCTTAGATAGACATATGTCTTCTTTTAATGTGGGGTGTTTTACCTTCTGCCCGACGTTGTCAGCACATCATAGATAGACATATGTCTTGTTCTAATATGGGATGTTTTACCTCCTGTCCGACGTTGTCAGCACTTCCTAGCTGGACATACGTCTTGTTCTAATGTGGGATGTTTCACCTTCTGTCCGATGTAGTCAGCACATCAACGGTAGACATATGTCTTGTTTTAATGTGGGATGTTTTACCTCTTGTCCGACGTTGTCATCACATCAACGGTAGACATATGTCTTGTTTTAATGTGAGATGTTTTACCTTCTGACCGACGTTGTCAGCACATCATAGATAGACGTATGTCTTGTTTTAATGTGGGGTGTTTTATCTCCTGTCCGACGTTGTTAGCACATCTTAGATAGACATATGTCTTGTTTTAATGTGGGGTGTTTTACCTTCTGCCCGACGTTGTCAGCACATCATAGATAGACATATGTCTTGTTCTAATATGGGATGTTTCACCTCCTGTCCGACGTTGTCAGCACATCATAGGTAGACGTATGTCTTGTTTTAATGTGAGATGTTTTACCTTGTCTTGTTTTAATAGTGGGATGTCTTACCTTCTGTCCGACGTTTTGAGCACAGCAAAGGTAGACATATGTCTTGTTCTAATGTGGGATGTTTACCTTCTGTCCGACGTTCTGGGTACATACAAGGTAAACCCTTGTCTTTTTTAATGTGGTATATATTCACTTCTGTCCAAAGTTGTGTGCACATTAAAGACAGACATTTGATTTATTGTAATGTGGGATGTTTTACCTTCTGTCCACCGTTGTTAGCAAACAAAAGGTATAAAGATGGCTTGTTCTAATATGGGGTATTTTATTCTGTGCAACATTGTAAATTTGTACAGATGGGTTGTTTTAATGGATGGTGATTAACCTTTTGTCCAGCATTATCGAGGTTCATACAGTTTACATGTTCTAATGTGGGTGGTGTTACCGTCTGTCTAACGTTAGATGTACAACAAAGGTATACAGATCATGTTTTAATGAGATGTCTTACCTTCTGTCCAACGTTATTGGTTCGTCACATCAATGGTATACAGATGGGGCTATTTCTAATGCGGAATTAGCTTCTTCTTTCGTTGTGGAGCACATCAAAGGTATTCAGATGGGGTTAGTTCTAATGCGGAATTAGCTTCTTCTGTCGTTGTGCAGCACATCAAAGGTATTCAGATGGGGTTAGTTCTAATGCGGAGTTATCTTCTTCTATCGTTGTGGGCACATCAAAGGTATTCAGATGGGGTTAGTTCTAATGCGGAATAACCTTCTTCTATCGTTGTGGGCACATCAAAGGTATTCAGATGGGGTTAGTTCTAATGCGGAGTTATCTTCTTCTATCGTTGTGGGCACATCAAAGGTATTCAGATGGGGTTAGTTCTAATGCGGAGTTATCTTCTTCTATCGTTGTGGGTACATCAAAGGTATTCAGGTGGGGTTAGTTCTAATGCGGAATAACCTTCTTCTATCGTTGTGGGCACATCAAAGGTATTCAGATGGGGTTAATTCTAATGCGGAGTTATCTTCTTCTATCGTTGTGGGCACATCAAAGGTATTCAGGTGGGGTTAGTTCTAATGCGGAGTTATCTTCTTCTATCGTTGTGGGTACATCAAAGGTATTCAGGTGGGGTTAGTTCTAATGCGGAATAACCTTCTTCTATCGTTGTGGGCACCTCAAAGGTATTCAGATGGGGTTAGTTCTAATGCGGAGTTATCTTCTTCTATCGTTGTGGGCACATCAAAGGTATTCAGATGGGGTTAGTTCTAATGCGGAGTTATCTTCTTCTATCGTTGTGGGTACATCAAAGGTATTCAGGTGGGGTTAGTTCTAATGCGGAATAACCTTCTTCTATCGTTGTGGGCACATCAAAGGTATTCAGATGGGGTTAGTTCTAATGCGGAGTTATCTTCTTCTATCGTTGTGGGTACATCAAAGGTATTGAGGTGGGGTTAGTTCTAATGCGGTGTTATCTTCTTCTATCGTTGTGCGCACATCAAATGTATTCAGGTGGGGTTAGTTCTAATGCGGAATAACCTTCTTCTATCGTTGTGGGCACATTCAAAGGTATTCAGGTGGGGTTAGTTCTAATGCGGTGTTAACTTCTTCTATCGTTGTGGGCACATCAAAGGTATTCAGGTGGGGTTAGTTCTAATGCGGAATAACCTTCTTCTATCGTTGTGGGCACCTCAAAGGTATTCAGATGGGGTTAGTTCTAATGCGGAGTTATCTTCTTCTATCGTTGTGGGTACATCAAAGGTATTCAGGTGGGGTTAGTTCTAATGCGGAATAACCTTCTTCTATTGTTGTGGGCACATCAAAGGTATTCAGATGGGGTTAGTTCTAATGCGGAGTTATCTTCTTCTATCGTTGTGGGCACATCAAAGGTATTCAGATGGGGTTAGTTCTAATGCGGAGTTATCTTCTTCTATCGTTGTGGGCACATCAAAGGTATTCAGATGGGGTTAGTTCTAATGCGGAGTTATCTTCTTCTATCGTTGTGGGTACATCAAAGGTATTCAGGTGGGGTTAGTTCTAATGCGGAATAACCTTCTTCTATCGTTGTGGGCACATCAAAGGTATTCAGATGGGGTTAATTCTAATGCGGAGTTATCTTCTTCTATCGTTGTGGGCACATCAAAGGTATTCAGGTGGGGTTAGTTCTAATGCGGAGTTATCTTCTTCTATCGTTGTGGGTACATCAAAGGTATTCAGGTGGGGTTAGTTCTAATGCGGAATAACCTTCTTCTATCGTTGTGGGCACCTCAAAGGTATTCAGATGGGGTTAGTTCTAATGCGGTGTTATCTTCTTCTATCGTTGTGGGCACATCAAAGGTATTCAGATGGGGTTTGTTCTAATGCGGAGTTATCTTCTTCTATCGTTGTGGAGCACATCAAAGGTATATAGATGGGGCTTGTTCTAAAGCTAGATGTTTTACCTTCTGTCCAGCATTAGGGGTACATTAAAATTCTTACAATGCCTTGTTTTAATGTGAGGTGCTTTACGTTCTACTCAACGTTGTGAACACATCAAATGTATGCATGTTGTCTTATTAGCGACGCGCTGGAGCGCGACGCCTATATTATGGAATGCTCGCTGAAATTTGCATATGGGGAAACTTTCTAAACCTGATCAATACGGGTCCTAATTTGGTAAACGGTGTTCTATTTTATGGGTTTTTATATATATATATATTGTGTGTGTGTGTGTGTGTGTCTGTAACTTTCAAAATAAACAATAACATACTTAAAACATACTACGTTCGAGAACAAAAATTACCTGAACAATACTTATTTGTGTAATTTGAGGCTACTGCACATGTGCATTTTCTGCTAGAACACCTAAGTTTTATAGTTAATTATAATAATTTTGCATTTTTTCTACATATCTAACATCTTAGAAAACCTATTAAATGGGGTGTCAAGCATTTTTTTACTACTGAGAATAAGTGTTTATCAATTTGCAGTTATGTAAGAAACTTGTTTTCTGGCTTCATTTCCCTAAACAGCCCAGCTGATTATTTACATTATAGTTCCAAAAAAGGAAATGATTTTATATGATAATTTCAGTTTAGATGTAGACATAAAATATGACTCCGCTTCAGGTCCATTTTTTTATATTTATCATATTTTGGGAGATGTTGTTGGATTGGGTAGAGTTGGCCAGTGGACATAGACTTTACAAGAATTGATTTGTTCATGCCAGCAGCAACAAGCACAGCAGGTGCAGTAATAACAAGGCTCTGTATATTCAAATGCCTTTCACGCCTCCAACCATCGGATCTGCATAATAAAGCAATGTGTGGCCCAAATATGCAAATGATATATTTTTGGGGGTTAACGTGACCGTTACAAGCAAATGTACCAGGTCACGATGTGTTTGAATAGTGTATTTTGTACGAATTGATACAGGTAAATTTTAACTTAGTCATAACACAACTCCTTTGATGTTTGCCAAATGACTTTAAGGGGCGTATTATTTGGTCACGAACTGTACAAAATATTGATGCGTTCGTTTTGCATGACACAAAACACTTTTCATGACATTCTTCACATGTGTCAGTCACTTTGGTTGATGTGTGGGGTGCGTGCGTGCGTACATGCTTGCTTGCGTCCGTGCGTGCCTGCATGCCTGTTTATCTGCCTGCCTAACTATGTATATCTTATTCTTTTAATAAATCCTTAAAAGTCAGAAATGCCAAGGAAAACCCTTATTATGTTAGTCGCCCTCACTAACAGAAAGTCGCCGGTTCGAAACTTGGCTAAAGCACACTTTAGTCTTTCGAATGGAAGTGGTATATATACAAACTAATAACATCTAAATAAATATTGTTACGACCGGTGTCGCTATTTAAGATTTATTTATAAAATGGCACGTTTACAAAACGACGAAATGGTGTAACAGAAAGAACAAGCCAGCAACAAACTAGTACAATACTGTTAATTTTAATAAACAATTAAATCTATGGCGTAACAAAATAATGACAAATATATATAAAAAATTGAGAATGCAAAATAAATGTTAGCTTACAGTTTGTCCCTTTAGGAGGTGCCCCTTTAATAGTCCAATTAATAATCGAACGTCGAATAATCCTGAAAAGTTTTCGGTAGAATGTCCTCGTAGATAAGCACAGTTGAAATTATCTTATCCAAAGGTAGAACAATACACGAATGTAATTAATATAATTCCAAATCCAACACTTAAATATTTATATCACTGTAGAATATAATGTGGCCACGTAAATTCCAACACAGAAAGATTTAATATAGAGGTTGCAAGTATTTTCAAAATATGTCCAAACTCTATGTCCAAACTTTATATCCAAACTTCCTTTAAATCGGCTAACACGCCCTTATATAGAACCAAAGAATTTCTAGAACGCAGAAGTCTCTGGAACATTCACGAAACCCATTTAAACATTAACAAATGAACTTTCTAGCATGATCTTTTTCTTTCTAGCAGTTACGCGAATGCTACGTCACTAATACTACAACGGTAAACAACCCCATTACCGGACCTGGTAGCGCAATCGGTAGAGCGTCGGCTCCGCGTACGGGAGGCCCCGGGTTCGATCCCGGGACGCGACATACCAAAGTCGTTAAAAATGGTAGTGATATAGCTCCCTTGCTAACGCTCAAGCAAATATAAGGGTAGTTCCACGACTGGTTGGCCCGGTGTCAGGATAATGTGACTGGGTGTGGTATCATGCCAGGTGTTCACGGCATGCTATACACAGTGAAGGCAACACTATATCTGCTTCAAGTGGACACCGTCTCCAGATAACTGAAATACTGTTGGTGGGACGATAAACCCAATAAACAAACAATAAACAACCCCTTAACCTGACTAGCATAACCTTAAACGCTGGTGTACTACTGTACATAACAATATATAATTCAATTTTACATTCAACAATTAAAAATAACATAATGATACAATATAATATAAACTATTATATAAAAAGTATAAGTACATGTACATATACATTTTATATTCATACAGAAAACCCTCGCTAAGTGGGACACTTTAAAAAGAACATCTGGTGGCCAGCTAAGCGAGGTTTTACTGAAGCTTCCTATGCTTAATTCTGTGTAATATAAGTCTAAGTTAGTGTCTAAGTCTATTTCAAGCATATGATTGGATGGGATTGAATAAATCATTTTAAATCTGACCAATCAGATGCAGGAAATGGCCCCTGACTTATGTTCGCAATCGGACACCTCGACTACGCTACGTGCTGCAAAACATCTTGATACCTGTACATGTTTTACAGATTGTATTATATAAAGGCGAATCGAACAACACTACCTATAAGGATAAAACTTGTGATGTTTTGCATTGCCAGTTCGCGATTATATTGGCAAAAATGTTATAAAGTTATTTACTAATATGCTTTGTAAATGCATACGTTATTTAAATATTTGATTGTGCTGTGGCACACTATAGATTTTAATGTAAGTCTACTTGATTTTTAAGCAGTATATGTTTGGCATATTCGTATTCTAATAAAATAGTGAAAGATAGTGCATGCCCACAAGACATGTATCGCGGTAATCGGCTGTTCGTAGGGATAATATCCCTATTACGGAATTACCCGATGAGTTACGATATATATATACATGTTATACGATAAATCGGGTAATTCCGTCTTCGGGACGATCCCGAATTTCCTATTAGATGTCGCAATTATTAGGAATTATGGAGGATTATGAAAAATATTTTAGGAGTCCGAATTGTCATTTGGGCAGGATGCTGACCAATCGTACCTACTCGGCGATCTCCGACAAGCTTCGGAGATAATGCCTCGTATGTAATTGTAGGAATACACCAGTTGGTGATTTGCCCCGGCGAATAACTTCTCATTGCATTATGTAAACAAAGATGGCTGACTTTTCAAAATGCGTGCAGTACGCTTTAGATATGATGGAGATTCAATACTCCTTGAAAGAAGAGCAGATCGCTTCGTTGAAGAATATTTTTAACTTAGTTGATACTGTATGTATATTACCAACAGGATTTGGTAAAAGTGTAATATACCAGTTATTACCCTGCATGCACTCGGATCACGCTTCGGTGATGTCTATCGAAGCTTGCCGGAGATCGCCGAGTAGGTACGATTGCCGTTTTGGAAGTAGTTCGTCAATATGGCGGCGACAGCATTATTTCCGAGGTGATTACGTAGAGGACGGAATTACCCAAGGAGTTCCGAGTGGATGCTGACCTGCTTTGTTAACCCACGTGAAAAGTCGGCTTCAGGTACGGAAGGTCCCGGGTTCAGACCCGAGCCCCGACTTGTATGCCGAAATTTGTCAAAAAAGTTTTGTTTTATTCTTTCCTTTTCTACGCTCACGAAACAATCGGCACGGTGTCAGAAAACTGTGATTGTGTGTCCTATCCAGATATTTTCAGTGAAAGCACCAACAGACCGTCTACTGATTAATAAAATATTGCTGTTGGCTCGATAAACCTAACAAATATGCAAAACAATTCATTGGTTAAAATACACATGCATTTGTTTGGTTTTAGCTAAAGAACATGCCTCAAAAATCAAAAAAAGCCATTGATTAAGGTGCTCTGACAATTTAATTACTTCATGAATTAAATCACGGGAAATTAGTGTCACAAATCAACTTCTCACTCCGAGTGGTAAAGTCGCCGACCTATTACTCCGGTGACTGCTCAGATTTCGTCACGTGGGTTCGAGTCCCAGTCGGAGTGAAGGATCAAATGTGGCAAGGTTTTCGAGATAACATGAACCTGGTCTGCGATGTTTCTACACCAAAGTTGGACGTCGTTATATTGAACATGTGTGGCTGCTATGCTTTTGGAAACAAACCAAAACAAATACTTCCGACAGCGGCAAACCATTGCATGCATGATAATAATTAAACTTGTCTAAAGCCATAAATGAACATCAGATAGCTTGCAATTGCATTAAAAGCCTAAGCTAGGCTCGATTTTCGGTTGTTTTAAGGTTGCAAGCTGGTGATCTACAACAGGTGCTAAGCAACAACACATAAGTATTTTACTAAGAGAATTTTTCCGGGGGCAAATCACTTGATATCTGTTTCTACATTTGTCTCAAGGCGGCCATTTCGGATTGTATATATATGTCTCTCTCTTTGTTTCTCTCTGTTTCTCTCTGTTTCTCTCTGTGCCTCTCTGTGTCTCTCTGCCTCTGTCTCTTTCTGTCTCTCTCTGTCTATATATAAAGAGAGACAGAGAGAGACAGAAAGAGACAGAGGCAGAGAGACACAGAGAGAAACAGAGAGAAACAGAGAGAGAGAGACACAGAGACACAGAGAGAGAGACACACACAGAAAGAGAGAGACAGAGACAGGCAGAGACACAGACAGATACAGACAGACAGAGAGACACAGAAAGAGAGAGAGAGGTAGAGGGAGAGAAAAGATAGACAGAGACAGACAGACAGATACAGACAGACAGAGAGACAGAGAAAGAGAGAGAGGTAGAGGGAGAGAAAAGATAGACAGAGACAGACAGACAGACAGAGACAGACAGAGACAGACAGACAGACAGACAAACAGACAAACAGACAGAGAGACAGATACAGAGAGACACTGAGATAGAGAGACAGAGAGAGACACAGATAGAGAGACACAGAGAGACACAGACAGAGAGCGTCAGAGACAGACAGACAGACCGACACACACACACACACACACACACACACACACACACACACACACACACACACACACACACACACACACACACACACACACACACACACACACACACACACACAGAGAGAGAGAGAGAGAGAGAGAGAGAGAGAGAGAGAGAGAGAGAGAGAGAGACACACACAGAGATTTAGATTTAGATTTTAGTTACATTAACTGAAAGGATTTCAGATGTAGTTGGCAATTAGGTAGAGCAAATGTAATTCTGCACCTGCAATTGACGGGTGTCAAAATTAGGGTTAAAATGCTTAAAAACTTAGGTGTGTGTGTGTGTGTGGGGGGGGGGGGTCGAACCCCGGTATGAGAACGCACGGTCAACTTTTTTCTTCCTATTTTTTCACTTTGATATTTTTTCTGCATTGCTATACCAGATGTAGAATAAAATATGTTTATGTTTTAATTTTTATTTTGTAAATGAATTTTAATTGATTTATGTGTGCTAAATTTGACTACAAATTTATTACCTGGTATATTAAAGTTGTGAAAATATTTTATATTTTGCGGCATTAACCGAATACTTTACAGAACATTGTGTGCAACTCTGTTTGAATATCAAGAGCTCGGTTATTTTTTTTCTAATAATGCACAGTCAGCAGAAAAAAATGGACAATCAGCCTTAACTGTTGAGATTGTATACAATTAATTATATATATTTGATAGTTTGAGTCAAACTAATCAAGTAACATGCTTGATTGGTTTCTCTCATGCTGTTATTTATTGCAAAAAGATACTCAATAGCAAAACATCTCTTCTAAAGAGGATGTAACAATTTTTTTTTTTAGTTTTCTTATTTCTAAAAAGAAAACACATTAAATATCAATGTTAGAAGAAAAAATAATCATAAACTGGATGAGAGTTTTCTTAACATTTGGCCTACACGTCAACATTAAAGTATACATCACATTTCTATTAAACTTGTTTTAGGGGCGCCCGTGGCGTAGTGGTAGAGTCGCCGACTTTTAACTCCTCTGACCACTTAGCCTCACATCGCGTGGGTTCGAGTCCCGTTCTTGGCGAAGGACTTAATGTAGCAAGGTCTTGCAGCTGACCTGAGGTGCGCCGGTGGTTCTACCTAGACATTTGTTTGGGATCTTCCTCCACAAAAATAGCTGGAAGTCGCTCTAATGCTAATAATTGGTTGCTGCGATGTATTTCAAAAACAAAAACGAACAAAACTTGCTTTACTTTGCAGTTAAAGTTGAAATATGCTTCTACTGGTTTGTGGCCAAAAATAATTTTAAAAAAATCCTGTAATTTTGTTATAGAATTTGTTGTTGTTGCTGTTGTCGCAGTTGTTGCTGGTATTGTTTTTGCTGTTATTGTTGATAATGTCGACCTTTTTTATTTGATTTCTGCATCGCGGTTTGCCTCTCGTCTTCTTTTCCTAAAATCGTTCGCGTTTTATTGAAAAAACTAAAGGAAACTGACAAAATATCTATACTGTAACATGTTAGCTAGCCGTACGATTATTTCTATAGTATGTTATTTAAATGAACACGATAATAGTGTATCTTCCGTCCGAATCATTATTCATCGTTCGAACAGTATTACGTGTATCGATATTTATTCAAATGTGATTAACTAACAATTCTCAAAAGAAACAAACTGAGATTTACGTTACGTTCCTTATGTTGTTGCTGTTTTCTTTTTGTAGTTATAAATTACAAATGAAAATGCCACTTTCAGCATTTTTCACGAGCGGCAAGTCAGATGACATTAAAGTCACTAAGCATGAACTTTAATTACACAATTATTGCTGTGATAGTCGTCGGCTGTTAGTCACACTAGTCCATGATAATGTCTGTCAATTAACATTAAATTATCGACGTTTCAAAAGCAAAACAACCGGATTTTTAACGCGGTTGCAAGTACCCGCAACTACCCGGATGAGAGTTTGCCTATACAATATCGGAGTTAAGATCTACCTGCTCGCTGATAGGTTGGCGTTGTGTGACATGCGCAAGGACTGACGGGGAAATCCTTGTCACGTGACTATACCACAATGGCGTCTGGTGTGCTGGTGTGCTCAACACGTGTTTACGATTTTCGGTAATCAAACTTTTCCTATCGGTTTCATATCTTTATATCCATCTATACATAAAATCTGCAATATTTAGAGGTAGGAACTGGGGTGTGTATTTATGGACTAGCCATAAAATATTAATAAATAATATTACATATTTAACAAACCAGGATGTCACATGTTCAGGGTAAGATGTTAAATAAATATGTTAAGTTTAAACCCTACTCAAGTACAATGGAAGATTACGACAGACAAAAATCGACTTTTATTACTTTTCTGTGTTTTCATTGTTTTTCAAATTCCATTCTAGCCGTGTGCTATTTGTACTTGATTGTCTTTGAAGTATGTTTTACGTGCTTTTTTGTTGTATTTTGTCAAAAATGCAATAATAACTACCGTATATTTCACGGAGTTAAACATGTTCGTTTAAATAAAATCCTCTTTCATAATATTTTAATTATTTTGAGAGGGCGATTGTGACAAACATTTCAGATCCAAAATATTTACTTGAGCCATGACGTGTTTTAAATTTAATTAATATTATAGAAAAAGTACGGTTTAGTTTTCCATTGTTATTTTGTAATAACAATTATTAAAAAAAAAAAAACCTCCGGCGGGACTCGAACCCGCAATCCCCGGCTTAGGAGGCCGGTGCCTTATCCATTGGGCCACGGAGGCATTGTTGCAGCACTAGTATTATTTTCCGTACAAACTCGGCTCGTCATGGAGTGGGGATTTTATTTTGGTTCACTTTTAATTAATTCCGGATTTACTATAGATGAATTAATAATCACTGCTATGATGAAATGGCCATCAAAACATTTCCTTTACTCATTTTCGCCTTAAATGGTTGCCTCGAATATCCCACTTGTGACTTCATATTTTTTCACAATTGTTACATCTGCAATTTCCATAAACATTTCCGGAAAATCCGAACATGACAATATTTCACTGAAACATGTGAAATACATTACATTTATTCTTACAACGCACACGCCTCATAGTTGGATAGTTTAGAATGAGCCGGCACACGCTAGGAATTAATGAATCAAATTCATAATGATGACTTAGTATTCTATCGAAAGGAAAACAAAAATAAAAAAGTTGATCTTCAGAATTTATATCTTTATAACAGATCCCTATGTACTGTAAAATATATAATAAATGCATAAAAAGTCACACACTTTCCAATGATTACACGATCTAACCATAGACTAATAAAACGCGCCTTAGATGAAAAACAAAAATGAGCACACATCGTTAAACCCCCCCCCCCCCCCCCCCCACACACACAATTGTTAAATAATAAGTTGAATTTTCTAAAGGCAACACCTTGAATATTATAAATTAATAAAGCATATCTCCCTGTATATAATAAATTTACGCTTACAAACTTATTGGTTTTGATGGTGTTGTCATCTTAGTTTCTTTGGTGTTATAGTTCATTTCCATCGATTATTTTCATTTTGTTAATTATATTTATACACGAACCTCTGCACCTTTAAAATTACCAGTTAAACCCCTTCATTAGAGAAAGTTTGTGCCAATTAGTCAATGTTCGACAACGTCTGCAGCTCGTGACTCAAGAACGGTTACTGCTTTGCCCCATGTATCAAACTTCTGACACCTTTTCAGTCCTATTTAAATACATGCCAGAATCTGTCGCCAAGGTGATCGAATAAGTCACGTGAGCATGACCCCATAATTCATCCAGGCTACTACTATCTTTAAGTCACGCTTGCTTACGAGTAACCGCCATTTTTCTTTCAAATCGAGGCCGTCAAGCACGCGCCAATTTAGATAATTTTCAATTTTGTAGTCGTTCTTTTTCTTTCTTTTTTCCATTTTCTTTACTTCAGTGGACTCGAACGTACATCTTGCATCACTAGCTCTGTTACTCCGAATTACGTTTCAGTAAACAAATCTTATTTCCCAAACTGCTTCGGGGCTTATGAATTGAAAATTTAAAGGCTTACCGAGGGAGCGAAATTAGTTTCAATCATCACAAATTAGTCCGGCGAATCGCGTAAAGCGTTCAATGGTTCTTTTGTACGCAGTTGTTTAACTAACTGACATATTGGGATAGGACAAACGGAACGGGACGGAAAGCCGATCTTTTCCGCGTTATATGACACGGCTTTTGATTAAGTTTCATAATTTAGTGTTGTTTTATTGTTTACTTGAAATGAGATTTGTCCGTAGAAAAATCATTTTTTCCAAAAGAAACGAGCCCCAAAGGGCTGTAAGGTTACGCGATTGGGATCTGTCCCTTTTTAGTTGATTATACAAAGGTACCATTGAAAACCCTTTTATTGACTGTTGACCTCTTTCCTGACTTTCACTTCTGTTGGATGTGGCTGATATTTTATCCAGGAGAACAGCTGGCGGATTCATAACGAAGTTCGGACACTGGACAGTAAAGGCCACAACTGGTCAGTTGTCCGGTTTGTTAATTAACAGTAAACCCGTATCATGCTGTGTGTTTGTTTTTTTATAAATAACCAATCATAACGTTTTAGTTATTTTCTAACAATTTCACACGAAGGTGACAATGTCTTTCGTTGAAGACATCGCGCCAAATAGTGTAGTTCCTGATCGGACAGCTTCCAACGGGAGCTGCCATTCTGGATCTGCACTTTTTGCCTAAGCTTATTAAATTCCAGCTGAAAGGTTTACAGAAGTAGTATGCTAACTTCAGACTTTGATGGCAGATTTCGGACACCTATGAAAAGTGTTATTATGAATTAGTTAATATTTTGGGTCAAGATATCTGTGACTTGAAAAACGTGTTTTTTTCACATAAAGAGAGGGAGAGAGAGAGAGAGAGAGAGAGAGAGAGAGAGAGAGAGAGAGAGAGAGAGAGAGAGAGAGAGAGAGAGAGAGATTGGGCGGGAGAGAAGGAGAGTTTAGTTTGCAAACAAAAGCAAAGACACACAGTAGGTACGCTAAAAATGTCCGTTACAAACTGAAACTTCAACAATTGTGGTAAGGAGACATGAATTTATACCGGAAGACAACATGAGTCACATCATAATTTATCTTATTTCTGTTTTGATTGTGATATTCGCTTGTAATAGGCCTACAAGTGGGAGTAAGACGATCAGGAACCACGTGACCATTTCTTGCTCAGCATGGTAGGAATCAATTTAATTTCTCATTTTTCATCTTGATATTTTACGTCAACAATGTTTACACATTTGTAAAAGAACTGAACTTATTTTCATTGACATCTTTGAACGGTTTTCTGTGGGAAATTGTTCCCGCTTATCCATAAGAGCTGAGGAATCCTGGTTCTTTTTGCAAATTTCTTAACTTTACCGGAAGTGTTTGAACGTGACAAACTGCCCCTAATTGACAGAGCATGCGCAGTTTGTTCACAACCTATTATCCAGTCTAGGACTCGTAATGACTAATTATTTAGAGAGCACGAAATTAGAGACCGCGAGACAATATCTTCAATATCACCCTTTCATATATGACACCGATTAGCCCCATGCCATGACCCTGGCGCAGCTAGGGGGTCATCTTGGGTCACGTGACTAAGAATGGTCAGTTTAGAAATAAATTGAAATAAAATTTATGGCCGTCGTGAACGATGCACCTTATTAGCGTCGATGAATTAAACACGCCTACTAAATTAAACTTAACCACACGTACGTGGGTCGAGTCAGCGTTTTGTCGGGAAAATATAGTATGCTCCCTCTGCATTGCTGCCAGAATAAACTGTTGTCCGACAGATCTGTTCATGGACAAAACATAGTCGGCAAATTTAATATTTCTGTCATCCATGATAATTCTGTCAGTGCATTGGAGTGATTTTAATCCACAATAAAATATTTTGTACAACCTAAGATTATTTAAATAAAATTATCACGAAAGAACCTGAATAAGTTGTTCGAAATTGTTGTCCAGTCATATTAAAGTATCTTTTTATCAAAGAAATAAGGTTTAAGCTTAACTAGGCGCCTGCAATTAGGTGTTTTCTATCTATGTATGGGCATGATGCTTGGCATCACATGACCTCATACGCAAGGACGTAATCCTTTGTCTAGCTTTTAAATAGAAAACAATGTTGCATATTAATACAATGTTCTTTCAAAAAAGATTTTAAAAAAGATTATAAATAGACGGGAAGCTATATAACATGTTTGTATTTCATTGTTTGAATTGTCTATTAATTGAAGTAGTGATAAAAAAATGTCTTCGCCAAGAACAAAATATGCTTTACCATGAATGATTCAACGACAGAGACGTTGCATCTGAATTAATCATAGGCACCGTGGAATGTATAGCGTTGCAATGGTTTTCAGCTATTTATCTAACTATAGCTTCGAACTACTCATGCGGGGTATGCAATATATTATATGTCAGCCATTAGAATACCGTGAGTTTTTATTTAGTGATGCAATAATTATAATAAAACATGCATGTGCACATCGTATTCTTTGTTTCATGTGTGACTTGGCTGCTATGTTTGTCAATCAAACAGAATTATAATTGCGGACAATCGTTTAAGGACGCAAGGTTATAAGTCAGCCAGATACTTTATCAGTATGGTATTAACACACACTGAGTACCCGATAAAGGCAATTTCTGAAGCAGAATAACAGGAACGGGAAAAACACAGCAATTAATTATGTACAGGGCGGAAGAGGTCGCTTAACAAACAGTGCGAGAAAGGGAGATTTATAATATCCATTACGTTACAGATGACAACAAAATATCCCTTTGATAACGCTCGTCTTTTATTCAACACTATATTATCCGCTTGAGCGACAAAGTTTTTTTGCCTGTAATTTGCATTTGTTCCGAAACGAGATATAAGATTTGCATAAAATTTTGATTAACTCTATTCCTTTGATATCATCTCTATAACGGCTCCGCAACCTATTAACGATACCACCCAGCGGAGTCCGGGGGTGAACATACCGGGGGACGAGACCCCAGAATCATCGACCCTTCGGTTATAGAGAATCTCGAGGCACGGGTAGCCGGAAAGTTTATTGCCACGATCCTGAGGGGAGAGGCTCACTCAGTTGGAATTCGTCATAATTATTACAATCAAACGCCCCAAAAATCTTACTCTGTCAAACCTCACACCAGTTTGAACGGCAAGAGGTCGCCATCTTTTGTCGCTTTATGATGGGTACTCGGCCACCTGAGGAAGTCATCTGTCTACTGACAGGCTGGGCTCCAGCTATTGTATGTCCAACCCAAAATTCTTTTCTCTGGAATCCTATTTGATTATCGGCACCATCATCCCCGTCTGTTTGTGCAAAATTGTATGTCCGAGTCCGTCTACATGTGTGCGGAGGAGTGTGGTGGTGGTGGTGGTGGGGGGGGGGGGGGGGGGGGGGGGGTAGAGAGAGAAAGCTTGTCTGTGTGCCTTCCGCTTGTCTGTATCTGTGGGTATGTGTAAGTGTGAGTGTGTACAGATGGAGTGTGTGAGTATGTTTGTGTCTGTCAGTGACTGTGTGCTATATGCTCTCACGTCTTTAGCAATACGTGACTTACCATTGTCTGTAATTGATACCAAATAACTGAGACTAGTAGGTGTTGTTATGAAATTTAACAGGGAATGGAAACATTCATAATGCTATACGCGTATTTACTTAATTATTTCATTATTTTTCAACGCAATGCAACAAATAACACTACACATTTATTTTAAGTTTATTCGAAACACGGACATTTTATCTATCTCTTTACATGGATATAACAAATATAATTTAAATTTAATTCCCGACTCATTGCTCCTTTATTTAAACATCTACTATAAATTTTCGATTGATGTACAAAGATCTGTATTAAGTATGCAAACAATGGGCAAATAATTAATCTAATAATTGATTAATTATCTTGATAAATGCGTACAAATGAATCCATTGAACGAGATAACCTCAATAAATACAAGCTGTTGCTTTTTGCATAATTTTGTCTCAACATGTTACCAATAATGTAAACACAATGTTAAAGCTGCTAGATCAATGTTAAGGAAGAATAACTGTATTAGGGACTTTTAGGGATCGTAGTTATTTCTGTGTTGTACTGAAGTGTATATTTATTTTAATATATCATGTATTTTGATTGACCCATATGCTTTAAAGATTACTCCGGTCGAAAGTCCACTCCAATCTATATACCACTGCGACCTAAAGACCAGACCACTCCAGTCTAAATACCACTAAGACCTAAAGACCAGACCACCGACTGTCGGCGGGACCGCAAAATTTAGATATCGGACCCATCATCCACATGTTAACCAGTCTTTTCTAACCATAAAATTTGATAAAAAAATAGATTAGTAACATAGGACAGGCCTGACACAATGTATATTGGAGAGTGTATATAGCATTTATTATTTAAATTATTGATCTTTGAATAAAAAATACTCTTAACTGGTCCTAAAACGGTGCCAAAAGCATCGGACAGAACAATATAAATTTATTTTTTAACTTTTATTTTAAACAAAGTCATTTCTTGGTTTTTAAATTGTTTTATGTATATTTAGGAGGTGCTCTTAGCACCATTATTGTCCCAGAAGAGGCACTGTACTGCACTATATTGTATTGTGTTACAATGAGGCAAATAAGTTATATTATGTACAGTGAAAAGAAAGTGCAGATCTTAAAATTTTACAAAAATATTTTTTATGACACACACATCACAAACATACATATACCTCATAGAAAACACAAACATCCATACATTCTATATAGGTGCCTATTGTCAAATCCATAACCATACAATAACCATCCTTACATTTTTAATTGTTAATTTTCATAACCTTCCTGGCATAAGACAACCCTCACGCCATTTAATAAAAACTTACTGTAATATTTTATTTTAAACTCCCATATATAAATGCTCGTCCTATAACAATAGTTAGGGCGAGGGTAAATAAAACCAAGTATTAATTAATTAGACCAGACCACTTTAATCGAGTTACCACTTCGACCTGAAGACCAGACCACTCCAGTCTAAATACCACTGCGACCTAACGACCAGAACGACCCAATCGAGTTACCACTTCGACCTGAAGACCAGACCACTCCAATCTAAATACCACTGCGACCTAACGACCAGAACGACCCAATCGAGTTACCACTTCGACCTGAAGACCAGACCACTCCAGTCTAAATACCACTGCGACCTAACGACCAGAACGACCCAATCGAGTTACCACTTCGACCTGAAGACCAGACCACTCCATCTAAATACCACTGCGACCTAACGACCAGAACGACCCAATCGAGTTACCACTTCGACCTGAAGACCAGACCACTCCAATCTAAATACCACTGCGACCTAACGACCAGAACGACCCAATCGAGTTACCACTTCGACCTGAGACCAGACCACTCCAGTCTAAATACCACTGCGACCTAACGACCAGAACGACCCAATCGAGTTACCACTTCGACCTGAGACCAGACCACTCCAGTCTAAATACCACTGCGACCTAACGACCAGAACGACCCAATCGAGATACCACTTCGACCTGACGACCAGACCACTCCAATCTAAATACCACTGCGACCTAACGACCAGAACGACCCAATCGAGATACCACTTCGACCTGAAGACCAGACCTCTCCAATCTAAATACCACTGCGACCTAACGACCAGAACGACCCAATCGAGTTACCACTTCGACCTGAAGACCAGACCACTCCAATCTAAATACCACTGCGACCTAACGACCAGAACGACCCAATCGAGATACCACTTCGACCTGAAGACCAGACCACTCCAGTCTAAATACCACTGCGACCTAACGACCAGAACGACCCAATCGAGTTACCACTTCGACCTGAAGACCAGACCACTCCAGTCTAAATACCACTGCGACCTAACGACCAGAACGACCCAATCGAGTTACCACTTCGACCTGACGACCAGACACTCCAATCTAAATACCACTTCGACCTAACGACCAGAACGACCCAATCGAGTTACCACTTCGACCTGACGACCAGACACTCCAATCTAAATACCACTTCGACCTAACGACCAGAACGACCCAATCGAGATACCACTTCGACCTGACGACCAGACCACTCCAATCTAAATACCACTTCGACCTAACGACCAGAACGACCCAATCGAGTTACCACTTCGACCTGACGACCAGACCTCTCCAATCTAAATACCACTTCGACCTAACGACCAGAACGACCCAATCGAGATACCACTTCGACCTGACGACCAGACCTCTCCAATCTAGATACCATTTCGACCTGACGACCAGACAGACCCAATCTAGATGCTTCTGCGACCTAACGACCAGAATGACCAAATCGAGATACCACTTCGACCTAACGACCAGACCGACCCGATCTATATACTACTTCGACCTTAAGACTCTAGATACCATTTCGACCTGACGACCAGACAGACCCAATCTAGATGCTTCTGCGACCTAACGACCAGAATGACCAAATCGAGATACCACTTCGACCTAACGACCAGACCGACCCGATCTATATACTACTTCGACCTTAAGACCAGACCACTTTAATCTAAATACCACTTCGACCTAACGACAAGACCGACCCAATGTAGATACCTCTTCGACCTTAAGACCAGACTGACCCAATCTAGATTCCTCTTCGACCTAACGACCAGACCGACCCAATCTAGATACCACTTCGACCTAACGACCAGACCGACCCAATCTAAATACTACTTCGACCTAAAGACCAAACCACTCGAATGTAAATACCACTTCGACATAAAAAACCCAGACTACTCCACTCTAAGTACCACTGCGACCTTAAGACCAGACCACTCCAATCTAGATACCATTTCGAACTAACGAACAGATCGACCCAATCTATATACCACTACGACCTAAAGACCAAACCACTTTATTCTAAATACCACTTCGAATTAAAGACCAGACCACCCCAATCAAGGAAATCAACAAGCCGCTTCTTCTGAATGTATATTTTTCCTTTCAACGTCTCTTTTTTGCCACAAATTGGCGGATATTAACTTTTAAGTTCGCTTCTGGCAGCAAATCGTCTCTCCCCTCAGTCCCTCCCCCCTCTCTCTCTCTCCCTTTTCTCTCTCTCTCTCTCTCTCTCTCTCTCTCTCTCTCTCTCTCTCTCTCTCTCTCTCTCTCTCTCTCTCTCTCTCTCTCTCTCTCTCTCTTTCTCTCACTCGACTTTATTTTGTTGTTTTGCATGGTAGCATGCTGGCTTTGAACCGGACGCTTCTGCGGAGCTAACCTTTATCAATTGAACCATCAAGACAAATGCTACATTCCACCTTTCAGAAATAATGTTTCGCAAAGCATCGACCGTTTTGTTAATCTATGTGTTAACCGTGAATATAATGGAACCGTTTAGGAAAAAGCAGCCAAACAAACAGAGTTCAGATAATCCTGGTCGACAAGAAATAGTGCTACGTATTTCCAGTATAGGGTGTGAAACGGAAGAAAGACACACTGTTAAAATCCCGCAGCAGTACAAAATCATGTATTGTTCGCAATAGTGTGTCCAGTCTATTTAAACTAGATATAAATGGGACTATAAACTGCAACACAAAATGAACTTTTTGACACAAACCATATAGAGCGCGTTGAAATACATCATCCTGTGCAACCAGCACAGGGCGATAGAGACTCTTCATTTCGATTGTGTTATTGACTCTTAATCTCCTATTTATCATATGTCCATTATATTCACCACGGTGTTGTATGATTTAAGAAGGGACGGTTATCTAACACAAAACTATGTGCGATCGTTTATGTACACCGGTTTCCAGTGTTTTAAATCTGACTACTTTTACCCAGAATCAGTGCTTTTATTAACAGATCTGTCCAAGAAGTTGGTGTTTAAAGATTACTGCTTTACTAACGTAGAATATTTCGTCGTGCAAAAAGGCACGATATCTACCTGAAGACCAATATTTAGAACTTACGAAGTTCGTCAAACGTGAAGTTTATCTAAACCTATTACGAAAGTACAATGATTTCTTTCAAACTTTTCATAATTTTTGTTTCTTAATTTGTTCTTATTGACATATAAACCAACTAGCATACAAGACCTTTTAAGACACGGTGTATGCATTTTTCTTTCAGGCTATGGACATAATACCATATCACATAATAAGGTGCCATGGATTTGTATATTGCTTTAATATTATGTGACCATACATATTTCAATTTGATGGCAGTAACTGGAATTAAAGCGGTAAAGGCCATGTGGTATTCAGTGTATCAGCAGTTATCCTCCTGCGCATTATTATCGTTCGTTATTCTCACATATACCATTGCAACAAACTCACGACCATGAATGTCAAGATTATAGACGCAAATAAGATATAGCGATTAATTATGTTGTGGAGTTTCGTGTATACTGTACACTTAGTTTTGACTTAAAAATATCTCGTTTTGGTCTGAAAATTTCGGATTACTTGAATAACTAAGCAATAACTTTGGAATTATTTTCTGTAGTTTTTACGCAAGCCAAAATACTACGCGGATGTAAAATATAACACTATATATCAAACATGCGCGTAGATACAAAACCTAAATGAATTGCTTATTGGCATATTTTTATTTAACAATATTCTAGTAATTATTAACATATTTCACAAGCGAAGTGTGCAACCGAATTTAAACTTTTATTTCCAGATTCTTAATCGACCTTTTAATCTGATATCATACTGAATAACGTGACCTAAAATACTCTTGGGCCTTTGACAGAGGTGAATGTAATGAACCGACAGTGTAATTGAGTGTAGAAAAGTAGTTCATTTCAAGAGAACGGCACCCGTGGAGAACAAACGCATTTACAATTTGTGTGCGTGCGTGCGTGTGTATGTGTGAGTGTGTGTTAGATATACCATCTTTTATCAAACTTACAATGAATTGGGCAATAGCGAAAGGTATATGATCGCAGAATTATGGGTTATCTTCCCACTGGGCTGCTGATGTCACACGATATTGTGTTCGTATGCGCTCTAGGTGTGAAGGGATTATTTATAAATATGGAGCTATTTTTTGTTTATAATAATATTGACTTGACACCCATTATATTTCGTTGGTGTACGTTAACGTGTTCGGAAGAGATTCCTTTATTTCGTTTCTGGCATTAATAAACAATGGCAGTAATTTGGGATTACTAGTCAGCTGAGGGTATGTTCTAATGGTAAAATCCATGAAAAACAAACAGTTCGAATAACGCGACAACCAGCTGCTGTTATTCTGCGTTTATAACATTTTTTTTCTAGTTTTCTCTTTCACTGACAACCGTATTTTCACCTTCTGAATTTATCGTCAAATAATATGTTTTCTGCTGTAACATGCAGGCCTCATAAACTGTAAAATTATTATGGGCTACGTAAGGCATCGTGACTGCTTGAACTAGTTCTGCTTTTATACATTTTAGAATTTAATTGAATTGAAATCAGGGAAGTTAACCTAAGTTTTTTTATTAATTTCTAATCCAAACATTGCATACTGCTGATGATACACAGTAGATTTATATTCAGTTCAAAAGTTATAATTTAAACTTTTATTGGAATATTCGACAAATATTTGTCTTTGGTAAAGATATAGCATGGACATTGGTAGTTACATACAGTTTCATTTACTTCTACGAAGGTGTTTACCGCAATCGGTAGACCGTCGGCCCCAGGTACGGGAGGCCCGGGTTCGAACTCGTGCCATGACAAATGGTTAAATAGTAATTGCTAACCTCCCTAAGCAAATACAAGAGTAACTCACGGCATGCTATGCACAATGAAGGCAGCATTATGTCTCTTTCAGGTGAACATCGTCTCTATATGACTGGACAAAAGATCTGCTGGCGGGGCGATAAACCCAGCCAACAAAGTTATTAACCATCATTAATCGACATATTTAACTAAATTTTCCGTATTGCACACACTATAACTAGCGAAACGCATAAAATTTAATCTTTTGCAATAATAATCGTCGTAGTGTTTGTCGTTATTAGCAGCAATAACAGCACCCGTAGCAGTTGCAGCATCTTCGCCATAGTCGTCATTAATATTAGATTTTGTTTTGTTTTGCTTTTGAGATACATTGCAGCGACCAATTATGATCATTACAGCGTTATCCAGCTATTTTGGTGGAGGAAGGCCTTAAACATATGTCTAGGTAGAACCACTGGCGCACCAAAAGTCAGCTGGAAGACCTGCCCACGTAAGTATATTGCCTCGAACGGGAATCGAACCCACGCGATGAGAGGCTAAGCAGTCAGAGGAGTTACAAATCGTCGACTCTACCACTACGCCACTACACTGCGCCCCGATCATTGAGTATATTAGATTATCAGTTATTATTATAATATTGTTATTGAAAACGTGAATATAAAACAATAAATGTTATGTTATTCAAACATTGTGCTTTTGATGAGTCCCTAGAATTCCAGAGTAAATTTTTTGTTAGATATCTACATAATTTCATTTTGAATTGACGGTTTTTTCTTGAATAGAATTTAAACTTAACTTGTTCTATTTATAAGCACTTAATGTGAGGCATTGTTAACGATGGTATAATAGCAGGGTTGATGTCAGTACAGTTTTACAGATTTCTTTTTCTTTTCTTTTTTCTGTCTTTTGTTTTTTTTTTGTTTTATGAATGATATTTTATATTATCAATCAGCATTTTATCATTACGAATTCTGCACATAGTTGAAATGTGATCACGTGCATGTATTTAGTCTCTGATATTACTTCGCTCAATTGCAATTTTATTTTTATTTGAGGTTTGTTGAAAACACACACACACACACACACACACACACACACACACACACACACACACACACACACACACACACACACACACACACACACACACACACACACACACACACACACACACACACACACACACACACAAAGCAACAACAACAACAACAACAAAAAAAAAAACAGCAACAACAAAAAACAACAAACAATACAAAACTTTAAAATTCAATAAGCATGATTTTCCGGATTATTGCGCGCATGGCCAGATTGTTAGCACCTGATAAAATATAATAAAGCATTAAAATGCTACTGTTGTTAAAAAACTGTTTTAAAATAGTAACCTGGTATTACAGCATGTCAAGAATGGGGGTGGCTGTAATAAGCACGTGAATACTCGTCAGAGTGGCATGGTAACTGTGACGAGAAAACAATTAAAAAAAATGAAATTGTTACCGGAATAAAAAAGAAAAAAATGATTACAATACATGTCATACACTGATCACCATAAACATAACAGTTTTATAAACAGCTATTAGATCTGCTGTCGCTGGGAACCTGTAGAAATAAAGTGTATTGTTTTTACTTTTTTATTCTCGGGAATAATACTGTTGGTAAATACACACACAACATGCTTTTTACGGTGTAGGGCGGAATGTGTCAATCGCGAAATGTTTGTTTAAAGAAAAACAGTAGTTCCGTAAATATAGCATTAACCAACATAGGATTGATATTAAAATATCAACATGTCGCATATCGGACACACAAAACCTGCTATTAGAGAGACTGTTCGTTTTAACACCACCTAAACACAGCGGCACGTCACACTGGGGCGCTGTCACACCTTTACAATGGACCAACTCGGAAACGGTGCGAAATCTTTTCACTGTGTCAATTCGAATGTCACCAGCACTCCGTAGAGAAACCGTTAATCCGCAACGGTGATCGCTGATTGGCTCTGATACTTCTCGCGTGAAGTGAGACTGAAATTACTGTCATCTCCTCTTGTATTTGTTCCTTGGCGAGCAACTAGAGGTTGGCTCCGCCTCTTAAGGCGGTCGGCGCAATACCACGATCGCATTTGTGGAAGCTCTCGGTCCGTACTTCGGTTACAATAACACGTCACGCTCGGCTTAGCCTGTCATTGGCTAGCGCACGTCAGGTGACACCCCGCTGAGCCTATTTTGTTGAATATTTGTCGAAATGAATATAATATCCATGGAAAAATGATCATCAACTTATTATTGAGATTTTCATCGAAAGATCAAGTTAACGGGAATGTTTCCATTTGATTTTTAAAACGACAATTATCTATATTTATAAGCTGCTATTAAGCAACTGTTATAGGACTTTGGTAATTAGTGAATTGATCTAATTAGCAGAAAGTGATTTTATCTACGCCAATTTCACTCTTCTTCACTGGAACTGGCAAACAAAATTTTAGTTGAAAGGAGGAATGTGTTCTAATATTTATTAGGGTTTATTTATTTAATATGAGTTTAGTGTGATCTCAAAAGGAACTTTGTGCTTGTTATTATTGGACCATAGTCGCGTTCCGTTACAATGTTCCACAACGTAATGTCGCCGTCTCAAATGTATCAGAGTTTGTTCCGTTCACTTCCTATTGTTCAACAGCCAACTTCAACGACGTCATCGCCGTCAGCTTCATCTTTCTTAGTAGAGAATTTGTTACGTGAAGGACAAACGACTCTTATAACGCGTCCGATGACGTCATTATCTGCTGGCGGACTTGGATTTGGCAACGTCGGTGTGACTTCATCGTTATCACTACCGACGTTAGGACGTTCTGTAAATCACATGGCGACGGCAGCGTCGCCGGCGAATGGTGTAAATAACGTGACGCCGTATTTAAAGTTTGGAGTGAATGCAATATTAGGATCAGATACATCAAACAGTAAGTCAAGTAAGTTGTGTATTTCTTTGTTGTTCTTGTTTTTCATGTGTTCTTTGTGTAATATTTTCATTGTGATATGTTACAGGTAGGATAGCGACAATAGATAGTGATCGTTATAATACAATAATCATAATGATGATGATAATTTTTATGATTATATTGACTATTTTTACCATAACTCTATATTACTAGTGATTATTGATTTTGATGCCAGCAGATACTTGATTTCAAAATAATATAGAAGTTGATAAATTGGATGTTATATTTGTATAAATGGATCTGTACATTTTTGTTGATAACATAATTATTATGATAATATAGGTAAATGTTTATATTTTAAACACCGACACAAGTTACAAACATCCTGGTGTATGTTACTGTAGCGTTGTGAAAATATCATCTACAAAGAAGTTTTTATGTGCAGTATATAAGTTGTGTTGTGTCCACACATAATGTCTATACGAGTCCTGTAGATTCTGTTTAAGAGGACAAGGCAAATGTTCGTACTAATGATACTGATTTGTTCTATCATGAATGTGATTCAATGATATCTGCTAACTATGACTACTGTACAGAATAATTAAAGAAGATTAAAATAGCAAACTATTATTCTTTTCTGAATGATCGTTTTCTTAGCAAACAATAACTGTGTTCTCTTGAATTCGAACATAATCATGAAAACATTTAAATAAATGAAACCCACTAAATGTCTTTCCGCATTAGCCCGGTTTATCAGGCATACTGCTTCTATATTAAATAGCGAATACCCATAAAAATATATAACAATGCATTAATAAAAGAAATTGGTGTTGCTAATTTTCGATTGTCATTAACTACCGATAGCATTTTCTTTCTGCTTTTATTCACTTTTTGTATATTTTTTTAATCTTAATCAAACATTTAATTATAAACGGTATAAAGTCTTGATATTTCGCGATATACAGTGTGTATATATTGTAAAAAACCCCTTTAAAGTCCGTATTCACCAACCCATCTTAAATAATAGCTGATCAAGTCGTATATTTCATTTAGCAAACTATCTTCAAAGAATAACAACATACTTAAGTCGCCTTATGTTTAAGCTCACTACCACACCTGAACTATAAGCGAATGCTTAATTTCTCAAATAAAAATACTGTGACATGAGTACGTCATGAATGGTCGGTGAACAGCCGTAATTCGTTTTAATGATAAGTCATAAAATAAGTAAAGACTATTCTTGGTATGCATGTTTTTAAATTACAAAAAGCCTTGTTTATATCATTGTTGTTGTTTATGTTAAGTTCGCAGAAAATGAACATAATCAATGTATAAAGTATATTAACTGTGCACATTTAGCAGTATCAGCGTTATACTCTTATTTAATATAATTAAGGAATAACACAGACCGTTTCCGAGAAAATTACAAAGAAATCATCCAGGTACTTTTCGTATGTTATATTTCTAATTATCTTACAAATATTTTGCAATTTTCACTTCAATATTATCACTCAAATAGCAGTATTTCTTTTTAAACAGTAAACAGTAATATACATCAAACGAATTGTAGCGTTATAGACTGCAGCTTGTCAAATCAGATGTCTTTTTAAAACATAAAAAATAAATAAATAACACACTACACATTCTACATGAATCAGGATTTAATCACTTTGGTTGTAACCTTTTTAGTATTCAACGCTGTGCTATGCATTTCGAATCTATCTACTTAATATAAACATACACAGTATTCCCATAACAGCTACACTTATTTTTAATTTGATTACATTATGACTCTATTAACAGGTGCCCTGACGTCACATATGATCAGCAGCACGAGTCCATTATCTGGTAGCCCGGTCACGTGCAGTAAATCGTGCAGCCCGAGTCTCGGTTGCTCCAGCTGTATTCCCCGCCAAGCGTCGTTTTATGAACACCCCTTCCAAAGCATGCTACGGCATCCGTACTTCACAGGTAGGACGACTTTTTATAAATTTGAAAACATAACAACGTAGAATAAGCAAGTGTTGTGGGTAAATAGCAGTTTAGATTATTCATGAATATGAAAACTGCGAAACATAACATTAAAACAAACTAACTACATGAAATACACTGATTTACATTAATAAGTACGGGATCCATAAACCCTTTTTTTTTAAAAAAAATCGTAATTAAACACACTACAGCAAAAACGACATAACTCCCTAATATCTCAATGGTAGAGGTCCTAATGACCCTTTGGTCAGTCATTAATTTACATATCGGTGTCATTTATCGTCTATCTACTGTCCGGAATACAACTATAGTTTGAGGCGATTGGCCAGGTCATATACAACTATAGTTTGAGGCAATTAGCCAGGTCATGCGAGCTGATAAATAACCTTAAAAAGATCCGCTCACTGGTATGTATGCACAATGTTTTTGGATTTTTTGGCATTATTTTTACCAGCATATTAATGTCATCACATTCTCTTTACCAGCCGCCACTCAAATAATGACGAACACTCATTACGTGTTAATAAATACAATGCGAACTTGAAATATATAACTTAACAAATTCTTAAAGACGGAGCAGCAGTTTATTTTCAACGGTTCACGTTCAAAGAAAAATTATTTACTATCTTCCTTTATCTACTTGCATTTGTCGAGAAATTTCACGAATGGGTGTTTATGGAGCTTTCCCGTTGAATATCAAACTTTATAAATAGTGTTGAAAAAGCTCTATGTGTGTACCTTGAGTAGATGAGATGCACAATGACTAGAATAACAAGAGAGGAAAGATTATTTTTTAGCGCAAACAATAAAATGATTAGCACGGATCCTTATAAATATTACGACTTTATGTCTCTGCCTCGGGTCGATTCTACCACAATAAGACCTCTTGTAAGAGGACCAACGATCTTCTTTCTAAATCCTTGTCAACGATGATAGCGGGTGGATTACGTGACGTCATTACGGCATGATAGTTGAAAGGATACACAATTTATCGCACAGTCCATCTAGACCGTGTAATATTTTCACGACAAATTGACGAACAATCAGATATCATCTTAAAGCATAAACATTCCGAATCTGCTGATGTTTATCAATGTGCATAATGAGTATTCCTGCAACCATCTCAACCAGCTGAAAATTTCAACTGTTTGACCAATATTTGGTGACTCACGCTGTAGATATTTAAATAACGTGTTAACGACGTATGTCAGCAATCAGATGCAATAAACATATAAAATGATTGTTACACAGATATGAAGAAAGTGGCGTTTACCCCATCACTTTCCGATTAACTTTCTTTAATCTTTGGCCTAAATAGGAAAAAAGTAATTTAAGCAAATTTTACACGTATGCGTTTCTTAATTTTTAAATACAAGCATGTTAGCTCAATTATAAAAAAATCCAGTCATTAAGGATCGATTATAAATCAGCAAATTATAAATAGCAGGAATATCTCTCCATATATATTACAATAAAGTATACAATCATTATTATACACTGCAATACAATCCAATTAACCATTGCATAATTAATTATTAGCTATATAAATAACTTCGTGTAGACGTTATGTAGCCGACAGCAGATAAATTCCTACATATATGATCACTTTACTTACATGCAATATTACCATAAATGCCAAAATTATAAACACAACAACAATAGGCCAACTGACGGGAAACAACGATAAATGATTGTGTGATTGTTTATTCAATGTGTATTCACATAGTCAGTAGCAACAATGATTCCAAAATGATGTAATCGTGACTAAATCTTACTATCTTGATCTCAGCAAACGCCATTAGTCTGAAAGTAGTCGATGCAATAAAATGATAATATCACTCTTGATCCGACTGTATTTTCCTTACGACTAACTGTGGTTAACATGTAATATTTGTGATTTCATCAGTGACATTGATATTCTGTTGTATTTAATTGACCTCTACTTAAAATGCCAATTTTTTACCCCAAGGGATGGACAGTAAACCACGAGACGTCATTGTAATTAAAAATTAATGTTAAATCTTCGATGAGTAACAAAGTGTTAAGTTCAACACCATCGTTTATGTGTATCTTAACTTTCACCCTAGGCTAACAACCCATTAAAGCAACGATTTTCTGTATCTTCAAGACTTTTAGCCTCCATTTATTGTAACAGTGTTAAGTTCAGATACCGTTATTTTAAAATCAATTACATAACCTCATACTATAATTAAATGTGTCATCTTTGTAGCTGTTATAATACGAGTTTGTGTGGTATGATGTTTCTGTACATTAGTTGCCAATAAAACAACACAGGCAAGATAGTTATAATCAAAGAATGGGAAGTCACTTGTTAAATGCTACAACTCAATTATCCTAAAGTAATTAACTGTTCTAACCTTGCCATTAAATGGTTTAAAAACGTGACTGATGGAGGCGCAGGATTATAAGAATACATTTCAGATACATTACAATTAATGGATGTCAATTTGTAATCTTAAAGAGTAAAAAGTTTTGTTAAGTATAGATTCCAACAGTGTAATGTTTTGTCTGATGTTATAAATGTTGCCTTTCTTAAATTGCATAATATTTATTTATTTATTTTTATTTTAAACTTTTATTTAAAATAGTGTATAATTAAGCGGCTCTATGACACATCCACAAATATCGCTACCCACAAGAACGTCACTCGAAACCATTACTAGAACTACTTTATATCATTGAAGTTAACTTTATCCCATTTTATTCTCAGCGGGAATAAATTCTCCAACCAATTAACAATTCAAAGTGCATTAGACACTTGCTTTTTATTCCTGTATCTATTACAAGACGAGAATGCAAGCGCCCAAGAGATTCCTTTAATCACGAAAATTTACAACGTTTTCTAACAATGCATATCTACCAAGTTCTTAATATACTAATATGTTTTTGAACAATATAATTAACCTCAAGAGATAAAAGGTGAGAAAGCGGATCTGCTTACCCTGTAATTTTGTCCAAATAAATTCAACTATAATTTGACTCACGTGTCTTTAAAAACGAAAGACAAGACACAAGAAAATGAGTCTTCATTATTTCGATGGCTGTTTGCAGTTAACGTTTTGCAAAATAGTCAATACATTTTAGTAATTCTTGTCACAATCTGTTTACGGGTTTGCTTCGGTGAATATTGACTTTTCTTTCAACCGAAAAGTCATCGACGGAGTGGAAAGACTTAAAAGCATCACTAACAATGCCGACAACGACTACAAAAAAATCATGTGTGTGTGTGTGTGTGTGTGTGTGTGTATGTGTGTGTGTGTGTGTGTGTGTGTGTGTCTGTGTCTGTGTCTGTGTGTGTGTGTATGTGTGTGTGTGTGTATGTGTGTGTGTGTGTGTGGTAGGGGATGGAGTATTTGTCTTGTATGCCTTTAGTAAGACCATAACTCACCAGACTATAAAAGAAGCACCTGCAGCAGCAGCAGCAGCAGCAAGAACAACAAAGAAACTCGATTTTGAGACATCTTTAACTGAGGAGTGTTCACATCACTTTGGTTTATAATGACCCAATACAAAGCCATTGCTTGCCATTACTTGCTATTAATATTTCATTTATCCCTTTTCATCTTTTGTTCTCTCTGATTAAAACTAAACTGATACACCAAGATTCCAGCATTCTTTGGTAAGACACGCTACGCACTCTTGTAAATTGTAACTAATATGAAATAAATAATATATAACGGCATTTATTTGGAACCTATCCCTGAACATTAGAAACGCACATTATACAACAAGAACATACCATCATTAATCTTAATTATAAATCTTCATTATATGCATTAGTCAACAAATACCTTGGCATATGTTTTAATCTAGGAAATTAATATTATATTACACATACAATATCAGTAAATAATAAAAATATTTCACAGATGCGGCTCTGAAGCTATCAAATAGACTATTGTGAACATGTAAATTAACAAAAACATCAATACACTGGTCAACAATGGCTAACAAAATGGTAAACAATACAGGAACGGTGCATGTCATTATGGTTGAGAATTGTTATGTGTTACCAGAGTTGCATTAAAAAGTGTATTGAATCGCAGTTGCAAACAACAAGATCATAGACGTAGATTTTATGCTCCTGCAACATGTTGTCGACAATAGAGCAGCCATCTTGCCGTCATATCATTAAGACAATGTTTGTCAGCAGTAGAACTAACATTTATAGAGAAGAACACTCGTCATTTGATTGTACTAGAGTTGGGGAGCTACGGTGGCTTTATGGTGTCATTCATTTTTAGATCCGCCTCTCTGTACATTGAAATGCACGAACAATCTGGTAGATGCTAGTACGGACTAGTAGATACTAGACAGCATGCAGTGCAAATTACGACTAGAGCGGACCCAGCTGAATGTACACCTATATGATATTGTGGCGATATAAAATCAACCTGAATGCCTCTTCTCTACTGCGATCGTATAAAAAATCCACACCCATTTTCATATGCAAAATATATTGGTTCATTTATTCAGTTGGCGCAGTGTGTGTGTGTGTGTGTGTGTGTGTGTGTGTGTGTGTGTGTGTGTGTGTGTGTGTGGTGTGTGTGTGTGTGTGTGTGTGTGTGTGGTGTGTGTGTGTGTGTGTGTGTGTGTGTGTGTGTGTGTGTGTGTGTGTGTGTGTGTGTGTGTGTGTGTGTTTATAAGCTAAGTGAGTAATTTTCTTATTTTGTGCCATCATAAAGATTATTTTAATTACACATGAACACCTCAGTTACAGTTATGCTTTCATTTTTTAACCTTTTTCCTACCAGGAAGGTTTAAAAAATAGTCTAGCTAAATACTTATATTTATGCAAAATAAGTGTCACTAAAAGTTATTTAATTTACACGTCTCTCTCGAATTCAAATGATAAAAAAAGAAAGTATGTTTAAGAATATTTTAAAAACTATCACTTGCATTGATAACAATAATTTCGCTACTGTTTGGAGAATGTCATTTCGGGGGGGGGGGGGGGGGGGGGGGGGGTTCTAAGGGAAAAAACTGGTATTCCACGTTCACCAGTGAATCAAATAGCAGCAAAATATGTAAGTAGCCGACGAATACACTGGTGCGGACAACAAGGAAATTTATGCCACAAGATGATGCTAACTTTAAACGGAGAAATAAATAACGTATAAAAACAATATTGAAATTCATGCAAAAGTGACCAAATTCGCTTTTTTCTTTTCATGACCCGTTCGAACCACCATATTCCCGCATAATATTGTTTTATGCCATTATTTTCTATAGGTTTAGCAGGCGGATAATTGTTAGATCACTCAAGTCTTCATTCCGGACAAGATGTTACCGACGGCCGGTTAATTATTACTGTAATGGTCCTATCATTGACTCCGCAATCTATACCAGTCTCCCACTGTTTTCCTTGATGCAGTATGAATTATATTTTTATTGCCCATTTATGTCATGGTAACAGGTTGAGTTCTAGTGTCTGGAGCGGTTACAAAATGCGATGACAATTCTCATGTGTCCAGATCAATTTCTTCATGATTAAATCTTTTAATGACACCCTTTCATCAGTTCGCAATTGTGAGCATCATCATACTGATAATTATTCAATTCGCACAGAAATAGGAGACTATTTCACGCAGATACAGTCTCCTTGAATAGAAGCGAGGGCAAACAGATTCGTTTGAGAACAAAATAAAACATGCGCACTTATCTTTATATTGTTTACAAGGAATGGAACAGCACGTTCATTCAGATTTGTACACACATCTTAGAAAACTTATAAAACATAAAAAGCAATTTGATCAGAGCAGTGAAAGAGAGAAGTGAGAACAATTTATTTACCTTTGTTTCTTTTTTCTCGACACGAACGTAGAAATGCGTGCTTGTGTGTTAAAGTTACATACACTCAGCTGTAGTTATGAACATTTTCATTCGGATACAAGTCAAGAGGAGTATAATATGGCATAATGGAAATAGATATCCCATAATAAAGACATAAATAATGGAAATAGATATCCCATAATAAAGACATAAATAATGGAAATAGATATCCCATAATAAAGACATAAATAATGGAAATAGATATCCCATAATAAAGACATAAATAATGGAAAAAGATATACCATAATAAAGACATAAATAATGGAAAAATAGATATCCCATAATAAAGACATAAATAATGGAAACAGATATCCCATAATAAAGACATAAATAATGGAAATAGATATCCCATAATAAAGACATAAATAATGGAAATAGATATCCCATAATAAAGACATAAATAATGAAGACATGCCATACTGAAGCAAAATATCCCATAATGAGGCAAAACGTGCCGCAAAATAGCAAAATTATTCCCATGGAGCAAAACATGTCACAATGAAGCAAAAATATTTCATGCAGCAAAACATGTCACAATGAAGCAAAAATATTCCATGCAGCAAAACATGTCACAGTGAAGCAAAAATAGTTCATGCAGCAAAACATGTCACAGTGAAGCAAAAATATTTCATGCTGCAAAACATGTCACAGTGAAGCAAAAATATTTCATGCAGCAAAACATGTCACAATAAGGCAAAAATATTTCATGCAGCAAAACATGTCACAGTGAAGCAAAAATATTTCATGCAGCAAAACATGTCACAGTGAAGCAAAAATATTTCATGCAGCAAAACATGTCACAATGAAGCAAAAATATTTCATGCAGCAAAACATGTCACAATGAAGCAAAAATATTTCATGCAGCAAAACATGTCACAGTGAAGCAAAAATATTTCATGCTGCAAAACATGTCACAGTGAAGCAAAAATATTTCATGCAGCAAAACATGTCACAATGAAGCAAAAATATTTCATGCAGCAAAACATGTCACAGTGAAGCAAAAATATTTCATGCAGCAAAACATGTCACAATGAAGCAAAAATATTTCATGCAGCAAAACATGTCACAGTAAAGCAAAAATATTTCATGCAGCAAAACATGTCACAATGAAGCAAAAATATTTCATGCAGCAAAACATGTCACAATGAAGCAAAAATATTTCATGCAGCAAAACATGTCACAGTGAAGCAAAAATATTTCATGCAGCAAAACATGTCACAATGAAGCAAAAATATTCCAAACATGTCACAATGAAGCAAAAATATTCCATGCAGCAAAACATGTCACAATGAAGCAAAAATATTCCATGCAGCAAAATATGTCACAATGAAGCAAAAATATTCCCATGGAGCAAAATATGTCACAATGAAGCAAACATATTTCATGATAAACATATAAACATATAAACATATAAAATTCATAAATAAAATACATGTAAATAAGCAAGAAAATATAAGCATAAATGAATAAATTAAACAAATAAATTAATTTTTTGCAGGGTCTCCGTTGTTGCCAATGCCTGGAGCGTTTACATTCCTGAGTCAGATGCGGGGAAAGCCCCGTCGAGGGATGTTGAGAAGGGCTGTGTTCTCAGATATGCAGAGGAAGGGGCTGGAGAAAATGTTCCAGAAACAGAAATACATCAGCAAGCCCGATCGCAAGAAACTGGCAGCCAAGCTGGGACTCAAAGACTCACAGGTAAGCAAGCAAGCAACAGCAGTAGCAGAAGCAGAAACAAGAACAACCAACGAAACAAAATTTCCCCAAATAACACATGTTTTTGATGAGCGAAGCGTTTAAGGCAAAATAAAACACGTGTCCCTTGTTGGATTAAAGGAACATTGACTTTTAAATCAATATAAAACTGTGTGATATATTACTGGGTGAGGGGGTACATGTACATGATGGGGTATCCAGGGAATTCGTCACCCCGATCGGCGGGATCAATGACAATAACCCCTGATACATTAATGTTGTAGTTAGAGCTTGACAACTTAATAACGTACTCACCCTAAAAAATCAATAATTGATAAATAAAAAAATAATATATTATTCGTCCAGGTTGCTGTGAACTTTGGTCTCTAGTTCTTGATAAGACTTATTTTTCAAGAAAAATATCCGTTGGAAATTTAGAAAAACATAACAATAAATTTAAAAGAGCGATAATTATTAACCTTAAAAAAAAGAAAGAAAACAAGAACATAACCTGAGGTCACATTTCAACAAAAAAGGCACTTGGTCAAACTTCTAGAGTATTTTAAAAGGCAAAAGTTTGATGTAAGAATTGGCTGTGGCTCTGTTTGGTTACTTTATAGAGACAGCATAAATGAAGAGCGAATTATTCCAAGATCAAACTGAAACAAGTATAAATTCTGGATTATTAATCTATACCGCATTCTTGGCTCGTTTCTTGCGTCCTAATTTCAATTTATAACGCCTCGAATACACAAAAACAGTGCCATACGACCGGGAAGGAACCATTTAACTCAATAAATTTCCCCATCGGCTTCTTCTTGCTAATTGCCCGTCATTTGCAGTGAATCTATTTGTCGCCAAATTTATTAATATCGGCTGCGCTCGATTCAATCGCTCTATAGGCCGCGGGAGTACTTGATTAAATGGCAACATCTGTATCTGACATGTTCTTGAAATTCTCCACAGTGTCCTTATCTAAGTGGGAATTACTCAGTTTATTCTGTTCCATAATTGTACTGTAATCGCTAGTTTATATCACATCATGTCTTCAAGCAGATCCTATTAGTATTTCTGAATGTTTTATTTGGTTTCAAGGACGGCCTCGAGAGATGACAGAAAGTCGCCTCGATGCGTGTGACTGACGTACAATGGTGCTGCTTGCGTTTGGTGGAGGCTTATTCAAATGATAAAGATTATTGTCGACTTAAGTTCTGGCCTTCATTCAGTGCCGAGAAGAAACGATGTGTATATTATTTTGCGTTCGTCGCTTTGTTTCAATAACAACAGCGCTTGCTTTACTAATACTGACAAACAGTATCGGCATTATAAACTGTGCCCCTTTTCAATGTAAAATGATTATTCGCGACATGTTTCATATGGTTATGTTTATACATGTCAACCCTAACAAATGCGTATGCAATTAATTCAGACATTAAGAGAAAAATGTGAGAAATGCATATATCTATTAAAGAAAAGAGAACACAAAGCTACTTCTTGTTGGATTCCGAGCGTTTAGGTCGCTGTAAAAACGCACAAAATAGCAGCTCGTTGTTGTGGCTCTACGATTGTTTTTCATGCAACTTACATGTTTATTATAACTGTTTAATATTGAGTTTTCCCGCTGCAGGTAAAAATCTGGTTCCAAAACCGACGAATGAAATGGCGAAATTCAAAGGAGCGGGAACTGCTATCAACCGGAGGTTCGAGAGACAACACCCTTCCGAACAAAAACAATCCGAACCCTGACCTAAGTGACGTTACAGTCAACAATTCCAGTGACATCGAGGAACCCGCGTCCGAGGCTGAGTTTCAGAATACGGATATTACCGAAAGTCCAGTTGGCTCTCCCGAAAATAATGTTTATGCACACGTACCAGTGACGTCACCAGAAATGTACCGCCAAATTGATGACGCAGATGATATCGATTCGCCACCTGAAAGTTGTGACGATGAAGAAATAGACGTGTCGTAAATTCGAGTACTCGAACATTCGATTCGCTCTTGCTGATGTATTAACCCTGAAATACCCCCCAAAACTCGCGTTTAAATAAGCTGAACATATTTGAGGCCTAAAGTACTTTTAATAGATCTAGTTTTTTTCATCTTTGTGCTCGACAGTCATGGTTAAGAGTCTGACATACACGATTCATTTTTTTATTCGAAAGTTAGTGTTTTGACGCACATGTATACGCATGTACAAAATTAGCAAGTGACAATCTTACTTCGATAATGCAACGTGCACATGTTTACACACTTTTGTGCAAGTGATTTCGGAATGTTTATAATGAATTCTAACCTTCTTCCGGAAGAAGAAACGAAATGACCTTTGATTTGCTTGCCTACTTCCGGAAGAAGAAACGAAATGACCTTTGATTTGCTGTTAATTAGCTGTTTACAACTTACGTTACATTGTCTGTGCGTTGGGCGTCAGCTTAATCCAATTAATAACATTTTGCAAATTGTGTTGGGTTTGTTTATTTTCGTCGCTCAAAAGCGACTTGCGATATACGACGGTATTCCATTTCTGTATTGTTCTTCCATATGTTTGTTTAGTGGTTGTAAATATAATTATGCGACGTGTCCTTTATAATATTATTTTGAAATGTGCAATCGTATTATGTTGATTCAGATACTCTAAGTTATGAACACTTTGACAATAAAATAATGATCATTAAATGTTTGTTTTTTCATGTATCTATTTATAACGGTTTATCTTTTTTTGAATTATTCTATTTATCTATTATAATTTCCACTTTAAATTCCGCCCCATTTACGATTACATAATATTATGGTTATATAGAAATTCTATTAAGACATGAATAAACAATTGACAATAAGATATGCGCGAAGCTTATGTTTAAAGAAACAGCTTTAATAAAGCCATAATATGTCCGGAAAGAAAGTGCAATTTGTATAAAACGATTCGAAGCAAAAATTCATGGCTCAGTAGACAGACCAACAAAATAGCAATTGTCCATTAATTTGGTCCGTTCTTACTCCAAATAAACTGAAACACGCCGGTTGAAAACTGTCCAAATCATAACATAGGTAAGCCGGTCGCGGATACACAATACAAGCGTGTATCATTTAATACACAAGCGCTTTTAAGTCAAGAAGTCTGGGGTTAGAATCCTACAAAACATTTATTTATTTTTTTGCCTTTATTACATCTTTCTTTCTTTTTTATATTAAAGTAACTGAATTTTAACTACGAATTAGTTTTTAGTATTATTGAAAAACCACAGACAATTTCACATTGTTCTGCAGACGCGTAGCAGAAAACGCAGCTGCGTGCACATTGTTAAGAAAGAATAAAAACATACAGAGATTAAAAAGCTTAAACATCTGAAAAAATACCCACACTTTTATCCTAGTAGGGGTTAGGTGTAAGATTACAACTAGTACCCTGTAAAATTGCTAAATCGATTTAGTAACTTTTACTGTAGCTCCATTTATTTGGTATAGGACATTTGCATACTCTTATGTTTCGCATCAGAACTTCTGACTTCGGGACTTCAATCCATGGCCGCTTGAGTTTGAGTAGCTTCTTCGCTGGAAATAAAAAAAAACTCTATCGTGATAAAGAAGACCTACGATTCCTGTTATAGATATATATAAGTGTCTGTAACATAATATTGAATATAAAATCTAGTTATATATTGATACCGAAAAATTTCCAAAAGTCATTACGTGCGATATAGAAACACACGATTTTCCGAGTGAGCATGCCCATACCCCCCCCCCCCCCACCACCACCACCCCATCCCCCCTCCCCCACCCCCGAGCCATTAACGGCCACGAGGACACATCATAACAAGCATTGCTACGCTTTAAATTAAATAAACAAGCTTTAAAAAGGTAATACGCGAAACATGTATCGAATACTAGCATACTTAATATTTGCAGCGAATATAAACTATTAATGTATCTTGACCAAAGAAAGAGGAATGTCAATATCATCACTTCCCTCATTAATACAAGTATGTGCAGCAAAAATTGTTTTGACAAACGAATTGGAACCCAGCTTCACAAACTCATTAGCTTTAAGATAGAGCATATTTAGGGTTTAAACGCTTCAAAACTGGGGCTTGATGGTTCGAGTCCCGGTATGGTCACGAATGGTCATCTTGTCTTCTATCTACTTGTACACTTTGACAATTATTTCTGCGTCACTGTACCAGATAAAGGACACGTGTATATATATTTTTATTTTTGTAAACGATTTTTGATTGTATTGTTTGTGCTAAATTTGACTATAAATTCGTAACCTGGTATATTAAAAGTCTAAAAAAATCAAAACCATATGGTGAAAGTATTTTAATTTTGCTGCATCTACCAAAATACTTTATAGAGCATTTTGGACAACTCTGATATTAACCTCGTGCCTATGCAATAAAGACAGTAAGCAAACAATTTGGGAAAATCAGTTTTAAACATGTTGTGTTTGTAAACAATTACATATTTGGGATAATTTGAGTCAAACCAGTCAAGTAACAGGATTTCTTATGTTTATATCTTGTTTCCAAATGATACTCAATAGCAAAATACTTCTCCAAAAGAGGATGCAACATAATATTTGGAGTTTTTTTAAATCTAAGGAAGATGCACCTTCAAAAGTGGTATCCGGACAGCTTGAACCAAAATATTTTGTCCCAAATAACCAAATAAGTCATTGTTACTTACAAAGGTCCTGCAAAATGCTGCTCATTGATGCCCTAGATCAGTGTGAACAGTGAAACATAAATCCACTTCTCATTGCAAAAGGTATTTCCTATCTGAGCAACGCTGAAGAGATAGCTATTTTATACTTAAAAAAACCACGTGAAAACTTACTTTTGAGATTACGTTACATTGTCGTCCGGGTATTCCGCTCTGACGTCGATATCTATTTTTAGCAGATATTACTATCGTAATTATTTAAAGATTTAGAATAAATGAATTTTTAGAGTGTTTTTTTTTTTTAATAGCGACTGGTACTGTTTAACAAAAAAGGTAGTGTTCAAAACCATATTTACTTATACTAAAGTATGACTGTATGCTACATTCTCCAAAGCAGTGGTGACGTATTGTTACATATACTTGATAGAGGAAAACTGTCGAATACCACCTTAAATACCAATTTTAGAAGACAAAATTATTCATAAATTCAAAACTGGATGGAAAATTTATCAAAATTTAGAATACACGTCTACATTAAAGTATACAACTAATCCGTTGTGCTGACTGTCTATATATTTTCTATTACACTTGCTTTACCTTAATGTTAAAACGGAAAATATTAGTTATGAATTTACATAGGAGTTTGTTTATTGTTTGCTTTGTTTCTTTGGTAAATCGTTTCACTGATGACATTTCAGTTATCTGGAGGCAGTTTCCACATGAAGCGAGTAGTGTGCTGCCATCACTATGTATAGCTTGCAGTGAACACCTGGCATGATGCCGCGCGATAACACATTATCCGTGTAAGGTCTTTAGCCACTATCTTACCTGAATAATCGAAAAATTACATGCATTCGATTCCCGTGTTCACATATCTATCCATATACATTATATGCATAGCCTTTTTATAGTTTGTTTTCCTATTCCGAAACGCTTATAGCTTAGATAATGGAACGTCTAATAAAGCACTTAGTTTCATTCAATTGTGAGCAAAAGTAAAATTTTCGCTTCCTGGTTGGACAAAATGAGTTGTTTTGGGCAGTTCGTGATATACATCAACAGCTGACTGTCAGGTTAGCTACGGTCAGAATAGTAATAAAGTTGTCAAGAATGCATGTTACTATGATCGCATAGACATAATTGACCAAGAATTTTTATTCATATTACTATTAATATAGAATGGGTCAACGCCATCTGTTAAGTTCGATGTTTTCTGCAATAACTCAAATAAATGAGTTTAAAACTATTCAAAGAAGCCAATCTTGCATTTGTTGACGATGTCAAATATCACTAATATGCCCAATCCCGGAACATATCAAGGGAGAGAAAAAAGAATGAAGTGATTATTATACTTGGTCATCAAAGTGTTCAATGTATAGCGTGGACAAATGACGAAATTCTTTTGAAGGGGAAAATAAATTCAAATAAGCGATGCCTCGAAATCGTCCAAAAGCCAACGCTAGCTGTCTAATGGTATTTTGATGGGAGCTCGAGACCACGTTAGTTGACCACTGACCAACCAAGGGTCACGTGGGGTTAAGACGGGTCACGTGGGTCTTAGTAAGGTCTCGTGACCCATTTCATTGCGCCAACTATCAACATACAAATAGCCGAAACCAAGGGGCGTCATGCGGTCTACGGGCGTTTGTGAGAATTAGGGTTTATTAAAAATGAGATTATGATGATCAAGAGGGTGGGTGGGGGGGGGGGGGGGCGGGGGGGGGGGTGGAGAAGGAGGTGGGGGAGGAGGAGCAAGAGCAAGAGCAGTAGGAGGACAATTATGAGGAAAAAAGAAGAGGAAGAGGAAAGGAGGGCAAGGAGGGTACGATAAAAAGATGGAGGAAGATGATGATGATGATCAAGGTGATGAGGAGGAGGAAGAACACGATAAGGAGAATGAAAAACAATAAGAAAAAGAGATCGAGGGTACGATTATGATGAGAATGGTGGTGATAAGGAAGAAGAGAAATAGAAGGATATGATGATGACGACGAGAGAGAGGAGAAGGGAGATGGTGACGACGAGAAGGAGGGTTCGATGATTATGTAGATGATGACGAGGAGTATGAGGAGTCCGATGTGGAGGACGATAAGAAGGAGGTGATATTTTCATTCTAAGCAGATATATAACTGCCCTCACTGTTATAACACTTGCCACCACACAAAGAGAGCCATTTTATCATAAACCGCGTTAAATAGTTTCTGAACTAGCTAGAAGTATGTTTGTGTCGGGAGTTTATCCTGCAACATCCCGACCGGCTCTAGTGACTCACAAACTTATAATGGTTATAGACTGTGGGTTCGGCACTCTAACAGTTAAGGTCTGTCTTAATAACAATGATGTCAGTTTTCACATTGCTCGACAACTCGTTAATTTACTCTATCAAGTTATTTAACTTCCTGTTATAATTTCATATGTATACATTCTATTTTTTCGAAGCGCATGTAATTTGATGTACACATCTTAATAGGAAATACAGTTTTGTTCTGATCCGTTCTTGTTGATAAACATATCGAATGTTATTTGGCCCAGCTCGTCCTGACAGAAGACAGAAACACAGACACAATACACGACATTCTTTAAAAACACACCTACCCTCACATGATTAGATCGGGTCTCAGTTGGGTCGAAAATGTCGGCAGATCTCCTAATTGACTGGCTGTACGCCGGTGGTTCTACCCAGACACTTATTAGAGGTTTCCCGGTTGACAAGCGATACGCCGGTGGTTCTACCCAGACATTTGTAAGAGGTTCACCGGTTGACAAGCGATACGCCGGTGATTCTACCCAGACATTTATTAGAGGTTTCCCGGTTGACAAGCGATACGCCAGTGGTTCTACCCAGACATTTATAAGAGGTTCACCGGTTGACAAGCGATACGTCGGTGGTTCTACCCAGACATTTATTAGAGCTTTTCTAGTTGACGAGTGATGCACCTTTGGTTCTGCCCAGACATTTATTAGAGGTTTTCTAGTTGACGAGCGATACGCCGGTGGTTCTGCCCAGACATTTGTTAGAGGTTTTCTAGTTGACGAGCGGTACACCGTTGGTTCTGCCCAGACATTTATTAGAGGTTTTCTAGTTGACGAGCGATACGCCGGTGGTTCTGCCCAGACATTTATTAGAGGTTTTCTAGTTGACGAGCGATACGCCGGAGGTTCTACCCAGGCATTTATTAGAGGTTTTCTAGTTGACGAGCGATACGCCGGTGGTTCTGCCAAGACATTTATTAGAGGTTTTCTAGTTGACGAGCGATACGCCAGTGGTTCTGCCCAGACATTTGTTAGAGGTTTTCTAGTTGACGAGCGATACGCCGGTGGTTCTACCCAGGCATTTATTAGAGGTTTTCTAGTTGACGAGCGATACGCCGGTGGTTCTGCCAAGACATTTATTAGAGGTTTTCTAGTTGACGAGGGATACGCCGGTTGTTCTGCCGAGACATTTGTTAGAGGTTTTCTAGTTGACGAGCGATACGCCGGTGGTTCTACCCAGGCATTTGTTAGAGGTTTTCTAGTTGACGAGCGATACGCCGGTGGTTCTGCCCAGATATTTGTTAGAGGTTTTCTAATTGATATGCGTTACGCCGGTGGTTCTGCCCAGACATTTGTTAGAGGTTTTCTAGTTGACGAGCGATACGCCGGTGGTTCTGCCAAGACATTTGTTAGAGTTTTTCTAATTGATATGCGTTACGCCGGTGGTTCTGCCCAGACATTTGTTAGAGGTTTTCTAGTTGACGAGCGATACGCCGGTGGTTCTGCCAAGACATTTATTAGAGGTTTTCTAATTGATATGCGTTACGCCGGTGGTTCTGCCCAGACATTTGTTAGAGGTTTTCTAGTTGACGAGCGATACGCCGGTGGTTCTACCCAGGCATTTATTAGAGGTTTTCTAGTTGACGAGCGATACGCCGGTGGTTCTGCCAAGACATTTATCAGAGGTTTTCTAGTTGACGAGCGATACGCCGGTGGTTCTGCCCAGACATTTGTTAGAGGTTTTCTAGTTGACGAGCGATACGCCGGTGGTTCTACCCAGGCATTTGTTAGAGGTTTTCTAGTTGACGAGTGATACGCCGGTGGTTCTGCCCAGACATTTGTTAGAGGTTTTCTAATTGATATGCGTTACGCCGGTGGTTCTATCCAGACATGTGTTAGAGGTTTGCCGGTTGGCATTTGTCTGGGGTCTTTCTCGACCAATAATAGCTGGACGTTGATATAATGGTCATAATTGTGTCGCTGCGATTTATTTAAAAAAAAGTCGGCCCAGCATCATCAAAGGACTGGTTGTTCGGTGACCAGTCGAGCTGTATTATGTGTTGTGGCAATGATCGATGGTGATAAGTTGGGCACAGTAGTCCTGTAAACACCCTTGGTCCAAAACGATCGGACAGTGTCACGAAATATAATAATTTGTCACGACTACTGCAATAACATCACAGAGTTGTTGGTTTTTTGTCGTCGTTAAAAAATGTTTTAAGACGATCATGGAAGTTATGGGGATAAAGTTTGATTGGTGGCTTTTTATTGTTTCTTTTCTTTTTGGAATCAATGATTAAACCAAAATAAGGAGGGGTAAGAGAATGGCAGAAAAAGAAGAAAGGAAAGGCAGAGAGAAGGGAGGAGGACGGGGAGAGGGAGGAGAAGGAGGGGGGGAGGGAAGAAGCGGAAGGGGAAAATGGAAAATAGAGAATAAGCATAAGGAGTAGGAGGAGGAGGGAGGAGGAGGAGGAGGTAGGATGAGGAGGAGGAGGAGGAGGAGGAGGAGGAGGAGGAGGAGGAGGAGGAGGAGGAGGAGGAGGGGTAGGAGGAGTAGTAGGAGTAGCAGCAGCAGGAGGAAAACGGGACGAACAGGACGACTACTACTACTACGACTACGACTACGACTATACTACTACTATTACTTACTACTACTACTACGACTATAATACTACTATACTATACTATTACTACTACTACTACTCTACTACTCTACTACTACTACTACTACTACTACCTACTACTACTACTACTACTAATAATAATAATAATAATAATAATAAAAAAATAATAATAATTCTACTAATACTACTACTTCTACTACTACTGTATAATTATTCTTAGTATTAATATTATCATCATTATTGTCATAATTATCATTATATTTAGCATTGTCGGTAACTTAAAGATGCGATGTGACAAAAATGCAATTTTTGTCTTCCTGCGTTTTTTGTTTGTTTTGTTTGTGTTGTTTTGTTTGTGTGTTTGTTGTTGTTGTTGTTGTTGTTGTTGTTGTGCGTGTGTGTGTGTTTGTGTGTGTGTGCGTGCGTGCGTGCGTGCGTGAGTGCGTGCGTGCGTGCGTGCGTGCGTGTGTGTGTGTGTTTCAAATTCTTTCCGGTAAAATTGAAATTTAATCACATATGGCAAATTCTTGAACACTATTAGAACATGACAAAATTCTTCACAATCCATATACAACGACAACAAAAAGCACATTTTGGTACAAATTTAGTATGTTTCAACATTCACAACCGCAAATATTTTTTTATCTAAACACACAATAAAGGCCATGTTCGAACATTTTTCCGCTTCAGCATAAAAGTTTCTGCCGATTGGGACTGAACTTATGCGGTCTGGGCAGAAGACTTAGTTATTCTGCGACTAATTACTCCGGCACGGGCGGCACCCTAACGTGAATGCGATGTCAAAAAAGCAGATGAGTAGAACCAGCATCCATGTGTTAAGTGTCGGAGAATCTTTAGAACCTTTTCTAACAAGACCACATTAGCTACATTTATTTCTTTTCTGAAAATATCTTTAGTAGTTACAGGGTGAAGAATGAGCCACCCCTTAACCCACTGTGAGCGTATCAGGATTTAGATCAGCCTTTGGCTAATAGCGACGATCCCGATAAGCCAGCTCCCGCTAGGAACTGTCTGAAAAGGATCTGTACTACATGTATTGGCTATTTAACTGTTTGTGGATGTATCCTGTTTCTTTAAACAATGTTGTTACCAAAAAAAATATGCAACTGAAATTACTGAAAATTAGTGTAAGTATAATCGGTAACAAATGTAGCGGGTTTGGGACTTAGTTCACGTCTGCGTGAGACGTATGGCTTGATTGAAAACCGATCTGGCTGATGTGTCGTGTGTTAACAAATGATAATATTCTTCACGCCAAATATTCAAAATATGAAATCAAAGGGGCTTTTCATATGACGACCTGAGTCCCCTCATTCTAGCAGTTGGTCATCATTAGGGTCCAATGGGCCCCAAGAGCCCTCCAAACTCAGCAGACGACACGCGGTAAAGACCGACACCTTTAATTAGTCCTCCCGCCTATTCGTTTGCACGTTCGTCTGCAGAAATAATATTATCACTAACCCTTTGTAAAACCATGGTCATTATCCTTCTGTAGTCCTAGCTCTAAGCGGAACGTAGTTTTATTAATTTCGGGTGGCCGAAAAATGTAAATAAACACTTGGCAAATTTAACAGATGAGTATTTTAGTAAAATACCGCAAATTTGCACAGTGCTTAACAAACGATTATCGTCATTATCTGAGACGATGAATATGCGGCACGTGCAAGGTTGGTGGACTCGATTCATCTGTTTTATTAAACGTATCTATTTCTTCTTGACAAAATAAAAGAATTTACTTGAGAGCGGCAATTATGTGACGACGGTTGTAGAAGTGCAAAATCACGATGCTTATTTAGCATAAAGACACGAGCCAGATATTTAAGATCCACGGCCAACATACGCGCGTTTTTTCCAGTTCTCATTCAATGTTAAAGTATAAATAAACGTGTTTTAAATGTACTGAGTCTTTTCGCACATTTTCTTTTTCAAATATGTTTTGATATATTTTAATGAATACATATTTTTACAATACCATTAACTATCTTTTGCGTATTTAAATTAAAATGATTTAATATTTGAGTTTAATAAAATTTATAGAATCTACAAAGTTAATATCAAGTTGGTTGTATATTTGAACAGCTCTGAACTGTATCGTTGTTTTATTCATTTAGTTTAAAGAAGTTTAATTAAAACCCTGAGTTGGATACTTTAAGAGGAAAAAACAAACAAACAAACTTTTTAACATTTCTAAAGGTTTTTATACCACGTGTGTTCGAGAGAGTGTGGCTAATTTTAAAGATAAACATATATGAAAAGTGTGAATTTTATTGATAGTAAGCAAACACTTTAAAAAGTTTGTAAGCCCGTTTTGTGTTCTCCAGTCTCATCTGGCCATCGCTATAATGGTAAAAGTAATCCTTTAGCCATTCCCGTTAACTGTTCAATGAGCGTCCTTTAACTAAGATTGTGTTTACATTATTAAGCGCTTCTATGAGGCAGAATTTCTCGGACAATATATATGTACATTGTGGCTTAAGAATAACTAGACCGTGGTGTTAATACCCCCAAAAAAGATTTAATTACGTTCAAAACCCTTTGATAATATTGACACGCCGTTTGATATTATTACGAGCAATGCTAATAAAATCGCGTTGCTAACATAAAGGCAAGATTTTATTGTAAACCGGTACCCTTTTGTAATGTAAGTTCAATCCAAAATCGTACAAGCAAACCCCCGGTTGTCTATTGCAGTTGTATTCGTTTTGGTTAATTCTTTGACCAAACAGGCGACTATGGGACCCTATATAAGTGGTGATAATACCATTTGATTAGAAAAATATTGTCCATGTAAGTCGGGTCCGGGTGGATACTTGAATATCCTCATTAATGCGAATAATTAGTGAACGGCTGGTATAAATTAAGTGGTAGATTTGTAAATACAAGGTTCTATTTCATAAAGATATCCATCCGCGGTTTGTGTTTTCACACGAAACAACAACAACAGAGTAGTTTTATTTCAACATTAGGCAAGATTGTTATAACGGTAATTGTAAAATATTGGAGTGTTAACTCGAAGAATAGAATTAGACCAGAGCGGCAATTGTGCAGGTGGCCAAAACGTGGCCTACTAAGGTTATGATATTTTTGTCAAAATAAGTACTTCAACTTTTCACTAATTGGAGAGAAACTATTGCAATATATACTAACGTATTAAACAATTTCTACAGAGTGGTTTACTGTTTGAAGAACAGAGATGTATAAAAGTTTATATTTGGACTTAAAGGCAAAGCTACGTGAGATAGCATCATTTACAATCATATATGAAGAAACAAACTTTACATTTGTACTACACTAAAAAGGATTTTATATATTGGTTTCATGTTTAATAACTACACCGATTGTCTTATACACTTCTTCTGCTGATACGCACTGCTGTTTTTTTAATGTGATAAAATGTCTTTCCGCCTCTGTGATGCACCAATGGTGCAGAAAACATTTATAACCTATTTCGTCTTTGTACTATTAAAATATTGTTGATGGTCTGGTGTTAAGTATATTGAACCGACATAATTATAGCCATGTTAGTGACGTCAAGCTCTTATTGGGGAAGGAAGCCGCTGGACAAATGTCTTGGTTACCGACGCAAAGCATGTCAGCTTCAAGACCTTCATTCGTGTAAGTTTTCGTCCCGATCGGTACTCGTACCTAGGCAGCAAAGAGCTAAGGGGTTACGAGTAGGTTACTTTAACCCCATTTGATGTGACGAGAAGTGAAACCATCAGTCCAGGTGTTTTTGTGTGATATTCTAACCACACGGATGAGTTTGTCCTGGAGGCAAACTTGTTGTTGACATTAAGTGAAGTGAAGATAGTCGTGGGCTAAATCGTGTCATTGTTAGCAATGTTTTCTTTGCACAAGCAGCTTCATTCAGTACACCAACACCGCATTCTTGTATGTATGCGTATTTACTTTTTCGATGAAATTAACACCTCAATTCGCTTCCTGGGTAAATCCGATCCCAGAGTTAACGGGCTTAGTCAACACTTCACGTTGTCAAGTGGACCTCTGAATCACAAGACTGACCAGTATGTTTCTAAACTGACCGCTACTTGAATTCCACGTTCAAACGGACCGCCGGTTCCGAAACAGGTAAACGCGTATTAATATCTTATGCTAATAAAATAAACGATTTCCTTTCTACAAAATATCCTGCGGCAAAGTGTTGTCTGCTAATTCGATCGTACATAAAATGAACGTTTGTCGATTTAGTGAAGATATCTTAAGCATTAATGTAAATTAAGCTAATGGGAGATTTATGTCTATTTTGAATCGTATTGAATTCAAACATTTGGGAATTCATCCGCGGAAAGTAGTCCCTTTGTTAGTAAGCATTGTGAGACAATAATAAATATCAGGAGTCGATTGTATTAAATGAGACGTAAAGTACTTTCTTAAGATGACCACAAGATATGCAAGAACTCGCAAGATACCTGTATAAACTGCCTGGGAATAAATTGTCCTGTTTGTTTTACCAGGGTAGCGATTCCCACCGAATGTGTCTTCAATGTACGAATTGTAAGCGCCGAGCGGACTGGGATGAAACAGATTAACCAGTTTCTACTATTTGATAAAATTACGTTTTAATCTTTTTTATTCACATATTAAATATGAAGTATTTGTTATGTTAAAGCAAACAAATAGTAGATGCCAGTTGACGTATAATTGCAGCTATTTACTTTATTCGCTTTTGGTTTTGAAAACCTTGTGCCGGTGTTTTTGCTGATACAATTATTTGGTGCCTAAATCGTTTATTGCTTGTTATTATTGTTATTATTATTATTATTATTATTATTATTATTATTATTATTATTATTATTTGATTGTGTAGCTTTGCTGCTTTGCTTTAGTTTCATATACTTAATCCTTTTACGTTTGTGTAATAAATTTGTTACGCTTTAGTGATTATAATGATTATGATCATCATGATAATTATGACGCTGCTGCTACTGCTGCTAATGATTATATCGATGTTGATGTTGTTGTTGTTGTTATTGATGTGTTGTTGTTGTTATTGATGATGATGATGATGATGATGATGATGATGATGATGATGATGATGATGATGATGATGATGCGATGATGATTGTCCCTGACCATACCACATGGTCAGAACACACCTCAAATTGTAAATATTTGTTTTATATGTTGTGCATTCACTCTTGGGAGATTATAGTCAAATAATTAACGGTGCTCCAAATAATCCCTTTTGATGTGAACGCGTATTTAAATATATATCAAAGAGTGCCGACACCTTACTAGCCTACTAATCCGTACTCCCAAATAGAACTATGATCACTCTTTATTTTCCAGAGTACACCTTTCACAGGAAATCGTTTAAATACTCGGGTATATTAAGAAATAAGTCGTTTCTTGCCCAAAGCAAAATATGTTATAAATACTCAAAAATGCGAATACTAGAAAAGAGAAAATTGTTAACGTGATCATGTGTCTCTTAAGTCTTATTTTCATTAAGTGTTCAATTTGACATAAAATAGTAACCGAAAATGAAAAAAGTTCACTATGGGTTATGGTTACTTATTTTTCTTATTTTTCTCTTTCTTGTTGTTGGTGTTGTTTGTATGTTTTTGTTTGTTTTTGTTGTTTTGTTTTTTGCAGAGCCCACGCACACTGAACTGAATATCTAGGAAGACACACAGCATGCCCGCTTAAATGCTCTAATACCGCTTTGATCGTAAAAAAAGAGAAAACTTCTGATTCCGGGTGAGAAGGCTATAGATCCATTTGGACCACGTGTATACATACCATTTACATGACAAAACAATACGAACGAACAGAATGTTTTTAAAGTGAACTTAGATTTGAATTTATTGCACGATATTCAAATAAATAACATTAAAATACAGTATCATTCTGTAGCCGGGAGATAGGGAGAGAATGTAGTAAGGGGTCCGGTTAGCTCAGTCGGTAGAGCATTCGCCCTGTTAGCGAAGGGTCCCGGCTTCTAGTCCCGGACTGGCTGCACATTTTCTCCCTATGTTACAATGGCGCCCAACTTAAATGACCCGCGGTCGTTACGGTACAAGTGCTTGAGAAGTGCTTGTGAGTTCTATGTAGGGTTCATAGTCTGTGGAAATTCGAGGACGAATTTCAAGTTGCCCGGGGTGTATGTAGCCGGTCGATAGGGAGAGAATGTGTAAGCGGTCCCTAAGCTCAGTCGGTATAGCATTCGCCCTGTTAGCGAAGGGTCCCGGGATCGAGTCCCGGACTGGCTGCACATTTTTCTCCCTATGTTACAATTCATTTATAACATGTTCGTCCTAAGTCTGTGCTATAGTTATATCACTATTGTAGCATATTTTAACTACCTGGTAATTAACAGTTTTCTAAAAAAAAGAATCGGTTAAAGATAATATTTTCATGTATTTTGATTACTGCGCTTTCTTTTATATTACCAGAAAACTAACGGGAAAGTCTTATACGATTTTCATGAAAAGTGATCATTCAGTGCTGGCAAGAATATCCCACCATATCATGCCATTTAAGGAGCGTGTCTGGGCTAACACACATTCGCACGTGGGTACAGTTGCTTTGAAAAATTGACAAAGTAAATACGTCAAAAAGCGAATAAAAAACTCGCCTAACCCGCGTTATCTTAATCCGCGTATTTAAAGCTTTTTTTCCAAATTCTACCAATTCTCCCTACCTGACGTAATGCTGTCTCATTCTTCCCTAAGACAGTAATTTGTACTGAGGCAGTGAGAGTGCCACCTCCCTAACAGAATGCATCTACAGCCTTCTATGTAAAAAGAAAACCGGGTGTGTGTGTGTGGGGGGGGGGGGGGGGGCGGGATGCCCCAGACCCCACTAGGAAAAGAGCGTATACTCAAAAGTCGCATAGGCACGCCTCAGCCATTTGAAACAAAACAGTTCTTTGTTATGTCGACAAAAGTATCTCTATATATTTATTAGGGAATAAACAACTAAACCACAACGCTTTAGAAAATACATGTAATAACGTTGAAAACTCCATTTTCTAAATTTCCTTACCAAATGCCAAACTTAAACGAAACTAGGCGTATGTATTTTGCAAGTTTTGTTAATGTTGAACAAGTGTTAGTGTAACGACTTGCAAGTACAAATTTCTGAGATTATTTGTGACTAAGAACTGTTTCGGAGAATTTTGTGTCCAATGGAGTGTTTAATACTAAAAACTAAAGAGATTAATAATCTACTAGCTTAACATTATATATACAGTAATACTGGCATTTTTTATGTATATTTTAGTTGCCGAACCCTAAAAAAATGACATTGAATAAGTGGACACATTATTTAGATATTTAATATCCTAAAAAAAACGAGCATTGACTTGAAAACTTTGATCTACATGGCCTTACAATTTCATTTTCATTTGTAAACTTCTTACATCCAGACTAAAACTCCTTAAATTCATAACCTACGTTTTAATCGTTGCTTGTTTGGGAAAATTCATTCGTAAGAAACAAATAACCAGGTATGATGATTAGATCTAGCTGTTAGTCTTACAAATAAGACATCGCATGTTACATTTGTTAATTATAAACTCATATGCTGATATTTAAGTTTTTATTTTATGAAAAATTTATGATAAGACAAACCTAACGATCATTTGTATAGATCCTTAAGTAAGTTGGTTTGTATTTTATTAGATTCAACCCTGGTCCTTCACAAGCACGCCGTGCACGTATTTTATTTATAACGAGAATTTTTGGATCAGAATCTGTTTTACAGAGTAAGTATCAAATGTCTTAATTATATCAATTATTCGCCAGGAGTAAAATTTCAGTACTCTTTACCAAGGGAAACAACTCAATTTTAACTACTTATACACGACAGTGTAGAGTTATACTTCTTAGATACACATGTTGACAGCGCACTGGGCGCACCTTATGTTTACTTTTTTTTCTGCAGCACCCAAAGAAAACGCTGCCATACAGCGTGTAACTTCATTCGTGGATTTTGTCCATTTTTAAAGGGTAATAACAGAGCAGTCCAAACTGTGCACACAGCTGGCTGCTGATAAGAAATATTACTTCAAACTTTAAGTTGTTGTTATTCTTTTTATAAATCTAATGTAAATAAACGATCATAATTTATATCTTTTAAATGAAGTGCAATGAAAAGTACAACTATGGAACTATTGTGACAATAATAATAAAATATTATAATAAAAGGCAATTAAACGTATGTGTTTCTTTAGTGTAAATCTTTTATTTTCATTGACAATAAAACGTCAACGAGTCATTTTACATTAACATACATTAACGTATTAATAAACCAACTTTCTCTGACACATGAGCGTGAACCTTTGAACAAAAAAAGTCAACAAAAGGTTTTTAAGAGTTTTTAACAAACAGTAACCAAAATAAATAGATATCTATGATTTTGTGTTAGCGATTAAAATACTGCATAGTAGTAGGCCTTACCCTTATCGCCATGGTTGACTTGTGCGTCGGAGGCACATGTTATAATTTTGTTTTAAAGTGGTATATACTGATAAAACAATAAAACTTGCTCACAGCTGAAAGGAGGATCAATATAGTATATAGATCATGATGTATATTATTGTTCTTTGTTAAAACCAAACAGCAATAATTGTTTTGTTTTATTTAGATTCATTACTTTTGATAAAAAAAAATCACCTCTCAATCAAGAAATAGTGAAAATCGTAGTGCTGTAAAAACAATACGTATTCAAATGGAAAAAAAATCATGCAACAAATAGAAAACATGGAATAAATTAAAATGCATTGTTTAAACATGAAAACTCACAGAATAAACACACAGAATATTTAAAAAAAAACTAATAAGAAGCAATGGTAAGAAAATTATATTGAAACAATTAACTATTGAAAAATGTAAACAATGTGTCTAATATACACTTATGCTTTTTAACAAAATATAGATCTCAGAAATAGTCTCTGTTAAAAAAAATTCTATCATATCTCAAATATTGAAGTAGCATGCTAAATAAACAAATATTGAAAAAACCGTGTTGTTCAGCAACATTGCATAGACATCATTTTCTAACAATAGCCAAGACAACAAATATTAAGAGGAATAAAACCATTTGTTATGGGTTTTGTAATATATCATAACTAGGACAATTAAGCGAATATGACGATCAATAAAAAGATATACAATAATCTGGAATCGAGTATTGTCCTTCAATGTCCATGGGAAATTATGTTCCAGAAAACTATAATCAAGTACTTTTAATCTATTACCACCCATACATAATACTGATCACTAGCTAAAATTGTCAGATGTTGATGACATGAGTCAACAAAACATTTAATACCAAACTCACAAAACATTATGGCAATTATTTGTATTCCAGAAGTAGATATACTCCTTGTCCAAGCCATGTACAGCGCCTCGTTGCTTCTCTCCCATGCCCTTCAATAACATTCTCCTCATAAACAAACTGTACCCTTTGGACACTATCTTCTCTATCTCTTCTCGTGGTTTCAAACTACGGAGCAGCATCCGTTCCCAGTTTGTGTTCATATGAGCATTTATTGCTGCGTTTTTGTGGTAGAGCACGTTTTTCTTGCTACCTGCTACAGTTTGAACAGCAAATTCGTACAGAAATTTGCTGCCTTGGTGTCTAGGTCGGAAAAGCAAGCCACAACGAGACCAACCTGACGCAGACTTCCGGTTGCGCCATTGTTTTTTGTTTTCTGGTTCGTCACTGGTCACAATCTTTTTCCACTGGGACCATCGCTTTGCTAATTTTCCTTTCATGAGAGAGAATTTTGTGTCCGGGACCTTATTTCTGAAACGACGTTTAGTGTCACCACTATGGACATTCTTTTGAACAGATTTTTGGCCTTTTACAGGCAGTTGTGGAAGTTTCTTTTTAATCTCAATTAATTTCGCCTTCTTTGCATTTATAATTGTTTTATTTATCTTTCTTATCTCACCAACTACTTTGGCAACTTTCTTTCCTCCATTTGTCTTTTTCGCGCCAGTTGGTTTTACTTCCGGTGTTTTGTGTCCTGGTGAAGAACCAATAGACGACAACGAAGATATTTTCCTCGGGATTGGCATGACGCAGGCGACAGCCCCAGATGGCCCTGCACTGTCACGTGATTTATTCGATAAAACAGAAGATGTTGACGATTCTTTCCGGAGTTGCCCGAACATGCCTTCAAGTCCTGGATGAAGTCCCATTCGAGCCTCGCGTGCTCGAACTTCCGCTTCGTACTCCTGAAAAAGAAAAGATGGCTATTTGAAATGCATGATTAATTTGATTGTTATTCGGACGGGCATGGTTTTAAGGATTAGTTGCCCTAGAACTTAGGTAACTTATTTTGCAATTGCAAGGTATTTTGAAAAATCGAACACATTGTTAGATGGATGCGCCGACATATTGGCAAGCAAACTTGATCGAATTTTTAGCGTATTTTTACTTGAAAAGGCTGTACCGCACGCCGGTGCTCACAAAAACTGAGCAAAATGTACAAAAACTGTCTGTGAAATTAAAGAAAGTAAGCAGTAAGTACCAAAATGCCTTTTCCTAATTTAAATTGCAAGTTTCTCGCATACTCCTAATGTTAAGCTTAAACTGTCTACAAAGACAACTGCACAAAGGTACAAGTTATGGACAAAGAAGAGGCAGCAATCTGCCACAATGTGTGATTGTGAAAACTGTGTATTACTTACATCAAGGAACTCCTCGCCCCTCTCTCGGTAGCAGATTGCCATAATAAAATCACACACGTGGGAGAAATCGTCTAACTTCAAATGATGCCCTCCCGACATTGCTGCAAGTTCTTCGAAGAACTGGGCTGACTCGGCATCATCAAACGCTTGAACGCCGTAAATCTTTATCCCCTAGGTTATACAAGGATACCTTTTAGTTAGTTCTATCATTTCAAAATTCATCGTCATCATCATCATCATCATCATCATCATCATCATCATCATCATCATAGCTGTCGTCGTCGTCATGAGTCAACAAACCAAAAAACTAAACATTTTACATGACTAAGGTTGGCATTGTTCATCATATACTCACTATATTCGCTAAATGCTGAGCTTCGTCCCGCCAAACCAACTTGTCTGTGTTTAATTCGTATTCGGCGTCGTGAGGAGTTGCGTCACCAATTAGCACAAGCGCCCTCTGTGATCCTGGCGTCCAGCTGAAATCACGTGACAACCGAAGTATGTACTCGTAACATTCCTCGGGGTCTCCGCCACCAGTTCCTTGGACGTCCTGGACAAACTGACACAACTCGGCAACATCTGTACATAGATCGTGGTGCTTCTCAAGGTAGAACACATCCTTGTCGCAGTAGTCACCGTGAGCTACAAGGCCGATACGGATTCCCGGGATATCAGCCTAAAGCCGCAAATTATATGGACGTTTAATTGAATCACTCGGGGTCGAAATCTCTTATTGAAACATTTATTAAATGATTGTCGAAGTCGTACAATATCATCGTATGAACTTAGATTTATAAAACATTTAACACATTTATTAATATATGAGACTGTTAACATAATGAAAGCACTTTAAAGCAACAGCACTGAGACAATCTGTAGTATCGTCAAGAGCTTCAACATGTATAAGCTTATGTTTGTCTCGTACCATCAACGGCGAATGCACTGGTTTTATTAACAAGGGGGCACAACACTTATTATAATCAAATAATATATTAAGTTACCTCCCTTGTAATTTCAGATGCAATATTAAATATTTGTCTGATATTCATTTTAAAGAACGTTTAAGACTTCATCTTTCATAAAAAATCATATTAAATAAAATTAAACAAGCCAAGAGTAGAACTGAAAAAGCATTGTGATGGAATTGGGCAGATAAAAATAGCAAAATAAGAATAAATGACAAAAGTGAATTTAGCGGTTATTAGGATAAAACACTTTATTTTTTAATTAAAAATAGGAAAAACGTCAAGTTTTAAGTCTCACCTGCAAACGTTGAATCATATCCTGCAGACGACCTTTCACCTCCTCTATAGCACGTGACATTGAGCCTGTAGTGTCGAACGAGAACACGAGCTCGAACAACCCGCCTGGCGGTAAGGCGGGGTTTACTATCGCCATGGTTACCAGCTGATTTGGCAAAACTGGAAATTCAATTGCAACATCTTAAATTTAATTTAAAGCAGAGCAGGAACGCGCAAGATATCATTAGCAGTAATTTAATGTACATGCGAATGGAAGACCTCGGTATTTGCAAATCATTGTTTATGGAATACCAGAAATTATTTCTGATCTTAACCAAAGTTTACAACTTTTACGTGTTTACGAGTTTATCAATTTGTGCGCCCTCTTATCAAGTTACTGTCTTTTATTTTAATAAGACGTAGATGTCCTATGTTTGAGAATTTAAATTAATTTACAAGCCTATCCATGCATAAAATGAAATGGCCTAGATTGAGCGTTATGTCCTTTTACCTATTGACAGCGGCAATATGCAATGTTTGCTTTCGTCAAACGAGCTCAAACAAGCTCAAACCTTTTATACCAGAAATCGATTGATTGATTCAGAATTAAATTGTGAGAAAATTGAAGCCCCTGTAAATTTAGCTGATTCAGGGCTTTGGTGTACATGACTTATTTCTGCAACAAGAGGGTGATTTAAATGAATGTTTATTATAGATATGTAACCCTACTTAAGATAAATAACCTGAGACAAGAGACACTAACAGTAACCTTTTTATTGGCGGAACTCCAAAGACTGGTTGACAAGATGTCAGGATAATATGGCGGTATCAAGTCAGGTATCAGTAGCAAAGGCATTATTATGTTTTAAAGTTAACTCGTATTTATGTGCTTAAATCATTAATAGGGCGGGGCAAGCCAAACAAATATACATGATGACTATTTTGCTGGTATGTCGTTCTTTCAAATGACCTGCAATGACATTTGTGGTATTCAAATGTCGGCCAGTCAATACTTATACATGTATCATACAATTATATATATATATGTAAAGGAGTGACCATGTTTGTCATCGTCAACATCTCACAAAATACCATGAGACAACGTCTAACAACAAGTTATAAAGACAATGGGTCTAATATGTTTGCAATATTATCTTATAAACTATTTCTTACCTTGCAGTTAAGATATCGTCTGCGCAGGCCGCTTTATATCACAATCTTTGTTTGATAAGTGCTGTAGATCTATAAATGTAGCTCACAGCGCTTTAACCGTAGTGTTTGAACGATCGCTACTATATACTCACATGAATAGCCAAAAATAGCATTACGTGCTCATGCGCAATTGCAATGTGAAGCTGCCTGAACATGTCGGCAGGTCTGATGACATCATTGGAGTTCGGCAAATTCCGTAAGCCTGAAAACGCCGAGCATTGTAACAATGCTCGGTAAATTCCGTTGGCCGGGCACATTCGGAAATTATTCGAATGGACCGAAATCCTTTGTTAATCTTTGCTCGGTTCTCATAGCCAAATATCGTTCACATAACGACTGCTGCGATTATATAAAATATTTTCTTTGGGTTATAAAACAGACTTGATACATTTTGCTTTTGTACAAAGGCGGAAGTAGATATAGATCGAAACTATTTACAACTCTTTGTAAACAAATATGTGCTGTTTAATGTAGGTTTCCCGCAAATGATTTATTGTTGTTGACTGATTGCAGCAATCATTTATATAGTGTGTGAGGTTTGTTTTTGTTTTGTTTCGTTTTTGTTTTTTGTTTTTGTTGTTTTTTTGTTGTTGTTTGTTTGTGTGTTTTTTTTTTGGGGGGGGGGGGGGGGCGGTTGTTGTTGCTGTTGTTGTTTTGAGTGTGTGTTGTTACCTAATCATTTTCGTGTTTAGTAGCTGCTTTACGCGACTGCTGCTGAAGCTGTTTGTCGCTGTTTTTGTTGTTTTACTAACAAACATTTTATAAACATATATTTTCCTATTATTTCTGCGATCTATCAGGGGAAATAACTATTGGTAGCATTATAAAATGTTTCAAAAGAATTTATTTCCCTTGTGTATTTTTTTTTTTAAATCCGTTGGATAGTCAATTATTTTCTTCTTCTTTTTCATATTTGTCAGTCTTTGTTATTCTATTCAGGACTTTCTGTTCCGGCTATTACAGCTGAACCTTTAAAAGAGAAACTTTTCATTGTGTCTAAACATTTTTATTCATTTATTTTCCCTAATCTTAGTTTCCCCTAACAACATGCTTTCTCGAGCTACAATCAACAATCATATATTCTTTCTAGTCTTTTCATGATTATTCTTCTGGTCTGTTCATTTTTATTCTATGAGTCCATATTCTATTCGTTTACACTCTTATTTTTTTACCGCGTTCAGTTAAATTCTGTAATATTCAGTCTGTGTAGGCAGATTCGGTCATACACTACAATACTCAATTATACTCATCACATTGTATGCGTTATAATTTCTTAAACGTTGTATCCGATACTTTGCCTATATTAAATACATGTAACAATATCCAGCTTTAACATTGGGGAATTTGGACATAATATTTGCATAACCCCACACTTAAGTCTTAATAAAGATGACGTTGAACACAAACTGCATTGTAAGTACTAATTGCGAAAAAGACATTCACTCTTTTATTCTTTCCAACATTTTAAAAAAGCGCGATAGAGCTCCCTGCTGAAAATAGATATCGACGTCAGAGCGGATTACCCGGATGACTTATAGCGTAATTGCAAAAGTAAATAGTTACGAGGTAATAAAATTAAAAATAGCCATGTCTACAGCGTGGCTCGGATAGAAAACACCTGTTTGCAATGGCGAATAGGGATTTATGCTTGACTATTCAAACAAATCTCTGCCATCAATGAACATCATTTGCAGGACCTTTCCATGTAACACTCACTTTTGGTTAGTTGAGAAGAATGTTTAGTCTAAACTGTCGAATACCACCTTTAAAACATCGTTTTCTAATAGACACGTTCATACTGTTATACCTATGCATTCCAAATTACTCAGGCTTATGTTTGTTCCACTCTGTTCTAGTCAGTTTATATGCGATTTCGACAACCATATGAGCCAGATAACTTATCGCTACAGACAACATGTCAGCATTTTTCTTTTCTATTCAGCTATTAATTACGAAACTTTATATTAATTTCATGTTGTTTTTGTAATTATATAACATTTTAACATATTATTTTATATTTTATTTACATAAATTCTTACTCACTTCATCGGCTCTTTCTACTCACGTCTTCTTGACCAATTTGGAAGTTTGATCGACCCGATACAATTAGGGTCATTATGGCGACTTGAAATCATATTTTGTCGAACTCCAAAGCAGTAGATTGCCTATGCATCAATCACGATCGGTATGAGTTGTCACGTGACCATGGGACACGATATATTTACTTGTCATTAATAATGATCCATTCTTCTCTTCCTGCGATCTGTTCATGCATTGCACTCTTACTGTGTCTATCTACGGCAAACATAAATCACGATATATCCAAGTGTAACTGAAATGAGAGAGAGACAGATACAGAGACAGAGAGAGAGAGAGAGAGGGGGGGGGGGGGGGCCGGGATGGAGTTAGAGAGATTGTCCATGTATATGTTGATTTTGTTTGTTTTATTTTTTAAATACATCGCAGCAACCATCATCAAACAATGTCCAGCTATTTGGTGGAAGAAGACCAGAGACAAATATGTGAGTAGAACCACCGACACACCGCAAGTCTGTCGGAAGAGCTTCCTGCATTAGGTCCTTCGAAACCACGCGGGTAGAGGCTAAGCAGAGAAGTAACAAATCGGTGATTTGCGTCTACGTACCACTACGTCACCGGTGCCCCCTATGTAGACGTTGATGTGGAACTTATTAAAATAACTCAACTTTAACGTCATACAAATGTCAGTTTAAAATGCAATTGATAAATTAAAAAAAATATTATTTTCTTTATTTAGTTCAGCCAGTTAATACAATTAAATACAATTATTTATTGCTTCAAAATATAACATGTTTTATGGCAAGACAAAGTGTACTTGCATGATTGTTACATGTGACAAGTGACAAGAGGCATAGATTTTCGACAAAGTATATGATGAATTTCTTATTTCCTATTAATAAAAGCATAATATGTGAATTTGGGAAACGTTACTTACATTAGTATAAGATTGAGACCTCATTAACATGGACAACATTACACTATTGTATGGTGCGTGCGAAACAGCAGCTTCTTCTATAAATAAAGAACTAATATGAATACAACTAATTAAACAGGTTGGCTTGGTATAAACATTTGGACAGTCTCATATCTCAGCAGGTTCAGTGATATGCTAAACCTTGACTAGGCAGTTGATTTGGTCATATTTCACAATTTAAGATTAAGCAATTGTTGATATTTATACATTTTCTACTAATCACCAGAAGACAAACACGCAAAGTAAACATATAATGCTTGAATACTTGTAAACTTAAAAATTAAACACGTTGATAGAAGTTTATTGGTTGTTGTTGTTGTTAGCATGCTGCCGAAATCCTGATGAAATACAAAAGCAGCATTGTGATTAAACATCTTCCAAAAGTTCTGAAAGCCATCCTGAAAAATGGCGGCCGCCTCTAAGGCATTCAGAAGGCAAGTGGGTGGCCATCTTGATAATTGGCGACCGTCTCAGATTTTGAGGTGGAAAACGGTTTTATTCGGTAAATCATGCAAAGGCAAATGTTTGTTAAAATGGGACATTTGCTGAAATGACGGGATGTTTGTAGATTACCTACGTTTGAAATACGCACTTAAACATATTCATCCATTGTGAACACGTATTTCACTTAGGTATTTTGATAGCTTATGCTGTTATATTGAAATTTAATAATCAAATAACAATAGTAAATTTCTTCCAGTGTAGCTACGAATTAAAAGTTCTTCTGAATTGTTGCTGCATGCATACAAGAGTAAGTGTTCTCTTTTTTCATATTGTGTAAGCTCTTTTGATTTGTTTGCTTGTATCTTAAAATAATTGTCTGTAAAATAATATAAAGATATATATGCAAAGATGTATAACATATTTTTACTTCACGAAATCTACACAATTCTATTCTGTTCTGACACTCGCCGTCTTATCCGCTACGTGCAACTTACCACCTGTCTCAGAGGAGGTTGTTGACTACTGTCCCCAAGTACAACCCAAAATAAACACTTGACGGCCATATTGACAGTTTTATAACGACCTCCAGACCCCCTAGTGAGTTGTCTGTTTGGTCGGAAGGACGCAAAAATGGGATACATGTTTTCTTTTAGAATAAATCGGAAGTTTGGACGAAACAGAACGGAGATTCCGGAATTAGTCGAGTAGTTACGAATTATGTATTCGTATATCGACCTAAAATACTCCAGTCTGCGGGACATTTGCGATACACAAGCCTTAATTTGAGTGCGTTTTCTTGATGCCACTGTGATCAAAGTGTGAAGCCAGATAAAGCCACATTCCAATTTTCAATGCCTTTATTGACTTTTGTCTTGACAATGGAAAACTTAACCGTATCAACGAAAACTCTTCTTCAAAATTGAGCTATAACACTTTCAAAACTATTTTTAAGGCGACTTTTTCAAATGTGCATTTTCTCAGGTTTGCTATGAAATAAAAAAAAACAATGTAAAAATACAGTTATTATCGACTTGAAATAGTAAGTAAGTAACGGAGTAAAGATAATAATCTGACTGTTTGGTCTAGTGCTGTCCTCTCATATTCAACGCCCTCGGTTCGATCCCCGCTGGGTGTTGTTGTTTTTGTCTTAATACTTATTTAGTTAAAAAGGTTTGATTGTATTTTCATTTATCGACGAATATAAAGAGCATAATTTAATATTTTCAACCTTTCATATTGCTAAAATTGCCGACAAACTGGCGGACGAGATCTTTAAATCTGAACATAACAGTTATTTAAACGTACTGTGCCTCAAAATATTGTCTTGTTGTGAGAAACATGTGATTGTAGCAGTTTTCTTTTACTCGTTTAAAGCTCATCAGTGTATTCGAGTTTCAAACTACAGTGCGGATTCTGTGACTAGGCGTGGCATCATGTCCAGGTGCTCATGGAATACTATACACATTGAAGGCAGCACTATTTCTTCTTTAATTTTTTGTCTGGATTACTGAAAGATTAGCGACGAGATACACCCCCAAAACAAGCAAACAAAAATAGTAATATAATTTTCATTGTCAGTTTTTTCGTCTTTGGAATACAATGCTGATTTATAGCACTGGATAGGAAGCACTGCCTGACACTGTCAACAAACTACCGTAGACATATAAATCTAAACGCTTCCCGGAGTCTTCAGATAAGGGATGTAAACATAGTTTGGGGTTTTCTATATCCCATAATTCCCAATTAGTCCTTAATGTATGTTTTTTCGGCGTACCTGTTTAACCTCACTTTTGACCTACTTACAAATGCTAACACAAGGCTAGTCCAAATGAGTAACCGAACGACTGCATCAGTAGAAATTCCTAGTACATGTAGCATTATAAACAGTAGTGCCTCTGTTAGACGTTCTCGAGGGATATGTAGTTATTTATACAGTTATTTAAGTCATAAACAATTCTAAATTAATTCACTACAGTATTAGTGTGTATAGTGCAAACAACATCACTTGGTCATACATTTATTCAGAAGTATGAGGTACAGATGGAGCGACTGGTGTAAAAATGGTTAATATTTTGATGTCTTTGTTCTTACAAATCTAGTTTCTATAAAAAAACGCGATAAAAGTATGTAAGTCGATGACGCATATCTTTTTTTTTTCTTTCTTGTTAAATTTTTGCGTATCTATCGAGTCAATATTTATTTCTGATGTCTAATTATCTTAGTTAATGCCTCACCAACTCCGCATATCGTTTTTAAGACCATACTTGAAACTTGAGAATCTAATGCATTACAGTTGCGCTGTCAAATCTTTTAAAAACGATATGCTCACAGACGGTAAACTTTTAAATTTTACAACATTTGCTAAGAAAGCAAAACTTCGCCATATAACTATAAATGTGTAAATGTATAATGTAAATGTATTACTCTTATAAGAAAACCTAAAGATTTCTTAAACAACCAAATAAATTGTTGTTATCCGGTAAGGCCACGAGAAATGTTGTTTATTGTTGCCCTATGTGAAAAGTGAAGCATGACACCCCGCTAGTCAGCACTGGTATTTCCTATCTGAGACACCTGCACAGTTAGCCTCATTTAAACAAATAAAAACAGGTGACCGCTTACGTTTGAGACTTCATTATACATGTATTACCATCCGGATAATACGCTCTGACATAGACATCTATCTTTTTGCAGTAATTCCCATCGTGATTATGTATAGATTTGGAAAGAATGAACATTCAGAGCGTTTTATTTCATGATTTGTACTGTCTAACTACTAAGGTAGTGTACGAGTCGTCTGTACTTAGACGAAAGTATAAGTTCATGAAGCGATCATGTCACCAAAACATGAATTAAGATACTGTCACACGTATTTGATATCGGACAAACTGTCCGATACCACCTTCAAAGCAGGCATGTTTTGTTCCTGTACGCATTTTTAACGTGGAAAAAATAACCACCGTATTTATTGATACCTTTAACCTGTGATTGGTGTAAAATGTAAGGTGTCAGAGGGGTTGCGTTTGATGTTGGATAACTTGAGGGGAGGTCTTCACTATTTAAGGTAGTACCATTCGGCTCTCCTCGAATAATTCAGATCAAGTTCGACAGATGACGGTTTAAGATGGTTGTTCGACTTTTCGTGGCTGTTTTGATTTGTTGTTATTGCGTCACCGGTAAGTGATTTCAAAAATGTTTTATAACAGTTTTCAGATTTAGAATTCCTGGATGCAGTTTCTTTGTAAATATCTAAGAATGTAAGTTAAAAGAAAAGCTTGTACGGTCATTATTGCCGCTTGAACTCAAGTGATGCATTTGTATCTTCTTTAGCATTGATCTTCGCCTTGTTTTTAACATCTTTTCACGATAAAATCTGGTGCTTTAGTCATTCAGAAAAGAAACAAACTGATTCTTGGACAAATATTTCAACACAAATAGTAGTAGTCTCCTCCACAGGAACATAAAAACGTTTTCAAACGACCTCTCGTCGTTAGAATTTTCCCCTCCGATAACTCCGTTTTTAAATGACACACGTTCGCAGGAACATAAAACTGTTTACATTGCTACGGCATAGCAGGGTCTATGTTTTACTTTAAACATTCCAATGATAAATTACTTTTAAATGTTCTTTATTTCTTCATTTAAAATATGCCTAAGAATATCTGATGCGTAATATCTACATGCCAGATGCCTGCTGCTCGAGTGGTCGCGAATTGACAAAGGTTACTGTCAACGCCATCAAATTTTGGGTCGAAAACGTCACATCCGGTTCTGATATCACCGCCAAGAAGGACCGGTTACCAGTGTTACCGCTATTTCCGGTTAATCCTGGAAGTCACCCGAACGATGGTTTCTGGCATTTGGGTGATAGAAATGAAACCAGTCGCTTAGACGAAGATAATAAAGGTATTGGCGAGAAGATCCCGACCAACTGGATTTTTGAGCATGTCTTAGGTTATTTTTTAAATCCGAGCTTTGATTCAAAATTGAATAATAAGAACATGATGATCGCGAAGAAAGCCAAAGAGCAAGACGATGAAGGTTCTAAGGATGTCCGGAAAAGGTCATTCCAAGAGATCTTTGAAGATAAAGTCATGCCTCCAAGAAAAACAAAACGGACACAAGGTGTTCTTTTTCATATCCTATCGAAGCATAAACGTGTCTTTAGTCAAGAAGACGGGTCCAACAAAACAACAGATACACTGAGACCGGAAAATGGATATAGATGGAGAAGACGAGTGAGAAGAAGTCGTGTGAAGCGAATAGTTGGAGGTAGCCATTGTGCAGTCGACACATGGCCATGGATGGTATCTGTGCAGTATCTTGGCATTGACGGAAATTGGCACCATTTCTGTAGCGGAAGCCTCATTGACTCACTATGGGTAGTGACAGTTGCGCACTGTGTTGCTGAACTAGAGTAAGTTGAGCTGTGTTTTTCATTTTTGTAAAGTGGTGCCGAAACATGTCAGCTCATTCTAATAGGGCCCTCATTGATTCAATTGATATCAATGTATCGTCGATATTTTTGGCAGATTTAAAATATATTTTTTGGCGGGAAAATGAAATTAAAAAAAAATCTCCAAGATTTTCACATTACAAATGATAACGATAATAATATGTATGCAATCCTAGGTTTAGTGTATTGTTAGGGTGTTTTTATAAAATTTATGCAAACAATACTATTGAATAAGCAAAAAAGAAAACTATGAGGTTACATCATTTTTATTTATTTGTACTGTGTATAATTATTTTTGACTTGTGTAAATGATCTAAAGAAACTCTTTTCACCTTTTGATAGAAGTTTGTTGAAAAGTGGAAAACTTACTGCTTATTCATCTAATTATTGCTGTCAATTACCTATGCAGTAAACGGCGTTTGTTTATTTGGTTTAACTTACATATCACTGTTATTATTTGAAACTTTAAAAGACTTAAAAGGTCTGTACTGGTGACACATAAACAGAGGGGTTAAAAATCTTACTCTTCATTTCTCCAGAAGAAAACTGAAGAATGTTTAAAGAATTATGAAAGGAACTAAACATTTTAAGGAACTTAACATTTTAAGTAAAAGTCAATTTTGTATATGGACATATAGTCGATATTTGCCCCTCGATACATCGATATGCAAAATCTTAAGTCAATGACAGTCCTTAATTTTAGCGACATTTATCTACACATACTAGTATTGGTAGAGGTAGACGATGGTAAATCCACCGAATCACTGCCAATCAGGTGTTAATTACAATAAAATAACGTCACTTGTATTGTTTTTTATGTGCATTTTTATTTGTATCAATACTATTGTGACCCTGTAGCTTGACTGTAATATTTACTTATATTATTTGTTTTATACTCTACTATGTTGATTGACAGTTTAATTTCAACATATTTAGGACGGTTCTTTGACACTTAAAATAGTTTCTTTTACTAGTCATTGTCAAAGAGAAAGAAACAATGTAAGACGGAAGTTAAAATGTAATGAGATGTTTTCTTTAAATGATGTTTGTTGGGTCGACATTTTCTTTATTAAATGATGTTTGTTGGGTCGACATTTTCCTTATTAAATGATGTCTATTGATCAAGTCATCGTATATACCTAATAACTTTTATAAGATACATTTATCGCTGTTTCTTTATGCCTTTAAAAGAGGTATCCTACAGTGTGGACCATTTTTTCCTTCCAAGACAATCATATATATCATTGTTACCTGGACAGATCCTGTGAAATACTGTTTATTGATGTCATACATCAAGCATAACACTATAGTCGTCATTACAAGGATGCATTTTCTATCTGAGCAAGGCTGTACAGTTAGCTGTTTTCTATCTGAGCCAGGCTGTACAGTTAGCTGTTTTCATGCCTTTTGCGATCACATTATAACATCAGCCGGGTAATCTGCTTTTACGTAAAGTTCCATCCATTTTTTTAGCAGAAATTACCATCATTTAAATATTTGGCAAAATGGACATTTAGAATGACTTTTGGCGAGTTGAACTGTCTTATAATTGAGTCCTTGCTTAAACTAATGAGTTTCTGCGGAAATGTGTGTATATATGTGTGTGTGTATATGTACATCTTTAATCTTTTCTTCACAGCGATCTTTTTGTCCGGATAGTGCTCGGAGACTTTCAGCTCAGCTTTGCCTCTCACCACGAACAAGGTGTGAACCCTTCCAAAATATATATGGTGAGTGGTTTTCTGTAATTTGGTTGTGTAAGTTAGGTATTGAGGTATTGGGTGGGTGTTCAGTTGGACTGTTTTACTGATTGAGTAGTTGACTTGTTTAATTGTGTGATGTTGTATACTTTGCTTTTAATGTCGTAGTTGTCATGTTGTTTATTTATGTTTATTTCCTTTACTTTGAAGCATTCATTCTACAACGTCGGGGGGACCGACTACGATATAGCTATGATTAAACTTTCGCGACCAGCGGTGATGACTTCACACGTACAGACGATTTCCATGGCAACCAAAACGGAGTTCGTCAACCAACATATTACGTGCTATATAGCCGGCTGGGGCAATACCATAGGTGTGTTATAACTTAACTTCAAATGCAGATATTGTGTTATTATTGTGACGTCCTTCTATTTTTTGGTGGATGGTGACGCCAGACAAATGACTGGTTAGAACAGCTGGCACACCGCAACTGGTACACATATGATTTCACTCAATCCAGTGATCATGGTAATATGTCTTTGTTTATTGTTATATACCTTTCAAAGTCACACACAGGCAAAGCGTTCAGATGTTATAATTGGGGTATAAACATGGCGTATATGTGTGCGTGTGATTGTTGATCTAGGTCGCAATGAGCTAACTCCATGAAAATTTTGGTTGGTAACTAATTTTAAATGGTAATAACATTTTTCTTC